>OY821517.1:8212430-8597430 GCA_963682025.1 Cordilura impudica | reverse complement strand
AAATTTATATATTTACTTTTTATGGAGGTTCCATGCCCACTGATCTTATCCCGCCCATTTTTTCCGAGTAGTAACGTTGATATCTTATGATCTAATACAAGTCCCAAGAGTTTATCTATTATAGTACTCCAGTTATATGACATTAAATATTTACTTTGTATGGTGGGTATTACGCCCATTGCATCTGTAACGCGCATTTTTTCCGACTCTTCAAATTAGTTTGACACGTACATGTGCAAAGTTTCAGAACTCTTGCTATCGTAGTACTGTAGATATTATATGTTAAAATTAGATTCTAAAAGTTCACTTTATATGGAAAATCCAAATAAATATACCATATTTTTCCTTCCGAATGGGCAGTTACCTACTGTCAAAATTTCAAGACGATTGGTTCAGTGGTGTAGTCTCTTATAAATCACAAACAAGCAAACATATGTACAAGACTCCACTATTTACATGTAAGATTTAAGCGTTTTTTTAAAAAAAAAAAAAACAAAAATATTAAAAAGTAACAAAAATATAAATTATCGAAGTAAAAATTATTGCTAAAAAAAGAATTAAAAACTGATTTGAAACAGAAGATTATTTTAAAACAGAATAGTTTAAAAAAAAACTTTAATAAATAAAAATATATATATTTTTGTACATGGAAATACGAACCGCACTTTACGCGTTTTTTAATTCTACTCTAAGGACTTTTATAAAAAACAGCTGCTGAAAAAAGTAACCAAAACATAAATTATTTATAAAAAATTATTTCTAAATAATACTAATTAAAAATTTGATTTTTAACAGAAAATATTTAAAAAAAATTCAACTTTAAAAACAAAAATCTATAATTTTATTTTTAATATGTTTGGCCAGATATTTTTCTTTGTTATATTATTGACGAGCTAATTTGACCTGATTCCTTTGAAAGTAAATTAAAAATGCATTTTTTAAGAAGAAATTAAAAAATGCATTTTTAATTTACTTTCAAAGGAATCAGGTCAAATTAGCTCGTCAATAATATAACAAAAAAAAATCTATAATATTTATTATTTATTATTGAACATATATATTTTTTTCACAAAAATATGATCCTTATATTTAATATTATCGGACCTTAGTATATTTGACTTGTCTCAGCTCTTTTTTTACAGTTGATCAACAACACACGGTCAAATACTCTCAACGTACATTTTTGAAAAAATTTTATTTACTACTTTTACTTTTTGCTTCTCTTACAAATAATTTTGAAATATAAGAGATGCCATTCTTTAAAATTCCCTTTTGACTAAAATACACTGCAGGCATAATTTGTGCTTCATTAAGATGGTGATGATGATGTTGTCAACAAAATGACATATAGACAAAAGAAACATTGTCTATAGACATTTTAAATACACGTACACACACACACACACATTCACCTCATACTTTCTTCTTCAATAGACAAAAGCATAAAAAAAAAATATAATAAGTAAAAGGCATAGATTAACTAAATGAAGAAAACAAGTAAACGACCTCTTTTTGTCTTGCACAACACCAACCGGGCCAAACAACTCAAACGAGAAATATTGTTCGCCTAAAAAAAAGGGGTGTTAAATACTTTTTCTGTAGCAGAGACATGTGTTTTTGTTGCTGTTGCTGTTGTTGTTATTAAACAACAGAGAAAAATTATAACAAAAAAAGACAAGAACGTAAATTAAGTTCATTTTTAACCTACAAAGACTTTAAGTATTATTAATAGTATACGAGTATACGAATATGTACGAGTACATGTGCAAACAATTAGTTGAGTATGAGTATGAGTGTGAGTGTCCACACTCATACATATCAATTTACGTGCCATCTTTTGTTTCTACACATAATATCCTTTTTTGTAATTAGATGATGATTCCCTCTACATACTCATACTTGTACGTACGTACGTACGTGTTCTGTAAGTATTTCATTTCTTTGTATTGTTTCTTTTATTGCCTGCCTCCATTATTAATGGAAAACAGGGAATGAGGTTAAGTAGATGTGCTCACTTGGGCTGGATTGTGCGGGCTTTAAGCTACTTTTGCCAGATTGCCTTCATTCATTTATTTAAGTATTTTTTTTACGCAATTATCGGCTTGACAATCTTTTAGTCGGTATTGTGAAATTTGTTGTATTTAATAGAAAATAAAACATGTGTTGAAATTTTATTAGTATAAACAGGCGTATGAGTAATATTTATAAAAAGTCACAATTTTGTTTGTAGAAAATCTTAAGTGAAATACAAAGTACGGGCATCATTGTATCGTTGAATCGTTGTAATAAGTTAATCAAGATTTTATATAGAACCCATATGGCAATACGCCTCCTGGGAAATGACTGTTTTCACTCTTCCAAATCAAAAATACATTTAGAAAATGGATTCGAATTCGTTGAGAACTGAATTTTGGTAGTTCCATGTATTATCACAATATTATTTTGTGACTAGAACGTAGTATGATAGTGGCAATTGTATATAAACATAAATTCGAATTGTGGATATTAATTGGCACAATAGATTTATTCACATTTGTTTTAGTCATACAAAATGTTTAAGTCACCCTTTTTTCATATTTTTTTTTTGTACCCTTATTCATTTTTATTTAAGTGATATAAGACAATATTTTAGAATAAAATAATAATAATTAGTTTTTAGATAATCCATTCATACTTTATAAATTTTACAATTTGGGCAATTCCATATGTGACGGAATGACATTTTGAGCTGTAGAATTGAAGTTAAGGCTAGTCTACAAAGCTATTTTGAATTGAAAATTCATTCTTCAGTTTGAAAATGATTGCTAATGATTAAGAGATTTAAAAAAAACTCAGAAACAATTTTTACACTATTTTATTCTTTTATTTTTGAGCAATTTCTCATTGTGTGACGGAATGACATTTTTGCTACCATGACTATGTCCTGGTATTAAAACATGGGAACTTTTGTAGATTAAGAAACAAGTCAGATTTTAAACTAATGCATATTTTACATATGATATATAAGCACTATAAAAGTATAATTTAGAGCAATTGGCCTGTAATAGTATCGAATTTATTAACTGTCATTTGACGTGACGGAATGACTGTGACGGAATGACTAAAGTTTCTTAAACATGTATTAAAAGAAAATTGAGTAAACAAATAAATTTTATATTTATTTTATTATTTAGAATGCTTGTAAGGAATTACATTATGTAATTTGGAACGTATTTTAATATATTTTTAAACTTACTTCATATGAATGAAAAAATATTTTTTTTCATAAAAGTTGACATTTCTATGGAATTGCCTATTTAATGATTTTGAATAAAATTATGATATATCATTGAATGAATAAATAGTCGAGCTCGAGGTTTTTGTTGAATTTATTTATTGTTATTATAGATCTTCTTGGTCTCCAATATACCGATCAGCTTCGCTGATCATCCTCAGGGATACATATATTAATTTTTACACTAAAAAATTATGACCATGATGATGAAATATTGCTAACATCAGTTTATCAAAAAATTTTTTAGTGTAAACATTAATATATGGATCCTTGAGAATGATCAGCGAAGATGGTTTTTTTGGAGTCATGATCGTTTAAAGTTTCTACTAATACATACATCAAATTATACAATGCTATGTTTATTAAATTTTTTAATGTGTTTGTGTTATTGTGTTGAGTTTGTTTTCTTCATTTAAAATGAATTGAATTGTGAAGCACACCTTTAGGATCTTTATTAAATGAAAAAATAAAACTTCCTAGAATTTGCACTCGAATTTCGAGAGCTGGAATCTGCTAGTATTACATAAATTTGTAAAAAAAAAATAATATCTGAATTCAGAATTATATGGTCGCTATTCTGTTCCAATCAAGAAGTCTTAATTTGTTGGACAGTGTTATTAGAGCTAAAAAAAATTATTAGGTGAAAAAGATATGAGTTGAAAATAAATTCTCATATAAAAACTGTTTTCTATTGATTAAATAAATTCACAACGAAATTTTAAGGTGAAAAAAAATTATTAAATTTAAAAAAAATTTTGGCTTAAAATAAACTTTAATTTGATTTAGTTAATAGAAAAAAATTTTAAATTAAGATATAAATATAAATATATATATACAATTGATATAAACACAGATTTTTATTAATCACAGTCATGTTAAAAAAAAAATTTTTTTTGAAAACAAATTATTTATGGTTAAAAAAATTGTGAGATGAAAATAGGTGTGAGATATAAATAAATAAGGAGAATACATAAAAAATAAATAAATAAAAAATAAATACAAAATTTCGGATTGAAAAAAAAATTATGAGTTGATATAAAAAAAAATTATTGAGGTTAAAAAATTTTTGAATTCAAAATTAATTTTAGAATTTTACGTTGAAAAAAAAAATGTTTTGAAGTTGAAAAAATATCAATATAGAATGAATTTAAAATTAATTTAAAAAAAAAATGGATAAAAAAAATTAATTACAAAATAATACCAAAATTGTGAGGTCAATACAGTTTTATAATAACTAGCAGATTCCAGCCCTCGTAATTCGAGTGTGTGTCCATGTAAAGCTTGTAATCAAACTGCAGGTCGCAAATATGAATATGTTTTGATGAAATTTGGTATATAAGCTTCTATGGGGCATGGGATGAACGCTATTGAAATTGGTGAGAATCGGTCTATGTTCAGACCTAGCCCCCATACAAATTACCCATATGAAATCGACATAAATTGCCATAAGATCCAAATTGTCATATAGATCTTACTCAAATTGGGTTTGTATGCGTTCATTACATCAACTAATGAGTAGTCCACAAATGATCCCTTTGACCCCATATAGAGCTGCTTCCCGATCTTCACTTAAATCTATTAAAAAACAAAAATATTGCACTGATTCTTCTCAAATTTTGTTTATATATATTTCCAAAATACAAGAGACTTTACCAAACATGATCAGGATCGGTCCATTTTTGGACCTTGTCCCTTTGTAGATATAGCATCCGATATGAACTTTTTCATATCTGCAGCCAAAAAAATTAATAAAAATCCCACTCAAATTTGGTTTTTGCTTATTTTCAATGTCCAGTTAGTTGGGCTTAAGAGATAGGGTTTCTAAAAGCATGGTATAGGGTATCGTATAGTCGGTCTAGACCGACTATAATTTTCTTACTTGTTTTATGTATGTGTAAGTAGCTACTTTAAATCCAATTTACTCAAAATAAAGGAAAAAATTTTAAAATCTGTAAATCTGCAAATCGGCTAAAAAGAAATACCTTTCAAAGAATATACGTTTGGTCAAAATCGGGATAAAACGGTAGAACAAAACATCGATTACAAGAAATCGCCTAGCATATTAATATTATAGATAACAAAAAAAAAAAATTTGGAATACAATTTTTAAGGTAAAAGAAAAATTGTTGAACTAAGAAAAATTGAGTTGATAATAAATTCTGAGCTTTAAAAAATGTCAATAAAAAAAAAAATAGATAAAAAATGATTGTTCCTTTAAAAATAAAATTAAATAAATAAAAGTGAGGTGAAAATAAGTTCTGAGGTAAACATAATTATATTAACTAGCAGATTCCAGCGCTCGAAATTCGAGTGCAATTTCTAGGCAGCTTAATTTATCAACTTAGCCAATTCACAAAACAACAATTTTCTTGTTTATTATTATTGTGAATGAAGATAAGAAACACATTAACAAACACATTAACAATTTTAATAAAACACACATAGCATATGTATAATTTTATGTATGTGTTAGTAGCAACTTTAAATGTAATTTACTCAAAATAAAAGGATAAAATTTAAAAATCTGTAAATCTGCAAAACGGCTAAAAGAAATAGCTTTCAAATAATATACGTTTGGTCAAACTCGGGATAAAACGGTAGAACAAAACATCGGTCACAAAAAATCGCCTACCCTATTAATATTATAAATTAGGAAAATCTGTAATACAAATTTTGAGGTTAAAATAATTTCTAAGGTAGAAACAGTATCAGTGCTAAATTCAGTTTATTAATAATAATTTAAAATAAATGGTATATATTTTTTTGATGCAACTAAAAGTTTTTGAGCTTAAAAAATATTGAGGTATAAAATTATGATATAATTATCATAATTTTGAGACCCTATCCTTCCTGTAGGACTAAAACGAACTAATATATATAGGGCCTCAAAATAATAATAGGGAGTGAATGATTAATTCTGAGTTTATATGAACTAAAATTATTATCTGGAAATTGAATAATATTAGAATGCTAAAACTCTATTTTCTCATAATAAAAATTAGCGTTTTATATATTGTGGATTTAAAACAAAAAACAATTAAGAGTATTAAATTCGTCTGTCGCGGATCTTTTGATGCCCTCCACCCGTGTTATAAACACAAGGGTTGTCAACTCTAAGAGACAAAAAGTCTAGATTTCTATGACTAAATTTATGAGGTAGTTCACAAAAGTTTTAGTTATTTTCATGCTTTTTAAACTGAAAGAAGTTAAAATATAAATGCATACAAATTTATTTTTGATTGTTATTTATCAGCGATGGATAACATTTCTGGACTAATTGCTCTATTTGTATAAAATGTAAACAAACTGTTTGAAAAAGTAAATAATTTGATGAACTTAGGATGTACTAAATTATAAAAACAAACATACTTCATGTTAAGTATTTCTTTGTGGTGTCTCTATATTTTAGGACAATGCAGTCTGATGTACTTCATTTTAAATAACAACCTCCTTCAAATAATAGCAAACGATACTATCTTAAGTTTTCTTAGGTAAATGGTGCAGTTTATGAATGAGCATTATTCCAACGGACAGAGAGGCAAAATGATGGAAGGACGGACGGAGGGACGTACCGATAGACTGACGGACATGCGAACATCGATATAACGACTCGATTTGTTACAGGGATCAAGAATATATATTTTTTATGGTGTCTCAAATTAATTTTTCTATACGTTACAAACGGAAAGACAAACCGATATATTTAGACTAGGGCGGGTCGGTTTATAAATCGCCCAAGTGACAAGGAAAATCGATTTCTGGGGATCAAAATAAGAAACTTTGCCCGAGGAGCCATACCCATAAAATGAATTATGATGTCCCGACTTCTGACCTGTCTGTCTGTCTGTCTCACTTTGACCCAATTAGAGTGTCCCAATCGAGTCCAAATGTATGAGCGACCCCACTAACTTTAGAGGGCTGACCCACCCATACCAGTGGCACTTTCCTGGAACCCCCTGGGGGTTCCCCATACAAACTTTTCAAAAAATCACCAATTTTTGTTTAGAATTGGGCTGACTATGTTTGATTAAATATTAAAATTAACACTGATACGTATACGTACTCTGCTAATAAATAATAATCATAAGCCTTGACTATGTTATGTTATTCAAAAAGTTCGATCGGATGAGGGTAAATAACTTTTAGATCACTCCGTGACTATGCGTGACTCTGCGTGACCACCCCAAAATTAGCCTGTAGTCACAACAAGACTATGGGCCAAGTTTCTGATTAATTGCATGAGGGGGAATGGGGTTGCCCCATGGCAGACAGACAGACATAACAGGTCAAAAGTCGGGACATCAGAATTCGTTTTAGAGGTATGGTTCCATGGGCAAAGTTTCTTATTTTGATCCCAATAATATGATTTTCCTTGTCACTTGAGCGATTTTTTGCCTCCCTACAAATCGACCCGCCCTAATGTATACCCTCTGCGCAGTGGTGTAGAGGGTATTAAAATGCAATTGCACACAAGATAGCTATACTGGTGTATAATTTCTATTTTCCGAAAACACTGTTGGTCCAAAACATTTCAAGTGGACTTTGAACTCAAATCAAATTAGTTTTCTTCTAAATCTAGTAATTTGAATAGCCATTTTTGGGTTACAAATAAAAACTTCATGTAGTCGTCTAATCATCTTTGAAATAGGCGATCAGCTTCACGATTTAGTAAAGTTGAAGGCTTTTTACGAAATTATCAATTATGTTGCAACTTCATAATATTGGTTTAATTTATTTTAATGCAATTAATTCTGCTCTCAATAGCAATAATAATCTATTAAACGTTTTTATACCCTACTAGCAGATTCCAGCCCTCGAAATTCGAGCGCAAATTTTAAAAAACTTTATTTTTTCATTAAATAAAGACCCTAAAAGTATGCTAATCAATTATAGCCAATTCACACAAAAAACTCATTTTTATTACAACCCCATTAACAAATTTAATAAAACACACACATGAAAATTTAAAAATCTGTAAATCTACGAAACGGCGAAAAAGAAATACCTTTCAAATAATATACGTTTGGTCAAAATGGGGATAAAACGGTAGAACAAATATCGGTCACAAGAAATCGCCTAACCTATTAATATTATAGATACCACTATGTGGTTTGGGTGTAATGACTTTGTGCTGCTGTTTGTAACTGCCAAAAATATTTGACCTAGATCCATCTTTTATTATACCGATCGACTCAGAATCACTTTTTGAGTCGATTTAGTGATGTCCGTCCGTCGGTCTGTCCGTCTTTCCGTCTGTGTGTCCATGTAAACCTTGTAATCAAACTTCTGGTCGCAAATATGAATATATGTTGATACAATTTATTATATAACCTTCTATTGCCCATGGGATGCACGCTACTAAAATTAGTGAAAATCGGTTCATATTCAGACCTAATCCCCATACAAATGGCCCCTATGAGATAGACTTATTTTGCCATAAGATCCAAATTATCATAAAGATCTCAATCAAATTAGGTTTGTATGTGTTTATTATATCCATTACTCAGTAGTCCAAAAATAATCGCTATAGGACAATTCTTAGTCATAGGCTCAATATAGAGCTGCTTCCCGATCGGCACTTAAATCTATCAAAAAGCAAAAATATTGCACAAATTTTTCTCAAATTTAGTTTAGATATATTTTTTCAAAATATAAGTAACTTTAACAAATATGGTCAGGATCGGTCCATTTTTCGACCTAGTTCCCCTATAAATATAGCACCCGATATGAACTTTTTCATATCTGCAGCCAAAAAAATTAATGACAATGCCATTCAAATTTGGTTTATGCTTATTTTCTACATCCAATTATTTGGAGCGGAGAGATATGGTATCGTAAACAAGGTATAGGGTTGCATATGTCGGTCTAGGCCGACTATAATTTTCTTACTTGTTTCTATATTTGGTATTTTAAGGTACTAATCTGGCGAAAGCCATATCTGCTTTATGTGTTTAGTTAAGACTACAGTTCCCTTTTAATTCACTATAAAATTAATTATATTTCAGTTTCAAACATTTTCTAATTTAATATATTTTCTCTCTTTTTAGGTAAGACTTTAAAACTCTGATATTTAATTAAGTAAATTACGGTGAGTTAGCAAAAACTAAGTAAATTACTTTGTCTAATTATAAACCATGAAGTTTTGTAATTTTGAAATTAAAATATTATCCAACATTTCACTATTTCCTATAAAAAATTGTATGTAAAACATTTCATCAGCACTTAGGTTGATTGATTAAAAATTTAAAGTTAACCATGAATAAAAAATGGTTTTCTCTACTTTTTTTTTTTGTTTCTTTTACTTTTTCGCTTCACTGGCCACCAAAATGCCATGAACAATGTCAAGAAAAATTTTATGGGTGATAAATATAAAAAGAAAAAAAAAATAAATAAATAGATAAAATTTCATTTTCAAAGATTGAACAAAATCTGGGCTTTTTTTCAGCTATGTAATTTTTTTTGGAGTGAGAGATATAAAATGTGGAGCTCGATAAAAATATTAATCGTTGTTTATGAGATTTTAAAGAAAATTCTGAATTAGAGCAAACCAAATAAATTTTGGATAACGGTGACTTTAGCTAAGCAAAAGATTTAAGGTGGGATAAATCAGAGTAACTACGTATCGTTTTGAGTTTCTCGAAGGAATTTAACTCTTAAAGCCGTCAAATAAAGATATATAAGCCCAATATCCAACATTACAACAATTAACACTTTTAGCATTCAGTGTAAGTTTTTGGGAGGTGAGCTGAACTTTGTTTAATTAAACTCATATTTTTTTAGCGCATTTGCCAAATGTTTAAAAGTTATAACAACGAGTTTTTGGAATGTCAGTTAAAGTTTAGTGAACTCACGATTTTTGACGCTTTTCTTTGAAAATTTGAAACAGAAGTCTAACTAAACCAAGTTTTGTAAAAATGTTTGGAGAAATTTGTTAAACTTATGCCGTTTTCTGTTCTGACAAAAAATGTCGCATTTTATTTGCACTTTTTTCGAAAAGTGTTTTTTTTTATATATTCTAAATTAAGAGCAACCTTATTTTATACATCAATCGAAAGGCCTCAAAGTCGAGCGCTCGTAAATCGCAAAAAATTATAGACATTGACTTCTTTCAGGTCATAGTGTGAGAGTATTTTCACATTGTTCCTCTTTTTTTTTTAAATATTTTCACCCCATGACTTCAAAGAAGATAATAATCAAAATTTTTTGCTTTTTATGAACACAGCAATTTGAGACCTTTCGATTGTTGTATAAAATTAGGTTACTCTTAATTTAGAATATGTAAAAAAATACACTTTTCGAAAAAAGATCAAATAAAATGCGATATTTTTTGTCAGAAATTTATATTTTTAAAATTTTTTTTTTTTTAATTTAAATTCTTTAATTGTTCTTTAAATTTTCTGGAAGATTATTATATTCCAAACTGCTCATATGATCCACTCGTTGCTTTGTTGACTCGAATCGACATCGCACTACTCTAAGATTCTTGGCATTCCTAGTATTAAATACCATTTGATTCTTTGAAAATAAAATAGTATGATGACTAATGATATTTAGGTAAAAGTAAATTAAAAGTTGCATTTCATACAACCCATATACAGGAAGGACTGTTTTAGATACATCTTTATATAAATATAGTGTCGAAAATGTGAGCGGTAGATTAAAAACAGTTTTGAGCGCCTTGTTTTGAGAAATTTGCAGTGTTTCCACTCATTACTTCTATTCCAAGTATGTATAATAGCCAAATAATTTAAATGACTGTGAACTAAAGTTTGGTGTACCATTATTTTTGTTTCCGTATTAAATTTATTTTTAAATTATTAAGTATCCCAGTAGCAGATACAATTTTCAATTTCAAACATTGGATATGCATTTCCCATGATAAATTAATTTGTGGGACTACACCGAGATATTTTGTTGAACGGGTTTGATTTATTGCCTTTTCATCTACGAAAATGCTAAAGTTTTGACTATTCACCAAATATGGCCTAATTCTAATTAAATTACATACTCGGTAATCATTGCCGTTTCAAATTCCATATGCGTTGTCAAAGCAGTTTCATGCTTGTACGGATAGAAAACCTTTCTGTCATCAGCAAACATTATTGGTTTCCCAAAAAGTTGTAAATTTTTCATAGCATTAAGATATACAGAAAAAAGTAATGGGCCCAAAACACTACCTTCTGGAACTCCATACTCAACAACACCCATGCAACTCTTATGACCTTTCACCTCAACATACTGCTTTCTGTTTGTTAAGTAACATTTTAACAAGTGTAATGCATTTGCTTCAATGCCATAATACCGAAGTTTTTCAGGCATTACATCATGATCCACAAGATCAAACGCTTTGGTGAAATAAAAGAAAAAAAATCCAGCAACACCACTAGATCCGCTATCCAATCCTTGACATATGTTATTTATTACATTAACAACAGCATCTTCTATTCCGCATCCCTTTCTGAATCCGTATTGACATTCTTATAATAAATTATTTTCATATAAATATGATGATAATTATTTGCAAAGAATTTTTGGGCTAAACTTTTCTATTAGTGCAGCATTTCTTTTGGAATTGGTACAACTTTAGCATTTTTTTAAATATACAAGGATAAGCACACGTATCATTATATTGTTAAAGATTTTTGAGAGATATGGAGAAAGAATATCTTTGCATTGAAATAGAATTTTTGTTAAAATTCCATCAAACCCACAGCTTTTGGCTACATCCAGCTTTGAAATAATTTCAGCAATTTCTAACTCATTTGTATGAGAAAATTTATACGTACTTTGGCACTGATTTAAAGTACGTAGACTATTACAAGTGTCGCCAGGTAAATATTCTATTTGTTGCTTCAAAGTTCTCGAAATTTGAAGAAAATATTGGTTAAATCGATCACTTTTTTGACTATCTTCAATTACAATTACTTCATTTATCATGGATTTTAGTATTAAGACAAAGTTTTTGAGATGTCAGTTAAACTTGGTTTGATTATATTTAAGTTTTGAATGCTTTAATGAAATAGGTCAAAGTTATATGAGCGAGTTTTTGGGATGCCCGTTAAAATAAGTTTATGTAAATTTAGTTAAACTCACAATTTTTAATGTTTTTGTTTAAAAAATTTTCCAAAATATTTGTGTTTCTATATATGAGTTTGAACATATTAAGTTTAAATTTAGTTTAAACTTCGTTAAACTATCATTTATTATACCTTTTATTATACCAGTTAGACTAAGTTTTTGGGAGACAAGTTGAATTTAATTTGATTATACTCAAGTTTTGATAGCATTAGTAAAACAGTTTATAGTTATAAGTGTGAAATTTAACGAAAACCTTCTGATTAGCTTAAATTTTAAAATTTGCTATTGTAAAGTGTGTGTGATAGCTTTATGTTCTTTAATTTTAATATAATAATACTTACTTACTTTTTGCTGGTCGCTTTGATTGTAGCTAGACAATAGGTTAACTGTAATATGAAAAAAAAAAGTAAAGCCAGTGAATGGTTTCAATTTTTTCGGCTTCTTAAAAAAAATACAAAACGTTATGCTATAACACTGACATCAGTCACAAACAATGAAAACTTAACCAACAAATGACGTGCCCAACAAAAAAAAAGAAAAATATATTTTAAAGAAATATTATTCAACGGAATTTAATATTAATGCAGCTGAAATAAATTCATGTAAATTTTTGTGTAAAATGTGTTCATTAAGACCTCTACGAGAAGTTATGTCTTCTAATAATCTAATCCATATAAACAAAGTTTTTATTAAAACTTTTTCTTTTCTTATGCGTATGAGTCTTGAATCTCTCCATGAATGTGCGTGACTTTGCGTAACTATTTTAAAATTAATCTTTAGTCACAACAAGTCTATGGACCAAGTTTCCGATTGATTGGATGAGGGGAAATGGAGCTTAAAATTAATTTTTTGGCCACAACAAGCCTATGTACAAAGTTTCAGATCGATCGGATGAGTTAAAGTGAGGTTTTAATCTGTCCGTGACTGTGCGTGACTATGCGTGACTATGTCAAAGTTAATCTTTTTTCACAGTAAGTCTATCGACCAAGTTTCAGATCGATCGGATAAGGGGAAATGACATTTAGATCACACCGTGACTGTGCGTGACTATGCGTGATCGTGCGTGACTATGTCGAAGTTAATCTTTCTTTACGGCAAATATATCGACCAAGTTTCATATAGATCGGATAAGGCGACATCCGTTTTAAGTCTCTCCGCGACTGTGCGTGACCATGCGTGACTGTGATTGACTAAGTCAAAGTTAATCTTTTTTTCACAGCAAGTGTATGGACCAAGTTTCAGATCGATCGGATGAGGGGAAATGACATTTAGATAACTCCGTGACTGTGCGTGACTACCCCAGAATTAATCTTTAGTCACAATAAGGCTATGGGCCAAGTTTCAGATAAATTGGATAACGCGGAGTGGGGTTACCCTACGACAAACAGACAGACAGACAGAGAGTATGAGTTAAAATAAAGAGCTTAAAAATAGATTCAAATTGAAACAAGTAAGAGTGTCAAATTCGGCTAAGACTATTCTTTGATACCCTCCGCTAGGGGTTTATGCTTACATTAGCATCTGGACTTGTTGTGCTATTTTTATAACAAGTATAAAAGAAATATTTAAGAAAATAAACAATTTCATAAACTGAATCTATAATATTAATAGGCTAGGCGATATCTTGTGACTGATGTTTTGTTCTACCGTTTTATCCCGATTTTGACCAAACGTATATTATTTGCAAGGTATTTCTTTTTAGCCGTTTTGCATATTTATAGATTTTTAAACTTTTTCCTTTATTTTGAGTAAATTGCATTTAATGTTGCTACTAACACATACATAAAATTGTACAATGCTATGTGGGTGTTTATTAAATTTGTTAGTGTGTTTGTAATAAAAATGAGTTTGTTTTTTGTCTTGATTTGTGATTTGGCTATAATTGATTATCATACTTTTAGGGTCCTTATTTAATGAAAAAATAAAATTTCCTAGAATTTGCGCTCGAGGGCTGGAATCTGCTAGTTATAAATTATTACAACAAACACTCCATTTTAGGCCATATCTTAATAGATTGATGCCCTAATTACCCCGTTTTAAATATCAGCCAGCTCAAAATAACGGCAAGCAATATTGTATCAAGTTTATCGAGGTAGATGGTTTATTTTGTGAGTGAGCGTAATTTTAGTAGACAAACAGACGGACAACAGACAGTCGGTCATCGACTATATATATATCGACTCTATTAACTGTTGCTATAAGGATCATGAATATATGTGTATACTTTATGGGGTCGCAGATTCATTATACCCTATACCACTATGTGGTTTGGACGCTATTGAAACTGGTGAAATTCGGTCCATGCTCAGACCTAGTCCCCATACAAATGACCCCTATGAAATCGACATAAATTGCTTTAAGATCCAAATTATGATATAAATCTCAGTCAAATTCGGTTTGTAGGCATTTATTGTATCCAATATGTCTAAAAATAATCCCTATAGGACAATTCTTAGTCATAGGCCCCATATAGAGCTGCTTCCCGATCTTGACTTAAATCTATCAAAAAACAAAAATATTGGACAGATTTTTCTCAAATTTGGTTTGTATACATTTTTTCAAGATATAAGTGACTTTACCTAATATGGTCGCGATCAGTCCATTTTTCGACCTAGTCTCCATATAAATATAGCATCCGATATGAACTTTTTCATATCTGTAGCAAAAAAGAATAATAACAATGCCACTCAGATTTAGTTTATGCTTATTTCCTATATCGAATTAGTTAGATCGGAGAGGTAGGGTCTCTTAACCATGGTATAGGGTATAGTACAGTCGGTCTAGACCGACTATAATTTTCTTACTTGTTTTTTGATGCGTTACAAACTGAATGACAAACTGATATATACCCTCTGTGCAGTGCTGTGGAAGGTATAACAAGTAAGGAAATTATAGTCGGTGTACCCTAATTATTCGATACCCTATAGCATAACTTTCGTGAGTGGGTCTAAGATCCAACTTTGCTGAGGCAATAATTTGATAACAAAATAAGTATTAACCAAATTTTAGTGGCACTGTTATTAATTTGTGGCTTGCAAATATTAAAAGATGCGTATCTGATATTTTTATACCCTATACCACAATATGGTCAGCATATAATGACTTTGTGCTGCTGTTTGAAACTACCAAAAATATTAGACCTAGACCCATCTTTTATTATACAGATCGATCGATCACTTTCTGAGTCGATTTAGCGATGTCCGTCCATCCGTCCGTCCGTCTGTGTGTCCATGTAAACTTTGTAATCCAATTACAGGTCGCAGATATGAATATATTTTGATGAAATTGGGTGCGTAAGCTTCCATTAGCCATAGGATGAACGCTATTGAAACTGGTGAAAATCGGTGCATTTTCAGACCTAGTCCCCATACAAATGACCCCTATGAAATCGACTTAAATTTTCATAAAATCCAAATTGTCTAATAAATCTCTGTCAAATTGGGTTTGTGTTTATTACTCCCATTAATCATTAGTGAAAAAATAAACCCTATATGATAATTCTTAGTCATAGCCCCCATATAAAGTTGCTTCCCGATCTTCTTTTAAGTCTATCCAAAAAAAAAAAATATTGCACAGATTTTACTCAAATTTGGTATTTATATATTTTTGCAAAAAATTAGTGACCTTTCAAATTATTATCAGGATCGGTCCATTTTGCGACCTAGTCCACATATAAATATAGGATCCGATATGAAATTTTTCATAATCAAAGGTAAAAAATTGATAACAATGCCACTCATATTGGTTTATGCTTATTTTCTATATCCAATAAGTTGGGCCTAAGAGATAGGGTCTGTAAACGCATGGTATAGGGTGTCGTATAGTCGGTCTTCACTGACTATATTTTTCACACTTGTTTTTACTTACTTTTCTAATAAAAATACATACACCAAATTTCATCAAAATCTTTAAAATATTTTTGTTTTTCATAGATCTAACTGAAGATTAGGTATCAAAGTTAAATAAAGATTTTAACTAAAAATGGAACTAGAGTGTTCATTTTTGGACAACTGCACTAATTTCAATAGTGCTTGTCCTGTCGCCAACAAAAGCTTATTTACAAAATTTTATCAAAATTTATTCGTTTTTGCGACCTGTAGTTTGATTACAAGGTTTATATGGACACACATACAGATAGACAGACGGACGAACAGATATCGCTAACTCAACACAGAAAATGATACTGAGTTGAACGCTGTAGTAAAAGTTATAATAAGGGTCTAGGTCAAATATTTTTGGTATTTACAAACATCAGCCCCAACTCATTATACCCAGACCACGGCATAGGGTACGGCTTAACAACTATTAAGTGTGAGAATTCGTTGAAACTTTTAATTTATTTGTTAAACACCATTAACAAGGCACAATTCGTGAAATAAAAAATTGTCTTAAAAATTATTGATGCAACACATGTTACGAAATATCTCGCCTCTTTTCTATAACAACAAAGGTCATCATACATATTTCAATTTGAATGAGATCATGATCATGGCTTCAATAAGATGAGTAATTTATGGAATGAAATGAAGCTAAGGAAAGGAAACAAAAAAAAAAAAAAATAAATTGAAAGTAAATCTTAAATTTTATTGAAGAAGAGAAGGGTTAAATTGTGATACACTTAGAGCAAGTTTTCGGTGTAGCAATTAAGCAATTAGTTTGATTAATCTCACTTTGTTTTAAATCATTTGTCAAATAATTTAAATTTATAGGAGTGATTTTTTTTTAGGTCAGTTAAACTATGATTAGTTAAACTTATGTTATGTAAAACATTAGTTCGAAAGTTTTTATTAGTTTAGTTTTTAGTGCGTTTAAGCAAGCTTAGTTTGGGGCCAGTTATTGGGAAGTCAACTAACCTAAGTTAAGTTAAAATCACGGTTTTAAACGTTTTAGTTAATGTTTTAAATAGGAATTTAACTAAACTAAGTTTAGAACGAGTGTTTGCGGATGTCAGTTGAAGCCAATTTAGTTAAAAGTAGTTTAGTTGAACTTAGTTTAGTTAAGCTTGGTTAAGTTAAACTCAAATTTTTTAGCGTTTTAGTTTAAAAAAAATTTATTTTTTAAAATAGGAGTTTAGCTAAACAAAGTCTTGAGGTGGTTTTTGCGATTTCAGATGAACAAAGTTTAGCTTAACTCTCGTTTAGCAACAGTTTTAGAATCCATACCAAGTTAAGCTGTCAAATAAACTTAATTTTTATTAAAATATTAGTTTAGTTAAGTTCACGAATTTTTAAGGTTTTATTTTGAAAATTTGCGATATATTAATGTCTAAAATAAGTTTAGAGTGATGTATTGGGTATGTTAGCTAAACTTGGTTAAGTTAAACTTAGTTTGGTTATACTTAGTTTAGTTGAACTTAGTTTAGTTAAACTCAGATTTTTTAACCTTTTGGTTAAAAAACTTATAAAATATTGTTGTTCAAAATAGTAGTTTAGATAAACCACGTTTAGAGCTGGTTTTTGCGATTTCAGTTAAACTTAGTTAAGTTAAACTTCGTTTGGTTGAACTTAGTTTGGTTGAACTCAAATTTTTGAAGGATTTAGTTAAAAAAAACTTGTAAAATATTACTGTTAAAAATAGGAGTTTAGCTAAACTAATTTTAGAGCTGGTTTTTGCGATTTCGGTTAAACATAGTTTAGCTAAACTCTCGTTTAGCAACACTTTAGATAAGTTTAGAGCGAGATTTTGCAGATGTTAGTTAAACTTGGTTAAGTTAAACTTAGTTAACTTAAACTTAGTTAAGTTAAACTTAGTTAACTTAAACTTAGTTTATTTAAACTTAATTTAGTTGAACTTAGTTTATTTAAACCTAGATTAGTTAAATTAACATTTTTTAACGATTTAGTTGAAAAAAACTTGTAAAATATTTTTGTTTAAAAATAGAAGTTTGACTAAGCTAAGTTTAAACATAGTTTAACTTAACTCTCATTTATTGTGACCTTCAATATTCAGAGCAGGTTAATATTATTGTTATTAATAGGAGTTTAGATAAACTAAGTTTAGAGCTGGTTTTTGCGATTTCACTTGAACTTAGTTAAACTAAACTTAGTTTAGTGAACTTAGATTAGTTAAACTCAAATTTTTTAACGATTTAGTTAAAAAAAAACTTGTAAAATATTACTGTTAAAAATAGGAGTTTAGCTAAACTAAGTTTAGAGCTGGTTTTGAGATTTCAGTTAAACATAGGTTAGCTAAACTCTCGTTTAGCAACACTTAAGATAAGCTTAGAGCGAGATTTTGCAGATGTTAGTTAAACTTGGTAAAGTTAAACTTAGTTTAGTTGAACTTAGTTTAGTTAACTTAATTTAGTTGAACTCAGTTTAATTAAACGTAGATTAGTTAAACTAACATTTTTTTTAACGATTTAGTTAAAAAAAACTCATAAAATATTTTTGTTTAAAAATAGAAGTTTGACTAAGCTAAGCTTAAACATAGTTTAGCTAAAATTTCATTTATTTTCACCTTCAATATTCAGAGCAAATTAATATTATTGTTATAAATAGGAGTTTAGCTAAACTAACTGTAGAGCTGGTTTTTGCGATTTCAGTTAAACTTAGTTTAGTTAAACTTAGTTTGGTTGAACTTAGATTAGTTGAACTTAAATTAGTTAAACTCAAATTTTTTAACGATTTAGTTAAAAAAACGTGTAAAATATGATTGTTAAAAATAGGAGTTTAGCTAAACTAAGTTTAGAGCTGGTTTTGAGATTTCAGTTAAACATAGGTTAGCTAAACTCTCGTTTAGCAACACTTAAGATAAGCTTAGAGCGAGATTTTGCAGATGTTAGTTAAACTTGGTAAAGTTAAACTTAGTTTAGTTGAACTTAGTTTAGTTAACTTAATTTAGTTGAACTCAGTTTAATTAAACGTAGATTAGTTAAACTAACATTTTTTTTAACGATTTAGTTAAAAAAAACTCATAAAATATTTTTGTTTAAAAATAGAAGTTTGACTAAGCTAAGCTTAAACATAGTTTAGCTAAAATTTCATTTATTTTCACCTTCAATATTCAGAGCAAATTAATATTATTGTTATAAATAGGAGTTTAGCTAAACTAACTGTAGAGCTGGTTTTTGCGATTTCAGTTAAACTTAGTTTAGTTAAACTTAGTTTGGTTGAACTTAGATTAGTTGAACTTAAATTAGTTAAACTCAAATTTTTTAACGATTTAGTTAAAAAAACGTGTAAAATATGATTGTTAAAAATAGGAGTTTAGCTAAACTAAGTTTAGAGCTGGTTTTGAGATTTCAGTTAAACATAGGTTAGCTAAACTCTCGTTTAGCAACACTTAAGATAAGCTTAGAGCGAGATTTATTATCACCTTCAATATTCAAAGCAAGTTAAACTGTCAGGTTAACTTAGTTTAATTAAACTAACTTTAGGTATGTTCACGGTTTTTACTTTTTATTTGAAAGTTTTTTAAACATTAGTGGGATTAGTGGGTTTTGGGATGTCAATTAAACTTAGTTTAGTAAAATTCTCTTATATTATCGCTTTAAGCTTGCATTCTAGTTTTGGAGATGCCAGTTAAACTTAACGCTTTACTCAAATAGTTTAGGGTTATAAGAGCTAGTTTTTGGTATTTTCGGTTAATTTTAGCTTGGTTAAGTTTAGTTAAACCCACAATTTTTAATGTTTTAGTTGAAAAGCTTGCAAAATATTAGTTTTTAAAAAAAGGAGTTTAAATTAATTAAGTTCACTGAGAATTTTTAGAATTTCAGTTAAATTTAGTTAAATTCTCGTTTATTCTCACTTCCTGACAAGGTTTTGCAATGTCGATTGAACTTAGTTTTATAAAATTTAAGTTTGTGAAGCCTTATCCAAATGTTTTAAAAGATCGCGTTTTTGGGTATAAGTTAAACTTGGTTTAGTTAAACTAACATTATATAACGTTCTAATTACAGAAACTAGCAAAAAAGTTGAGTTTGAATGTAGGACTTAAATTAAACTAAGTTTAAAGCCAGTTTTTGAAATGTCATTTAAATTTGGATTAGTTAAACATTCCTGTAATATCAATTTTAATATTTAGATCAAATTTTTGAAACGTCGGTTAAACTTAGTTTGATTAAACTCACGTCCGTAACTCTCTGGGAAATTTTTTAAAATGATAAGACCCAGTTTGTGGGATTTCAATTAAGATTATTTAAGTAAAATGCACCATTTTTAACTCTTTAGTCAAACAGCTTTTAATATTATTAGTGTTTGAAAATGTCAGGCTAAATTTAAAACTCTGTTTCAAACTATTTGCCCTAAGCTTTAACAATCTAGAGTTTAAATTAACGAATCTTAATTACCATCTTAAATATTCGGGCTTTGACTCTAATATGGAATAGGGTATCATATCAAACTTGTTATACTTATATTAATTTTATTGATTTTATTTGTAGGCATTTTTTCATGATTTAAATTTTTTTTAGTTTTTTTCCTTTAAGTTTTTGAAATTTTGATGTCATCAATGTCTGTCTTGTTGACTTTCTGCTTGGCTAAACTTTAAACAAATGTCGTTTATTTTAGTGCCAATGACATAAACAATATCATTGTTCATTGTTGATGAGTATCAAGTATTTTAGTGTTAAATAAAATTAAAATGAAGAAGAAGAAAAAACATCTCAAGAGGTGAATGATCATTTGATTGCCATAAACTACCATCAACATTTAAATATTCGCCAATTTTGTTTATGTCTTACATCTATGGCAGATGTTTTTAGTTTTTTTTCTATTTCTCGTTTCTCCCCAATTAAAAATAATCGTCATTTGATACTTTATTTGCTAAAGAAATATAAACAACACATATTTTTACTTCGCTTTTTTTAATTTCTATTTTCGATTCTTCATTGCCTTGATTGCAATTGAAATTTGTGCCAAATTTCCAATCAATTCAATGTTTTCTTTATTTTTAATTATCTTAAAATTTGTTTATGATCGCTGTTCTACGCAAAAATTTAGGTTAATTAAATAAAATCAATTTATGTATTTTCAAAATGGAAATTGCTGTTGATTTTTCATCATTAATTTGTTTATATTCATAAAAATTATTGGGTGGGTGAGTCATGTTTTTTTAGGAATGAAAAATGTGAATATTCAATTAAATGTTGCTAAAACTATGAACACTGAACATGATTTATTTCTGTTTATTTGGGCTAAAGTGATGATGGCATTCATAAGAAAAATTGATTATAAATATAAAATTTAATTATTTTTTATGTCTTCTGCTGGCGTAAAAGAATGTGTAAAGAGCTAGTGCAATAAGGGCTACTTACCTATAGATTAAGCTGAAAAACTCTTCAGTAGTATATCCGTTATCTACGGTATTAATTCGTATGGACAACAATTAATTTAAGTTCAATGCAAGGCACATTTTAAGCTCTATTAAGATATATTTTTTCACGAAGATTTGCACAGGCTTCAACACTTTTATATTCCCTGATTTAGAAATGTTTTCCATATATACCTTTCACATCGAAATTTGGAGAATTTTGCGTTTGAAATGCTACATTTTGTACATTGAAAGTTCAAACTTCAGAAATCTGATATCTTGAACCACTTTTTTGAATTTCAATAATGAAACAAAACTTTTTCCTAATTATTAAATTGGTGTAAAATAGTTTGTATAAATTTTTGGGTTGGTTTAGTTATTAGAGATATCAAGCGTTTTTCAAAATGAAAATGTTACCCCAAAAGTACTTTTTCAGAAAACAACCTAAGAAAAACTTACTTTGTTTTTAAAAGGTGGTTTTTTGAAGAAAGGGTTCTTTATTAAAAAAATATAGTCATAAAGAAAAGGTACTTTTTGAAGAAACGGTATTTTTTGATGGAAGAGTACTTTTTAAGAAATGGTTCTTTATTAAAAAAATGTATTTGTAAAGAAAATTTACTTTTTGAAGAAAAGGTAATTTTTGATGAAAATGTACTTTTTAAGAAAAGGTACTTTTATAAGAAAGGGTACTTTTTTGAGAGTATGTAGTTTTTGAAGAAAAGACACTTTTTTAAGAAAACCTACTCATTTAAGAAAATATACTTTTTTAAAAAAAAGTAAATTTGAAAGAAAACGCACTTTTTTATATAAAGTACTATTTTATGAAAACCTACTTATAAAAAAATTTTTTTTTTGAATAAAATTTACTTTTGTAAAGAAAAGAACTTTTTTTTTTTAAGATAAGGAGCTTTTTAAGGGAAATTGACTTTTAAAAAAAAAATTTTTAATAAAATATACTTGGAAAAAATTTACTTTTAAAGAAAGTTTACTTTTAAAGAAATTTTACTTTTTTGGAGATGGTACGTTTTTAAGAAAATATACTTTAAAAAACTGAGATTTAGGGAAAGGTATTTTTTTAGAAAATAAACTTTATAAGACAAGGTATTTTTTAAAGAAAATGTACTCTTCTAAGAAAAGGTACTTTTTTAAGAAAAGGTAAATTTTTAAGAAAAAAAATTCTTGTTGAAGAAAATTTACTTTTTTTAAAGGAAAATACTTTTTTTAAGATAAGGAGCTTTTTAAAATTGGCGTTAAAAAAAATCAATTTTTTAAGAAAATATACTTTTGGAGAAAATTTACTTTTAAAAAAATTTTACTTTTTTGGAGAAGGTACTTTTTTAAGAGAATATATTAAAAAAACTGCGATTAAGGGAACGAAACTTTATAAACAAGGTATTTTTTAAAGAAAATGTACTTTTCTAAGGAGAGGTACTTTTTTAAGAAATTATGCTTTTTTAAGAAAAGGTACTTTTTTAAGAAAAGGTACATTTTTAAGAGAATGTACTTTTCTAAGGCTCGGTACTTATATAAAAAAAGATACTTTTTTAAGAATAGGTACTTTTTCAAAAAATTATCTTTTTCTTTAAAAAAATATACTTTTTTATGAATACCATTTTAATACCTTTTTAAAAAAATTATCTTTTTCCTTAAAAAAAGATACTTTTTTAAGAATAGTTACTTCTTAAAAAAATTATTTTTTTTAAGAAAAGTCCGTTTTATAAGATTATGTTTCTTTTTAAGAAAAGGTACTTTTTCAAGAACAGGTACTTTTGACAAAAAAAGATAATTTTTTAAGAATAGGTACTATTTTTAAGAATAATAACTTTTTTACGAAATGGAACTTTTATCAAAAATTTGGTGAAAATTTACCTTTTTAAAAGAGGGCACTTTTTCAAGAAGAGGTGCTTTAGTAGAAGAAGGCATTGCTTCAAAAAGATAAATTTTTTAAGCAAATATACTTTTTTATGACAACGTACTTTTTTAAGAAAATTTACCTTTTTAAAAACAATTCTTTATTACATAAAAATTTACTTTTAAGAAAAGGTACATTATTAAGAAAATGCCAGTTTTTAAGAAATAATAGCTTTTTAAGAAAAAGTACTTTCTTAAGAGATGGTATCTTTTTAGGAAAATTTACTTTTTTAAGAAAAAGTTTTATTTTTTTTTTTGAAGAAAAGGTTCTTTTAAAAAAAAATACTTTTCTAAGAAAAGTACTTTTTTAAGAAATGGTACTTTTTCAAGAAAATTTGCTATTCAAGAAATGGTACTTTTTAAGAAAATGTTCTTTTTTAAGAAAAGGTACTTTTTAGGAAATGGTACTTTTTCAAGAAAATTTACTTTTCAAGAAATGGTACTTTTTAAGAAAATGTTCTTTTTGAAGTAAAGCTACTTTTTCAGGAAAGGGTACTTTTTTAAGAATATGTACTTTTTTAGGAAAACGTACTTTTTTAAGAAAGGCGCTTGTTGCAGAAAGGGTATTTTTTTAAGAAAAGGTAAATTTTAAAGAAAGTGCACTTTTTTATGAAAAGGTACTTTTATAAAAAAATGTACTTTTAGAAGAAAATTTACTTTTTTAAGAAAATGTACACTTTCAAAAAATTTAATTTGTTGAGAATATATAATTTTTGAAGAAAATTTACTTTTGGAAGAAAAATTTTTTAGAGAAGGTACCTTTTTAAGTAAATATATGCTTAAAAAAACTGCTATTTAGGAGAAGGTACTTTTTTAAGAGAAAGAGCTTTTATAAGATAAGGTACTTTTTTAAAAAAATTTACTTTTCTAAGGAAAGGTACTTTTTTTAAGAAAATCTACTTTTTTAAGAAAAGCTACTATTTAAAGAAAATTTACTTTCTTAACAAAAAGGTACTTTTTAAGAAAATGAATTTTTTTTAAAGAAAATGTACTTTCTAGAAAATATGTTTCTCTAAGACAACTGCTTATATAAGCAAAGGTACTTTTTTAAGAAAAGGTACTTGTTTTTAGAAAAATTACTTTTCTAAGGAAAGGTACTTATATAATTATCATTATTATTGTTATTATTATTGTTGTTATTATTAGTATTATTATTATTATTATATATATATTTATAAGAAAACGTACTTTTTGAAGAAAAAGCACTCTTTAAAACAATTAAATTTTTTAAGAGGATACACTTTTATAAGTAATTTTTTAAGTACTGATTTGTTATTCAGAAAATGTGATTTTTTGAGAATAGGTTATTTTTCAGAAACAGGTACTTTTTAAGAAAAATTACTTTTTTTCGTAATGGTACTTTTTTAGGAAAACGTATTTTTAAAAAAATTCACTTTTTGAAGATTGATTTTTTTAAAAGAAAGCAGTTTTTAAGAAAAGGTGCTGTATTAAAAAAGTACTTTTTTAAGAAAATGTACTTTGTTATGGAAATATATAGGTACATTTAAAAAAATATACTTTTTTAAGCAGAGGTGCTTTATGATGCAAGGCACTTTTTAAAGAAAATATACCTTTTCAAGAAGAAGCACATTTTTAAGTAATGGTTCTTTGTTAAGAAAATTTAATTTTTTAAGAAAATGTGCTTTTTTACGACAAGGTACTTTTTTAAGAAAATTTACTTTCTAAATCGTTCTTAAAGTAAATTTTCTTAAAAAGATTCTTATTAAAAAAAATTTACTTTTTAAGAAAAGGTACTTTTTTAAGAAAATATGCTTTATTAAGAAAATGTACCTTTTTAAGAAAATGTACTTTTTGTAAGAAAAAGTACTTTATTAAGAAAATGTTCTCTTTAAGAAAATGTACCTTTTAAGAAAAGTACTTTATAAAGAAACGGTACTTTTTTCAAAAAAAATTTGCTTTTTTAAGAAAATTTCCCTTTTAGAAATGGTACTTTTTAAAGAAAATATCCTTTATTAAGAAAATGTACTTTTTTAAGAAAAACTACTTTTTGTAAGAAAAAGTACTTTTTTAAGAAAATGTTCTCTTTAAGAAAATGTACCTTTTAAGAAAAGAACTTTCTAAAGAAACGGTACTTTTTTCAAACAAATTTCCTTTTTTAAGGAATGGTACTTTTTTAAGAAAATTTCCTTTTTTTAGAAATGGTACTTTTTTAAGAAAAAGTACTTTATTAAAAAAATTTATTAATCTAAGAAATGGTTATTTATTACTTTTTAGAAAAGTTACAGTTTAAGAAAAAATATTTTTAAGTCATTGGTGGAATCTATGTACATAATAAAATTCATGTTTCTAGATAATTATAACAAGATAATACATATGGTAGCACTTCACCTTTTGTGCTGGCTTTATCACCTTATCGTGCGAATTTCGAAAAAAAATGTCATATGGCTGATGTATGTGTTTTTGTTGGAATATTAATACCAGAAGTCATATTCTTAGATTGATTTGTTTAGAAGATACACAACGTACCAATTTCACCTCTTTGGCCGATTTTATCCCATAAGTGATCAAATAACAGAAACTTGCCGATGTTTATTTTTTGAGCAAAATGTTCGTGCCGTAAAATGGTCTTTACAATTCAAAAATTCCAGTTTCTAGTTGGAAATATATTTTAAGCATATGTGACCTTCTCCGAGAAAAGGGACCTAGTGTGTGAAAATTAAGTTTTGAGAAAGAAACGCATTTAAAGTTTCTACACCCTTTTAGGTACCAGAATCCAACGTTTTTGACACAACCCGTTTTTTGACACACTATGTCCCTTTTCTCAGAGAAGGTCAGATATACCGTTACAGAATCAGTAAATGATAAGCTGCAGTATATATTAAAATTAACAAAAAAATCTTTATATCGACCAGTAACGATAAGATTTAAAATGAAGTAAACATATTTTTAAAAGCTTAAAAACTGAATGACGGTAGAAAAAAAGTCCAGCAAAGGTTGGTTAATCTTTAAAAGTTAGGCTTTTTTCCCTGTAACTTTATATTGACATCAATGGAATTTGTTACTTTCAGAATTGTTTAAAAATTTGTAATTCAATTAAGCTATGAGCAATTTTTACGTAATTTTTAAAGTTAAAAGTCGACCCAATTTTATCTAGACTCCGAAGGTTGAGTATTTTGTACATCTTTTTTATTATCTTCAAGAAATGCGGTGTTATGCAGGGAACGAATACCCATTTTTTGTGGTTTGAAGCAGTGAAAATCAACCGCATTTTTTTTTCGCCTTAGAATTTTGCATTCGTAATTTGATATAAAAATAAATAATAAATAATCTTTCGGACGAAATATTTTGTTTTCCAAGATTTTCAATAAAAACCATTTGTAAATTTTCTAATTTCTAACAAAAAAATGTTTAACAAATATTATTTATCTTTCAAGTAACTATTCAACCTCCTTATAAATAGAGGCAAGAAAATAATTTTAATGTGGATCATTAATACGGGTAAAAAAAATGTATTCCTCCTTCTCATTTTCTTATACATTCTTTAGCATTTATCTGGATCCATCAAATGTAACCATTAACGGCTGTCCTTTGCAATTAAAGTATTACTAAATTTATCTCACACTCTAAGTGGAGTTTGTCAAAGTTATATATTATCATGTCCAATGCTCTCCTCATGTTAATTAAATTCTTCTTCTTAAAACTTTAAGTGATTAAATCACTATAACAACGAATCAAAAAACAAAACAAAAAACCCCCTGACACCCATTTATGTTTTACTCTACGATAATTCCAAAATGAGTTAATGTTCATCTATTTCATCCATGTCTTTGTGATGCATTGTTCTAGTTGTTGTAGTAGAAACATTTTACTAAAACAAATTTTAATCTTTTCTAAAACTTTTGCAATTATTCTTCTTCTATTTGTGAGAAACTAAGTTTAACTTTGCCATCTAAGGCAACTTAACGTAGTAAGCAGACAAGCAGCCGTGCAGCTAGCCGCACCACCAACACATGCATGATGCTTAAATTGTTACAAATTAAAAAAAATAAAAACTCCAAACTGCTTGTGTTAAACTCCTTAAACCAAATAATATATTATGTAGTTATTGTTACTGAACCCAGTCAAACTTTTAACTGGATAGTTCTTAAATTCATCTAAAATCAGAAATACTTTTGTAAGTCTTTAAATCAAGAAGGTTTCAAGCCATCATTCGTCGAAATTATTTTTGAAAATAAGAAAAAATTTAGATTTTGGGGTAATTTCAATACTTGTGAAGTTTCTCTATTTTCATTTTGAAGAAAAAAAATTTTTTTTTCAAAATTTTTTTATAAATTTGGTTTATTACAACATTAAACTATTGTTGGGCTGTTTACAGTACTTACGAATATGTAGATGTAGTTTAAAAAAAAAGAACACCATGAATGACTGGATCGTTGGCATTGTTACCTTTTGGAGTAACAACAAATATTTACAACAATTTTCATACAAGTCTTCAATGTTGCACACAAACTAATACAAATCTATTTGCAAAACATTTCAAATATACTAGAATTGAATAGAATGTGTGGCATCATGATGTGGATGCAGATGTTTTCGGTGTAGGTGTATCAACTTCATTCTTGCCTGCTATCGGCTGACTATATCATCCAGTTAAAAGCTCTCCTTTTAAGCGGATGAACTTTCACCATTTCTTTGTGTGTAGTTGTGCAGTTGTCTTGAAAAGATTTTTAATCTTCGTTGCATGCAAAATTTTTAGTTTAAACATGCAGCTGGATCTGGATTGTTTTCGAGACAGAAGAAATGAAAGAAAAATCGATAAATAAAATTTCCATAAGTTACGTTAAGGTTATTTGTTTTCTTATTTATTTTTGCTGCAACTTTGTATGGATGCATTTAAATTTTATTTTGCATCTTAACAAAGCTTTCAGATGCTGTACAGCTGTAGAAAAATATTGGTAGAAATTGTGACATTTAAGAGTATTAATATTTGCGAACACATTATTAAATAAAAAAAAAATTGTTAGTTATTTTACTTTAAGAATAATTTAAAAAAAATCAAAAAAAATATATATAATTTTTTGAACTAAAACAATGTATTTTTATATACTAGCAGATTCCAGCACTCGAAACTCGAGTGCAAATTCTAGGAAGTTTTATTTTTTATTAATTCAACTCATTTCAAATGAAGAACACAAACTCAACACAATAATACAAACACATTAAAAATTTAATAAACATACACATAGCATTGTACAATTTTATGTATGTGTTAGTAGCAACTTTGAACGATCATAACACCAAAAAAATATTTTAGATGATGAAAATCTGCAAATCTGGGTAACAGCTAAAAAGAAATACCTTTCAAATGATAAATTTTTTGTCAAAATCGGGGTAAAACTGTGAAACTTACATCGGTCACAAGAAATCGCTTCGCCTATTAATATTATAGATTTTAAAATTTTTTAAATTATGAAAAAGCAAATTGACAAAAATAAAGACTTTTAATAAAAAAAAATTTATAAAAAAATATTTTTTTGCCGCTTAAAATTTTACTCCTATCAAAATTATTTCGGACAGAAATTTCGGATAGAAATAATTTTGATAGGAATAAAATTTTAAAAGAAACAATATAACAGCCAGTAAGAAATAAAAATGCTATATTTCAAATTATAATGGCTAGATTTTTGAAAATTAACATAATTAACAATTAAGATAATAAACAAAATTTTTTGGGTAGTTTCAATCTATTTTCAATCAAAATCAATTCATTAATGCAATCAATTCATTAATGTAAATACATTCAATTTTATTTGTATTATTCTCTTAGTTAATCTCCTGCTCCCATCGATAAACATTCGTCTACATGTAAAAACAAGTGAGAAAATTATAGTCGGTCTAGACCGACTATACGATACCCTATACCATGGTTAAGAGACCCTATCTCTTCGGTCCAACTAATTGAATATAGAAAATAAGCAAAAACCAAATTTGAGTGGCATTGCTATTAACTTTTTGGCTGCAGATATGAAAAAGTTCATATCCGATGCAGTATTTATATGGGGACTAGGTCGAAAAATGGACCGATAATGTGCATATTTGGTAAAGTCACTTATATTTTGAAAAAAAAGATATAAACCAAATTAGAGAAAAATCTGTGCAATATTTTTGTTTTTTGATAGATTTAAGTGAAAATCGGGAATCAGCTTTAAATGGCGGTTTTGCCAAAGAATTCCCAGATGGAGTTTATTTTTGAAAAAATTATAAATAGATGTAATAGGCACAATAAACCCAATTTGACCGAGATCTATATGATAATTTGGATCTTAATGCAATTTAAGTCGATTTCATAGGGGTCATTTGTATGGGGACTAGGTCTGAACATGCACTGAATTTCACCAATTTTAACAGCGTTCATCCTATGGCCGATAAAAGCTTATGTACCAAATTTCATTACAACATATTCATATTTGAGACCTGTAGTTTGATTTGGACACACAGATGGACAGACGGACAGACGGACGCACATCGCTAAATCGACTCAGAAAGTGATACTGAGTCGATCGTTATAATAAAAGAAGGGTCCAGGTTAAATATTTTTGGTAGTTACAAACAGCAGCACAAAGCCATTATACCTAAACCACATAGTGGTATAGGGTATAAAAAACAACAAGCAAACAAAAATGTGTATGCATCGCTGACACATACTTATCCTGAAAGGGTGTTTTTTGAAGTCCGATAGAATTTGAAATTGTAAAAAATTACACAAGCAATTAATTTTTATCAAACAACTTTTTTTTGTTCGAAAGTTCAATACATGGCATTATCACTTGAATAAGACTTCGGGCAAATGGCCACCAATGGAAGTAATATTATTGCAAAAATAAAAGTGGTAAATAATTCAGCAGAACGCGGTATTAAATTGATTGAAGAGTATAATACCGTATTAACAAAGATCGAACAGGAAAAGCAATACTTATTGCAAGTCGTAAGTGATTACAGAAAACAATATGAATCGCACACTAAATAATCCTTAAATACACCAAAATAAATAGAATTAATTTTATATTTCATATTCTTTAGAATAAAGTGGCTTTTATTAGCTTTGGATCATTTTGGGGTCTTCTTATTCTATTTACAAAAATATAGATAGTTTTTATACATAAAATAAATTTTTTAAAAAAATTGGTTAAAAGTTGTTTTAATTTATATTCGCGGGCAATAAGCAGATAATTGCACCCAAAATATATCACAATGGATTATTTTGATCCCAGGAGCACTGAAGGGTTAAATAAATAAAAATGAAACAAATTACTTTTTTATGCCCTTTTCTTTTCTGACAAAAAATGTCGCATTTTTTTTTGTACTCTTTTCAAAAAGTGTATTTTTTTATATATTCTGAATTAAGAGCCACCACATCTTATACATCAATCGAAAGGTCTCAAAGTGCTGTGTGCATAAAATGCAAAAATTTTGATTATTATCCTCTTTGAAGTCATAGGGTGAACATATTAAAAAAAGGGAACAATGGGGAAATATTCTCACACTATGACCTGAAAGAAGGCAATGGCTGGAATTTTTTATGATTTACGGGGGATCGACTTTGAGAACTTTCGATTGATGTATAAGATAAGGTTTCCCTTAATTTGGAATATATAAAAAAATACACTTTTCGAAAAAAGTGCAAATAAAATGCGACATTTTTTGTCAGAAAAGAAAACGGCATTAAGTTCTAAATAGTGGTTTCATCGAGTTTAATAGAAAAACTCGTTTTCGGTAATCTTTATTTAAAAATGTCTTTAAATCCAAAGCTTGCCTTGGCAAATAATGGGTTAGCGTTCTCGGTTTTATCCCAAATTTGAGGAAGGGAAGTTCTACACATTTGGTTATTATATTTTAAGGATCGCATCTAAAAATTCAACAGCACTTACAAAATATTTGAATTTTTTTGAATAAATTGTCTTTTATTAGCTTGGGGTCATATGTGACCCCAATTCCAAAAGGCTTAATGGGGTCATATTATTTTTTTCCGAAACCCTAGGCTATTAAGATAAAATATGATATTTAAAAGTAGAAAAGTGATGAATTTTTATACAAAGTATTTCGAAAGAGTACATTTACAGAATATTTTAGAAAAATCCCATTTTTCTCGAAATCCGCAAAAATGAAATACTTGTCAAAAAAATTTTGTCACAGGGCTTTACTAAAAAATTCACACAATTAATCTGTAACATGTATTTAACAAAATCTTAAAGTTTTAGATCCAGTTTATTAAATTGTGTTTAAGAAAATTTTTTAAAACTTGAAAAAGTAGTTTTTAAAATTTTACTAAAAAAAATTTCTCATTTTCGGTCTCAATGCGCAATAGGTTAGCAACGTGGTAATAAAACAATACTTCTTATGTGAGTACTTATAAGTATAGAGACCAAAAAAAAATTATGGCTTTAATCAATTTCTCAAAGTTGAAAAAAATGCCATCAAATTTCACGAGCTAGTTTATTTTAGCACAAAAGTGGTCTGGGGCAATTGCTATTTCTTGGCGAGGTTTTATTTTATTTTGAAGTTTTATAGCTTTTTGAAACGATAATTTAATACTGATCCCGAATTAAAATAACAACTTGTCGCAAAAATTAAACTATAGAACGAAATTTTCGTAAAATCTGAAAAAATTTCATATTTTTCCCATATAAACACATTTCAATCAATTTTCAATCGCGTTGAGGCACGACTAAATGTGTTTTGATTGGCCCAAAACTTTGTATTTCTCAGTTTTTTTTTGCTTTTCGCATGATTCTAGGGGGTGAAAACGAGAGTTTGAAAACTTTCTTCACACCATATAATGAAGGGCTACCCTAGGCCACCATATATGGCCAATTTCGGGCCACTTTTTCATTGCATTGCTGGCCGTATTTCTCAAATAACAAGACCAATATTGGCCTACAGGGCTTCAATTGTTGCTGGTTTAACAACATAAACCAGTGAATTCACGTAGCACCACAGGAAATAATTGAGAGGTGTCAAATCGAACGATCTTGGAAGCCAATTGACAAATCCATTTCTCGAAATCAACTTTGATTTCGATAAGTCAATTTTGGTGCTAGCCGTATGGCGCGTAGCGCCATTCTGCTGAAACCACACCTCGCTCGGATCAATGCCATCAATATTTTCAGACAAAAAATCAATGATCATGGTTCGGTAACGCTCTCCATAGACCATAACGCGAGCTCTAGCTTAATTTTTAAAGAAATATTTTCCGATGATGCTACCAAAACGGTTAATTTTAAACGGTTAATTTTTCTGGATGTAAGGTAGTCTGTAGGGTGTGTAGTGGATGGGTCGAACAACTGCTCTAAAGCCCAATTAGCGAAAGAACGATGCATATGATGGGCTCGTAGGTCTAACTCCTGGTCTAGCAGGATCTTATGCTGATGTAGCCCCAATCCACGCAGCCGACGAAGAATCCATAAATTTGGATCTTCTTCCACACTTTCTTAAACAGTGCCGATATTCTCTTCAATACACATATTCCTTTCGAGGTGTTACATGTGATGTGAAATCTATCAGCAGTTCAACGGATGGCTTGCTCAGATGGGAGATTTTGTACGCCATAAAAACCACGAAGTCGTCTATAAGTTGTGCGAATCGGTGACTGATTTTCGAAGTAAATTTGAATATCATGATGATATTCCAGCATATTCTGATCATAAATATCAAAAAGTGACCGCAGTATTGCAGTTCGTTTGGCAGCTAACCCTTTCTATCTTTTTAAATAAAATTCATTAAATTTCATTATAAATATTTGTTGAACACACAGAAGATATATAAATGGGTTTGTTAATAAATAACTTTATAAGAGCCTGAAGGTATGCTAATCAATTTTAGCCAATTCACAATTCGACACAGGGCCTTTGATATCTATATACAATATATAAAATTGAATAGGTGGCTAAACCATAAGACCGATCTTCTTGAAATTTTCACAGTGTGTAAGCTGGTTTCGGGAAAGTAAAATAGGCTATATTTTTTAAATGTATTAAGTGGGCGTGCTACCTCCCATATATACAAATTTTTAACATCATATATCTGGAGATCTATGAGAGCAAGACTCCTGAAACCTTGTAGGAGTACATAGCTTAGTAATGTGAGAAGTCGGGCTAAGAATGGGCGCGATCAAACCAGAGGGCGTGGCACCTCCCATACATGGTAAATACATATCATCATATATCTAGAGTACTATGATGGCCAGAGTCTTGAAACTTTCTGCACGTCAATTGGTTGTTAATGTTAGTATGCGTACAAGAAATGGGCGGGATTAGGTTAGTGGGCATGGTACCTACAAAAATATTATCTGGAGTACTATAAACACAACAGTCTTGAAACTACGTGTGAGTTCACGAATGATGAGTGCGAGAAGTTATGTGAAAAATGGGCAGAATCAAACCAAGGGGCATGGCACCTTCCATACATGGTAAATACATATCATCATAATTAGCAACAAAAATATTCACTAAAAATAAGTTATATGGCAAAACAACGTTTGCCGGGTCAGCTAGTTTATAATAAAGACACACAGATAATGATATAAAGATAAAGATATGTGTTAGTAGCAACTTTAAATGAGCATTTAAAAAAAAAAAAAAAAATGTTCCAGACGGTGGAAATCTGTAAATATGGTGGACAACTAAAAAGAAATACCTTTCAAATGAGATATGGTTGGTCAAAAGCGGTTGGCAACTAAAATTTTTATATCGGTCACAAGAAAAAATGATATTTCTATATTTTTTTATGTATATAATAATCGTAAGATCAGGTATTTTTTATAAACAATCTTTATAAGCACATTGTTTAAACATGTTTAAGATATAAAGACTTTGAAACATTAAAATACAGCTAATTAAAATCCGCAAAAAGGGGAAGCCATTGCTGCTTCAAACTGAAATTTTTAGGATATCTTAAGAAAATATATGGGAATATAAGTTTTAAAAAATTTTCACATGATCGGGCTGATTTTAAAAAAACACAAGAGTAGCAAGCGCTTTGCTTTTTGTACCATTGGCATTCTCTGCCCTTGATTTTTGAAATAACTGTGGTTTTCTAGAATAACCGCGTATGTCATAAAATCAAAATGTTCAGGGGAGCAAAATAACGTTATATTTGAAATTATGGGCTCGATATAGAGTTTTTAGAGCTTTTTATTTAACAGTCCTGTAGATATGGGCAATAAATACTTTATATCAAATTTTGAGTCAAAAATCTTCAGAGGAATAGATCCTAGAGAAGGACGAAAAACACAATATGTAAATTACACTTAAAGTGTGTGCAGATAAAACAACTTATGTCGACAAATGTCGTTCCCTTTGAAAAAGAAAACTACCAATGCAACCATCCATGTAGACATAAGTTGTTGGGGCTTGAAAAATGGATTTTTTTGTTCGTCAACAAAAAGTTCACGGGAGTTAGGATGAGAATATAACAACGTATCACGAATAATAGTGACATCAAATAACAGAAATGAACACATAAGTGGTTATAAACTGAAAAATAATCCAAAATTATTTTGCATTTTTTTCATTAATAACAATGTAAGTCGCTATGTGTCGTTTTCTGAGAAAATAATTTGTCAGTGATCAAACGTAAGTTGACTTACGTCGGTAGTGCTGCAAATTAATTTTATAAACATTTAAGTTACGTCGTTATTTAAAGAAAAAACTCAGAAATGGTCAATATTTTTTTTAAAAAAATTTAACACATGTAAAGAGCGTTAAAAATTAATATATTTGGCATCACTAACTCAAAACTGACAAAAATGGACATACGCGGTTATTCCAGAAAACCACAGATATAAATGCAGTTTGGTAAAAAAAATCTTTTTTAAAAGTAAAAATTAAAAATTTGGGCTTGACAAAAACTGAAGCAGCATTCTTCGAACACTAACTCACAATTAATAAAATAGTTTTCTCAAATTTTTTGTAAATAAATACAAAGTTAAAAAAAAAAAAAAAATTTTAAAATATGTGTACTAATATTTTGCAATGAGCGTTAAACTGCCTTCATTTATTGTTAGTCGTGTGTACGGTATTTAAGCTGATAGATATTTTATGTTCGGTTATATAGGTATAGTAGATTATTGCAACAAATGTTTTTTGTAATTTTTTTTCGTAAATGTTTGCTTCGTCAACATTTTTACCTATTAGTTTGTTTAACGTGTTCATACGTGCATGTTGTATTCCAGACTTTAGCCAAAGTAAGTTTTGCTCTTTCTTTTGGAAAACATAAACCTGGTAGGCTAAAAATGCAATTTTTATTTCTTAAAACTAGAAAATTTGAATAAATTGCAAAAATTTCTAAATTTTCTCAAAGTTTTAACAAGTTATAAGTTATAAGTCTAATGTAAAAAAAAATCAACCACAAGCTCCTTAGGATTAATGTGCATTTATTTATTAAATTTCCTATTGAGTATTTGTTCTCTGTTAAATATGATGGGCTCTGAGAAGGAGGCAAACATTTGCCATATTTTACTTGCAGTATATAGATCATAGTTGTGCAGTTGAACATAAAACGTTTAAAGGAGAAACTTTTCAGTTGGAAATGGCAGTTGTTAAGCTCGATTTTTATTTTTTTTGTAAACTTTATTGTCATTCGTCTTGATGGGAACAAATTGCATTTGCATTTTTTCTTCTTCTTTTATTCCTTCACCAAGTTGTTCATGTTTTGTCATTAAAATGTTGTTTTTTTTAGAGAGATTCTTAATGGCAGCTTAGATAGATTTGTGATTTGTTTGCTTGATTCTTCTGGGTTGTTAAACAAAATTCAATCTATCTTAAATGTATGTCGATCTCAATGGAATATATCTACACTGTTATTTCTGTCTATCTGTGTTTGTAGCGTTCGGGTTTATGATGAGAATGTAGGATTTTGATTAAAAATGCATAAACTTTTGTACATGTAATCGTTTTACAAAGCAAAACTTTTGATATTAAATTGTTGGATTTTGTTCTGTTACTTAAACATTATATTAAACTAAAGTTTTGTTAGTTAACTTGAAGATGATTGTGAAAAAATTTGAAAATATTTTTATAATTGATATTATCCTCTACAACATTTTTTCTCAAATGCTACTTAAAATGTTATATAGATATAAGTGAGTTGGAATTGTTTCATTAAAGGCAATGATAAAATAAAGATCGAATTAAAAAAATTTTTTGATAAAATTTCTCTCATGCTACTTATACCCTACATCATTAAATTCAAAATTTGCATCAATTGTCATCAATTTACCTACTTATGCTGATATTTGTAACTACCAAAAAGATTTCACCTATTTATTATACCGATCGACACAGAATCACTTTTTGATAAAAAAAATTACGCTCAGATTTGTTTTATCCTTATTTCCTATACCCAATTATTTGAACCTAAGACCATGGTATAGGGTAGCGCATAAACGACCTAGACCGAGGAATTTTCTTACTTGTTTTTTATGTTAATATAATTCTGTTAATTCAATATTTAAGTGATGATTTAATAACGAGTTTTCTTTGTAATAGATAAAAATTAATCATTATGAAAATGTTCTCGCATGCTATAGAAAATAATTTTTTTTCACAAATAGTTACGAAAACTATTTTCTTTGAATATATCTTTATGATAAAAGAAAGTTTGAATTAAAAAAAATTTTTTTCGATGATTTTTCTCTCATGCTATTTTTTTAATGTAATACATTTAATTTATTCAATATTTAAGTAATGATAAAAGAACGATATTATTATTGATATTTTCTTTGTAGTAGATAAAATGAATCATTACGAAAATTTTCTCTCATGCTATAGAAAATACATATTTTTTTTTTTACAAATAGTTACGAAAACTAAAAAGTTGGAATGTTTTCAATATATCTTAGATTTTTTCTCTCATGCTATAATCTGATAATTTTTGATAATTTTTCTCTCATGTTATTTTTTTTAATGTATTATATTTTTATTTATTCAATATTTTAGTAATGTTAAAAAACGACATTGTTATTGATATTTTGTTTGTAGTAGATAAAATGAATCGTTAAAAATTTTCTCTCATGCTATAGAAAATGCATGTTTTTTTACAAATGGTTACGAAAACTGGAAATTTTTTCTCTCATGCTACCTAAAATGTAATATAGCTATAATTGAGTTTGAATTGTTTTATTTAAAGCAAAAATAAACGAAAGATCGAATTTAAAGAATTTTTTTTTTTGATAATTTTTCTCTCATGCTATTTTTTTTCAACGTAATACATGTTAATCATTTATTATTTAAGTATTGATAAAAATAACGAGACAATTATTGAAATTTTGTTTGTAGTAGATAAAATTAGGCATTATGAAAATTTTCTCTCATGCTATATTTTTTAATGTAATACATTTTTATTTATTCAGTATTCTAGTAACGATAAAATAACGACGTAGTTATTGATATTTTGTTTGTAATAGATACGATTAAAAATTATATCATGCTATAGAAAACACTTACATTAATTAATTAAATTAATTTTTTTTTTTTGATAATTTTTCTCTCATGCTATTTTTTTTAATGTAATACATTTTTATTCAGTATTTGAGTAATGGTAAAAGAACGAGATAATTACTGATATTTTGTTTGTAGTAGATAAAATGAATCATTATGAAAATTTTCTCTCATGCTATAGAAAATGCATGTTTTTTTTTGAAAATAGTTACGAAAACTAGAAATTTTTGCTCTCGTGCTACTTAAAATGTAATATAGGTATAATTGAGTTTGAATTGTTTTATTTAAGGCAAAGATACACGCAAGATCGAATAAAAAAAATTTTTTTTTGTTAATTTATCTGTCATACTATTTTTTTAACGTAATACATGTTGATAATTTATTATTTAAGTACAGATAATCCCCAACTTACGACCGCTCGACTTATGACTATTCACACTTACGACAATTTTTTTCATGCAAAGTGGATTAATAACACAAACTACATAAGTAGTTGCAAAGAAAAAAATTGCATGAAAAAGAAAACAATGCGATTCATTTCAGTATGTACAATAAATATTATACAAACAGTTCTGGGGATTCACAAAAATATATCAAGAACTAGGCGCATAGAAAAAATTGCTTTAAAAACACGCTTAAAGCAGATTTTTTTTAAGTGAATAATATTACATCATACCGAAAATGGCTGGAACTAGTAAAAGTAAAAGAAGTGTTATAGACTTGGAAACCAAACAGAAATTAATAATACAATATGAAAATGGTAAAAAAGTGAAAGATATAGCACATGATCTAAAACTGTCTCATTCGACAATATCCACGATTTTAAGAAATAAAATACGAATTTTGGAAGCTGTTAAAGAATCGGCATCTAAGAAGTAAACAATAGTAACCAAAAATAGACAAGGTCCAATACATGAAATGGAAAAGTTATTAGTGATTTGGATGGAGAATTTGATTCAAAAACGAATTCCCCTAAGTCTCGCAGTCATTCAAACCAAAGCATGCAGCCTTTTCGAAATGTTGAAAGTAAAGGAAGTTAAAAATTTGATCAGACTTTTACAGCAAGCCACGGATGGTTTCAAAGATTTAGGAAGAGAACAGGTTTTCAAAATGAAAAAATTAGCGGAGAGGCAGCCAGTGCTGATCAAAAAGCTGCTGATGAGTTTGTAGTTAAATTCGACAACTTTCTTAAAGAATATAATTATACAAAGTAACAAATATTTAATGTAGATGAGACCGGTCTATATTGGAAGAAGATGCCTGAACGTACCTACCTTCATAAAGAGGAAAAAAGTATGCCAGGAGTCAAAGCTTTAAAGGACCGAATAACAGTTTTATTAGGCGGAATTATAGTTGGTTATAATTTAAAACCATTTGTAATACATCGGTCAAAAAATCCAGGAGCATTTAAAGGAGTAAATATTAATATGTAACCAGTACTTTACAACTCAAATAAAAATGCTTGGATGACATAATTTCTTTTTGAGGAATGGTTCACAAAAGTATTTGCGACCGAAGTAAAAGAATATTGTAAACAACAAAACATTAATTTTAATATACTTTTACTACTGGATAATGCACCTGGACATCCACAACACTTCAAATTATGTATCTGCCTCCAAATACTACCACCATTTTACAGCCCATGCATTAGGGTGCTATAGCTACATTTAAGACCTATTATTTAAAAATTACATTTGCTCAAGCAAATATGGCTCTTGAAAAGGGACGAGTTTAAAAGAATTTTGGTCGAATTATAATATTCTTCAAAGAATTAGAAATTTAGCAAGTGGTTGGAAAAAAGTCAAGCCTTCTTGTATGAGAAGAGTATGGAAAAAATTAACAATACGATTTGAAGAGTCCACTTCAAGTTCGTCGATTGAAAAAGAAATTAATATTGAGCAAATTACAGATCAAATAGTAGAGCTTGGTCAGCAGCTTAATCTTGAAGTTAACAATGAGAATATTAGCCAACTCATTGCATACCAATTGGTTGATTTAACGAATGAAGATTTATTGGAACTTGAATCGCAAACTGTTGCGGAAGGCGCAGATAAAAACAAACCAGATGAAGAAAAAAGTACCAAAAAAATGTTTTCGGCAAAAAAATGAGCGCTGCTTTTCACCAAATTAATCAAGGAATGCTAAAATTAGAACAAATGGATGCAAACGAAGAGAGATTCTCAAAAGTGAATAGGCTAATTCAAGATAATTTGAATTGTTATTATGAAATTTACCGCGAAATGAAAGCTCGAACTGTTCAAACCATATTAGATGGATTTGTTAAAAACACCAACACTGGATACTCTGTTGCTGAGGATAACGCTATGGATTGCACTCATGTAATAACTACAGATGATGAAGACATGTAAATAACACTAACATAAATGACATATTTTTGTTTAATTATATATTTTTTCTTATATATTTTTTGTTTTATTATATGCTTGTGTTATTATTGTTCAATAAATTTTTTTATATTATTATTTTTATTTTAAATAAATATTCGACTATGAATATGGATTTTGAGATAATTGTATAAGGTGGTCATAGGAAATTTGTACTAATATGTATGTATGTACTTTTTTCTTGTTGTTATTTTTTATGAAACTCGACTTACGACTTAATCGGCTTACGACCAATGTCCAGGAACCTATCTCGGTCGTAAGCCGAGGACTACTTGTAGTGATAAAAATAACGAGATTAAAAAAAATTTTGTTTGTAGTAGATAAGATTTAACATTATAAAAATTTTCTCTCATGCTATAGAAAATAAATGTTTTTCAGAAATAGTAACGAAAACTATTTTATTTGAATTTATCTTAAAGATAAAAGAAAGTTTGAATTAAAAAAAAATTTTTTTTTTTGATAATTTTTCTCTCATGTTACTTTCTTAATGTAATAAATTTTTTCTTTATTCAATATTTAAGTAATGATAAAATAACGAGATAATTATTAAAATTTTGTTTGTAGTAGATAAAATTAATCATTATGAAAATTTTCTCTCATGCGAGAGAAAATACATATTTTTTTTTTTACCAATAGTTTCGAAAACTATAAAGTTGGAATGTCTTCATGCTACAATATTTTGAATATTAATTATTGCTTATTAGATACATTTTTATGTCATGCTATTTTTTAATGCAAGAATTTTTTAAATAATTCTATATTTAAGTAATAATAAAATATCGAGAAAATTATTGAAAATGCTGATATATTTCACATTATGAACATTTTCTTTCATGCTACAGATAATGTATTTACTGATTAAAATATTTAGGAAAACTATTTTATTTGAATATAGCTTAATATAAAGTTACCATTTTTAAAATTATTTTATAGCTTTTTCTCTCATGCTATAAGCTACTTAATATTCTATTCAGGAAATGGAAAAACAAGCAAACGATTATTATTATTATATCATAATAATTTGTCGATTATGATTGCATAGTAGATAAATTGTTAAAAAAAAATTGAAAAGATATCTCATGCTAGAAAAAATCATTTTTTTTTTTCAATTATTACAAAAACTAATTATTACGTAAACTAAGATCGATTTAAAGAAAAACTTAAATTTAGCTCTCATGCTGAAGATTTTTTAATATTAGGCATTGTTTAATAAAGCTGCACATTTACAAGGTTATAATAACGAAATGCATAGTTTTTTAGAAAATCAATTTATTTAATTTAGGATGAAGGTTGAAGAAAATTGGAGTTTTTATAGAACAATTTATTATATAATCTTTCTCTCAAATTATAAATTTTGGAATGTTTATATTCTAGTTACGAAACAAGAAAATTAAATTTTTTTTATAGGAATTTATTTTTTAGTATTTTAAAATTAAATAAATGCCAATTTAAAAACTTTCTCTCATGCTATAGAAAATCGATTTTTTCAGATACAAAATTTTTTAATGTAAGACATATTTATATCAAGCTATATATTTGTTTTATGAAAATTATTAGTCTTTTTATAATAATTGCTGATATATTTTGAATTAAACAATTTATTGTAAAGTTGAAAAAAAAAAAAATAAAAATAAAAAATATTTCTCTCATGCTATAAAAAATCAATTATTTTGTTTAATTTGTCGTTAGTAGCAATATGCGTGCAGATTTAATAAGTAAAAATTTTTCTTCAAGTCATGCTATAATAATTTAGACGAAGACATTTTACATTTTAAAGCAAAATTGCCGAAGAGTTTTATTTAAACAATTATTTGAGCAGTAGCAAAAATTTCATATCAACAACTTTTCTCTCATGCTATAAAAAATATTTTTTAAATAAATTGTTAAGTAAATTTTTTATTTAAATTTAAATTGAACTATTTCCAATAAGTTTCAAAATATATCCCACGCTATAGTTTTTTAATGTCAATAAATCGCAAATAATGTTGTTTGAACAATGTTAAGAATTAAAATTAATTTTTTTAATGAAAATAAATTTTTTTTAGCAATTTAACAAATTGCAATTTAAAACAAATTTCTCTCCTGCTATAGGAAATTGAATTTTCTTGTTTTTGAATAACTGCGACATTTATGTTTTTAAATTAAATTAGTAGCAAGTAGGCAGTATTTTAAATAAGTTTTAACCTTTTTCAAAAGCTAAATTTATTAATGTCAGACATTTTTCTATCAAGCTATAGAATTTTTTTTAAGGAAATGATTGTGGAACTATCAGAATTTATTTGTTTTTATAACATCTGCTGATATACTTTGTATTTACCGATTTATAGCAGAGTTAAAAAGTTAAAGTAAAAAAAAATTTCTCTCATGCTATATAAAGTCAAAAAGTTATTTAGAAAATTGCTACCGAAATTATTTTATTTTAATTTTAGTTAGTAACAATTTCAAACTAACTTAAATATTTTTATATTTTTCTCCCATGATATACATTTTTTAATTTCAAATATTTTGCATTCATGCTTTAAAAAATAAACGGAAAAAAAATTTACTTGTTAAAACAAAATTGCTGCAGATTTTTATATAAACAATATTTTGAGCTGTAGCAAACATTTCAAATTATTTATTTTTCTCTCACGCTATAGAAAATATTTCATTAAAGTGTTAGGAACATTTTTCTAATTAAAATTAAATAATATTCAAATTTATGGAACTATTTTAAATAATTTTAAAATTTTCTTCCATGCTATTGTATTCTTAGTGCCAAAAATTAAATATCATTAATTGTTTTTTCTCTCATGCTATAAAAATTCTCAATTTGTTCACAGATAAGCAAAAAATAATTATAGTTAACATTAGGTATTAGCAAGTTAGCACTACTTTAAGTAAATAAAAAAAATTTTCTACCAGTCTACAGATATTTAGTAATTGATATTTTTCAAATACCACTTCAACTTTCTATTTTTATTGAATTATTTTATGACCAGTTATTTTGAGTTTTGTTGTTAATTCTTTTGGGCTATGACGGTCAGCTTATAAGTTTTAAATAAAATAAATTAAAACAAAATTTATTTCATCTCCACCCGACGTTTTGTTGACGATTTTTAACTTCATCAGGAGTGTATAGAAATTTTTTTTTATTATTTAGTTGATTAATCGAAACTTAGATTACCAGGGTCTTATTATTTAATAAATTTAAAGATAAAAAGCTGGACAGCACAACAAAACTTTAGTAAAATAAAATAAATTTAAAAAAATTAATAATCAAAATAAATATAATGAACTCACTGTTTTAAACTTAACGACTAATATCACAGAACTCTTTTTTTTTTTTTTTTTTGATAATTTAGAAAAAAACAATTTAATTTTTTTATGCAAAATCATGAATGATTTTGTACAACCATCTAGATTTATCTGAAAATTTGAAAAAAAATCCCAATTTCGCTGGGATCACATTCTGACATTATAATAAATTTTGTAGCATGACACATAAATAATGTGCTAACTCGTTTATCTTGCTATGCTTATTTTAACTAATAACTATTCATCTAATAATTTCTTAAAAAGTGCCACTTATAAATTTGATAAGTAACATTAAATACGTGTTTCGCAACGCATGTTATTTCTGGAAATAATTTCTTAACACTTTCGAAAGAGAAAAATAAAAATGGGTCTCATGCTAGCAGAAACAATCATCAAATCAAAACATTTTCACAGACTATAATTATTTAAACTTAATAGACCCATTAAAATCAGATCTTGTCATGCGGCAAAGTAAATAATATCCACTTTATATAAACATATCATTGACAACATCAACATGAACAACAACAATTGTAAAATGTTTGTATTTACTTTGTCATTTCTGACATCGTAGAAAGACAACTTCTTAATGTGTTAAGTATAATTTTCTTTTGCTCTTTTTATTTTTGTTATAAGTATACAATCACATGGGGCAACATAATAACAAACCAAAAAGAACTACAACATATGCGTGTTTTGCATCATTTACAGAAAACTAAATGCAACCAAGCGTTAATTGTACCCCAAATAGTTCATAGTACAAAAAAAAAGCAACAACTAGACGGCAAAAAAGTGAAAGAAAAACTCTGAAAACTACGAGTATCATTGAGTCCATTTCATTGCTAAAACATGTATGAGTATGAATTTTTCTATATGGAAAAGAAAATATAAACCTTTCCTTTCTGTTTTGTGAAAAGATGTTTTTTTTCATTTAATAAAATATAGGGGCTTCCATGATATATTTGTATTGAGTCTAGATTGATTTAAAAATTCTAGAAATTATCAATTATAAATGAGTCTAATAAGTTAAATCTTAAGGTGTTAAGTTCATATTCCATAAATATTTATACGGAATATTTTCTGTAGAAAAATATAAAAAAATGACGGAAAATCTAAAAAAATGTGGTCCTTCATTTCGAAAAACTTTAAATTTGTATATAAAAAAAAAAAAAATAACATTCAATAGTATTGAAAATATTTTTTCAATGAAATATTGGTCCTTCGAATCGGATATTAAAAAGAACTTGACCCTTTCCCTGTCCTGCGTATCGCATATGATGCAAAAACATTCTCTTCCATACGTTTTTGTTTATGCCTAGCTATGTTAGTTGCATAGAAAATATCTGCATGATAAAATTCTGTAATAAATATCTTAATCAATTCTATGTATTGCCCCATTTGCTCTTCCACATTTTTGCTATGCTTTACTTTGACAAAACAATTTGTACAATTTTGTTGTAGATTATTGTGTGTGACACAGTAGTTTAGATGTAATTATTTTTCGTTTGCTAAATTATCTATGAAAACCAACAATAACAGATATGCAACGACATATACAACAACTCAACTATCACATAAAAATGTATGCAACATCCTCTTATTTTAGGCAAACAATAACGAATCAATTTAGCCCTATTGGCTGGAATTAAATTCATAAGGCTCCTTTGGATTGTCCGCTGTAGTTTGGTTAGTGTAAGAGCTTTTACGAGTGAAACTGGTTTTTGCCCTTTTTTGGAAAAGTGTATTTATTTTATATATTCTGAATTAAGAGCAACCTTTTATTATATATCAATCGAAAGGTCTCATAAATGCAAAAAAATTTTGATTATTATCCTCTTGGAAGTAATAGGGTGAAAATATTCGAAGAAGGGGAACAATGGGGAAATATTCTCACACTATGACCTGAAAGAAATCAATGGCTGGAATTTTTTGTGATTTACGAGGGCTCGACTTTGAGACCTTTCGATTGATGTATAAGATAAGGTTGCTCTTAATCCAGATTATTAAAATAAATACTCTTTTCGAAAAAAGGGGAAAAAAAGGCGACATTTTTGTCAGAAATGAGAACGGCATTAGTGTCTGACTTTTTATTATAAAAGGATCACGAGTAATTTTGACAAAAAAAAAAAAATAAATAATCGAGCCTAAAAATAATTTTGAAAGTCTCATTTTATTCATTTTTTAATAGCATTGTGGTACATTTTCGGGATCGTTATCTTGGGGGTGAAAAATTTAAAGTCAGTGTGAAAGTATTATGCCAGCGTGGTAAAACTTCCAAAAGGTTTGGCGTTGTCAGGCCAAACTTTTATTTTAGCGAAGGTTTAAATACATAATTTGTATTAATATATCCACGTTAAAAATGGAATAAAAATACTGATGCATATTTCATTTGATATATTAAAAATATTTTATTATGTTATTCAAAAATTTGATTAAAACAAGATATTTTTAAGACTTTATTCGATAATATTAGTGAGAAATGAGAAAGCGTCAGTGGTTCTGGAGTTATAGCTCAAAAACTAAGCCAACACACTAAGCCATGTAATCCAAAACCTTCCAATAAAGCTTGAATTTCAATTGTAAAAAAAAACAATCAAGCCAAGCTTGGTCTCTTCTCAGAATATATTATGAAAGAGACATATCTTAACATTTGAAATTAAAAGCACGATTTGATTTGAGTCGAGCTTTCCTTTAAATAATTTCTAATTAAGGCCAACTTACTACCAAAGCAAAAAGTATAAATGTATATGTTTCATCAAGATCTTCAGTATATTATGGATTTGGATATTAAATACACTAATAAAGCGAGGCTTTGAATTCTCAAATAACTACAGAAGAAGTCTGGGTTTGAACCATAAAAATAAATTTTAATAAGTTTGAAAAATAATGTAATTAAGGCTATGAAGCTATGCCTAGCTTAAAAATTTTTAAATAAAGCTCGGCTTTAAGTATTAAAAAAATTATGATAAAGCAAATTTGGACTTTAAAAGTAAAAATTCCCTTCAGCCGGGCTTTGCTTTATGAAGATTGAAATTAAGCCTGTCTTAATATTTTACCAATAATTATAAATATATATTTAAGGGATCAATAAAGTGCTCTATATATCATAGCTTTGGAACACAAATTAAGCTTGGCTTTGGATTTGCAAAAGATGCACGAGGGAGTCTGACTTTAAACTGGAAAAGTATTCACTATTAAATTTTGAACAAATTTAAAGCTGGTTTTAAATATAAAATAATTCAGTAGGCCAAGCTTGACCTTTAATAGAGAAGTATTTTAAAAGGCGCATACCTTCAGATCTTAAACTAAAAACAAACAATGAAGGTTTTAATTCAGCCTGGGTTAATAATATATTACAATAACAAAAAATATGTATAGCTAATGGTTTAACAAAACTTTGAATATATTATCACTTTTGATTTTCAAAATGCAAATAAAGCATGGCTTTGAGTTTTAAAAAGGCTAATGAGAATCTTTGAACTATAAAACTATACACTATTAATTTTGGAAAATTACCTAAGTAAGGCTTTGAAACTATGCCTAAGATTTTTTTGTATTTCAAAATCTTTCAATAAAACTTGTCTTTAAACCAAGCTTGGACTTTGCAGGCAGCAAATTTTTAATGTTAATTTAAGAAAAATATTTTTTTGAGACCGGCTTCATATTATGAAGGTTAAAATTAAGCCTGGCTTAATATGGTATAAGAAGGGATCAACAAAATCAAGGCTTTGGATTTTAATACACAAATTTAGCTGGGCTTTGGGTTTGGTCCGACTTTAAAAATAACCACTATTAAATTTGGAAATAAATCTAAGAAGTTGAAGCAATAAATCTGGCTTAAAATAATAAGCTTGGACTATAATAGGAAAATATTTTTAATGATGCTTATGTTTAGATATAAATTAAAATAAAACAAGTAAGAGTGTTAAATTCGGCTGGGTCGAATCTTTGATACCCTCCAACTTTTTCATTTTCAATTTTAATTTTTTTTTTATCTTTTTAATTTTTCAGTTTTCATCTTTCGTTTTTCATTTATATTTTTTAATTTTTAATTTCTATTTTCCATTTTCCATTTTCCACTTTTCATTTCCCATTTTCCATTTTTTATTGTTCACTTTTCAATTTTCATTTTTCATTTTCCATTTTCCATTTTCCATTTTTAATTTTTCATTTTCCGTTTTCCATTTTTAATTTTTCATTTTCCATTTTTCATTTTTATATTTTCATTTTTCATCTTCCATTTTTCATTTTTAATTTTTAATTTTTAATTTTTAATTTTTAATTTTTAATTTTTAATTTTTAATTTTTAATTTTTAATTTTTAATTTTTAATTTTTAATTTTTAATTTTTAATTTTTAATTTTTAATTTTTAATTTTTAATTTTTAATTTTTAATTTTTAATTTTTAATTTTTAATTTTTAATTTTTAATTTTTAATTTTTAATTTTTAATTTTAAATTTTTAATTTTTAATTTTTAATTTTTAATTTTTAATTTTTAATTTTTAATTTTTAATTTTTAATTTTTAATTTTTAATTTTTAATTTTTAATTTTTAATTTTTAATTTTTAATTTTTAATTTTTAATTTTTAATTTTTAATTTTTAATTTTTAATTTTTAATTTTTAATTTTTAATTTTTAATTTTTAATTTTTAATTTTTAATTTTTAATTTTTAATTTTTAATTTTTAATTTTTAATTTTTAATTTTTAATTTTTAATTTTTAATTTTTAATTTTTAATTTTTAATTTTTAATTTTTAATTTTTAATTTTTAATTTTTAATTTTTAATTTTTAATTTTTAATTTTTAATTTTTAATTTTTAATTTTTAATTTTTAATTTTTAATTTTTAATTTTTAATTTTTAATTTTTAATTTTTAATTTTTAATTTTTAATTTTTAATTTTTAATTTTTAATTTTTAATTTTTAATTTTTAATTTTTAATTTTTAATTTTTAATTTTTAATTTTTAATTTTTCGCTTCCCATTTTCCATTTTCCATTTATCATTTTTCATTTTCCATTTTCCAATTTTCATTTTTCATTTTTAATTTTCCATTTTCCATTTTTAGTTTTTCGTTTTCTGTTTTCCGTTTTCCATTTTTCATTTTCCATTTTCCATTAACATTTTCATTTTCCATTTTCCAATTTTTTTCATTTTTCATTATTAATTTTCGATTTTCCATTTTTAGTTTTTCGTTTTCCGTTTTCCGTTTTCCGTTTTCCATTTTTCATTTTCCATTTTCCATTTTTAATTTTCCATTTTTCATTTTTCATTTTTCATTTTCGTTTTTCATTTTTCATTTTCCATTTTTCATATTTCTTTTTCCATTTTCCATTTCTCATTTTTCATTTTTAATTTTTCAATTTTCAATTTTCATTTTTCAATTTTCAATTTTCAATTTTCAATTTTCAATTTTCAATTTTCAATTTTCAATTTTCAATTTTCAATTTTCAATTTTCAATTTTCAATTTTCAATTTTCAATTTTCAATTTTCAATTTTCAATTTTCAATTTTCAATTTTCAATTTTCAATTTTCAATTTTCAATTTTCAATTTTCAATTTTCAATTTTCAATTTTCAATTTTCAATTTTCAATTTTCAATTTTCAATTTTCAATTTTCAATTTTCAATTTTCAATTTTCAATTTTCAATTTTCAATTTTCAATTTTCAATTTTCAATTTTCAATTTTCAATTTTCAATTTTCAATTTTCAATTTTCAATTTTCAATTTTCAATTTTCAATTTTCAATTTTCAATTTTCAATTTTCAATTTTCAATTTTCAATTTTCAATTTTCAATTTTCAATTTTCAATTTTCAATTTTCAATTTTCAATTTTCAATTTTCAATTTTCAATTTTCAATTTTCAATTTTCAATTCTCAATTTTCAATTTTCAATTTTCAATTTTCAAGTTCCATTTTTCATTTTCAATTTTCCATTTTTCATTTTCCATTTCCCATTTTTCATTTTCCATTTTTCACTTTTCATTTTTCATTTTCCATTTTTTATTTTTTATTAATTTTTAATTTTTAATATTTAATTTTAATGATAAAAAATATGTGTTAAAACTTGCTTAGGCCAATGTCACACGTGCAGTATTAATATACACACAACTGTAATGACTTCAACAATACGAAGAATTACAACATATCTTAAGAAAACAACAAACACACTGAAAAATTTTATTTTTTCAAGAGTTTTTTCAAAGTTTCATTCATAGCTCGTGAACCCTTTGACCGATTTTGACGATTTTAAACAGCAACTTCTTTGGGATGTTAATAAACGATTTTATACAAAAACGAACGGTCTAGCTTAGATATTGTCGTGCTCTGATTTCCACAGACAGACGGACAGACGGTCATCGGTAAATCGACTTCCCTTGTTATAAGGATGAAGAAAATATATTTTTTTGGGGTCCCGGGAATTTATTTCGATGCGTTACAAACGGAATGACAAACCTATATATGGCCTCTGCCACTGAGGTGTGTAGGGATAAAAAAGTTTGAGCCGAGCTTTGCGTTATGAAGGTTATAATTAAGCCTGTGTTAATAATATATTACAATAAGAAAAAATCTGTATAGTTAAAGGTCCAACAAAATCCTCATTATATCATCGCTTTGGATTGTAAAGACACAAATGAAGCTTGGCTTTGGATTTTCAAAAGATTCGGGCGATAGTCGGACTTTAAAAATATCTACTATTAGCTTTGTAAAAATATCTAAGTAAAGCTTAATCTTCCAATCAAGCTTGGCTTTAAATAATGTAAAATACGACTAAACCAAGCCTGAATTCTACTTAGAAAAATACTTTGAAAGAGAACAAAATTATTTTAAAAAGGGTTTTGAATTATAAAGGTTTAATCCTGGCTTAATATTATATTACAATAACTACAAGTACGCATGTCATGGCTTTTGTAATTAAATTTGTATTAAACATGGCTTAGAATTTTCAAGACATTCATTATAAAGTATGGCTTTTCAAAACAGCTTTCCACTATCTTATCATTTTAGACTTAAAAAAGCAACGGTTTTTCGGTCTATATTTTGATAATAAGCCAGGCTTTTGACTACAATTCTAAACACAATTGAATTGGTGTATAAGCTGATACTAAATTGTGGTGTATAGTATTTTTTTTGCCATGTATTTATTTTAAGCTGTCAGTTAAATTCTTATTTTAAAATTACACTGATTGTAGAGTATGCATCAAAACTGACATGAATACTGTAGCTCACCCTTTTGTTTTTCACAACTGATTTGGGAATTAAATCTACAAAGTCTTTATATGTCATTCACTATTTAAAAGTGTATATAGTTTTGTTCATGTTAGGCTTCAGTGATTTTGCACAACAAAAAAAAAAAAAAAAATGAATATGAAGGAGGGTTCATGGTTCACAATTTTTTCTTTACTGCAAAAATCTGGTTCAAAACTTAATTATTTTTTAACATAAAAAAAAAGAAAAATAATAAATATGCTGTATGTAAATTTTCTTTGCAACATAAAGTTGCCACTGTTTTAAGTACTGACAGAAGATCTGAAGATATTTCCCTTTAACATTTCCTTTGCAAAATTATTTAATTTATTTTTAAATAAGGTGCGGTAGCAATTATTATTGTAAAATTTGCATTGCTAATATTAAGTAGATTTATTAATTGAGATATAAAATGTGTACATTAACACAACATCACACATTAATTTTACATACGTAATGAGGTAGTTGAACAACTGAAAGTGATAAAAGCATTACAACATAGAAGTATTATTTTTATGCACTACTAAATGAAGACACAGGGGATTTTCGACTGAAATAATTTTTAGTTATTACATCTTTAATTAGGCAATTTTGTAATATTAAACCACACAGAAACAGAAAAAAAAGGAATTATTAAAACTGCCTACTTTTTATACAACACAATATGTGCCGATGTACTTCCAAATGACTTAAGATAATGCTAATAAAATGTTATTGTGAACATTAGTGATTTTCAATAGTGCTTTTCAATGGTAGAGAAGAAGAAAGCGCATATTTAAAAAATCACGTATCAATGGTTTTCTAGAATAACCGCGTATGTCATAAAATCAAATTGTTCAGGGGAGCCAAAAAACGTTTTATTTGAAATTATGTGTTCGATATAAAGTTTTTAGAGCTTTTTATTCAACAGTCCTGTAGATATGGGCAATAAATACTTTATATAAAATTTTGAGGCAAAAATCTTTAGAGGAATAGATCCTAGAGATGGACGAAAAAACAATATGTAAATTACACTTAAAGTGTGTGCAGATAAAACAACTTATGTCGGCAAACGTCGTTTTCTTTGAAAAAGAAAAATATCAATGCATCCACCTATGTAGACATAAGTTTTGTTGCTTGAAAAATTAATTTTTTTGTTCGTCAACAAAAAATTAAAGGGACTTAGGATGATAATATAACAACGTATCAAGAATAATAGTGAAAAAAAATAACAGAAATAAACACAAAAGTTTTTATAACTGGTGTTAAACTTAAAAATAATCCAAAATTATTTTGAATTTTTTTCCATTAATAACAACGTATGTCGCTATGTGTCGTTTTCTGAGAAAATAATTTGTCAGCGATCAAACGTAGGTTGACATACGTCGATAGTGCTGCAAATTAATTTAATAAACATTTAAGTTACGTCGTTATTTAAAGAAAAAGCTCAGAAATGGTCAATATTTTTTTTTTTTTTTTTAATTTAACACATGCAAAGAGCGTTAAAAATTAATATATTTGGCATAGTTAACTCAAAACTGGCAAAAATGGACATACGCGGTTATTCCAGAAAACCACAGATATATGCTCTAAATGTTCTTAATGAGACCAGTTTCAGGCTTAAGCCTTCTTCAGTGATTATATTTTATTATTGTAATAATTGTTATGTTATCATTGATTAGATTGTTTCTATATGAAATTTTTCTACAATCAGATTTGAATATGTGTCTAATTCATATACACTTGTACTTTTTGTTCATGCGCTTTTTCTTGATGCACAACTTACCAGGTTCTAGTTCAAATATCAAATGCGACGAGCACTACTGTACAAATGGTACATATACTCCGTTAACATAGGATATCTTCACATAAATATTGGATAAAGTTGCAGAAATGTTGAAGCCACCCACGAGTTCTTTTAAAAATATGAAAATGGTGGAAGCAACTCTTTTCTGTTTTTATTAATTGACGAAAAGACCAATTACACCAGTTAAAGTTAAGAGCAGTGTTCGCGCATGGTATCAAAAAATAGTGTTTTTTTAACTCATACTCTCTGTCTGTTTGTCTGTCTGTCGTGGGCAACCCCATTCCCCTTTATCCAACTGATCTGAAACCCCATAGTCTTGTTGTGACTACAGATTAGTTTTGGAGTAGTCTTGCACATTCACGCATAGTCATGCACAGTCACGGGTTGATCTAAATGTCATTTCCAATCATTCGATCGATCAGAAACTTGGTCCATACACTTGCTGTGAAAAAAGATTAACTCTGACTTAGTCAAGCACAGTCACGCATGGTCACGCACAGTCACGGAGAGATTTTTAACGGATTTCCCCTTATCCAATCAATCTGAAACTTGGTCGATATACTTGCTGTAAAGACAGATTAACTTCGAAATAATCACGCACAGTCACGCATATTCACATACAGTCACGGAGTGATTTAAAACACATTTCGACTTAACCGATCGATCTGAAATTTGGTCGATAGACTTGCTGTTGAAAAAGATTAACTTTGACATAGTCACGCACAGTCACGGAGAGATTAAAACCTCACTTCCCCACATCTGGTCCATCTGAAACTTTATCCATAGACTTGTTGTGGCCAAAGATTAATTTTAAGATAGTCACACACAGTCACGAACAGTCCCGGAGATATTTAAAACTCATATGCATAAGGAAAGAAAGAGTTTTAATAAAAAATTTGTTTTTATGGGTTAGATTGTTTTAATTTTAGCTTAGACTAACAGAGCCCAGCTCTCGAAATTCGAGTGCAAATTCTAGGAGATTTTATTTTATCATTCAATTTATTTCTTTCAATGTTTTTTAATCGATTTAATTCATGAAGTTTATTTCATTATAAATATTTGTTGAACACACAGAAATAAAGGCCACGGGCCACCTTGTATGCCACCTAAAGTTATTCAAATTTTTGGCAATTCACAATTCAACACAGGGTATGTGTTAAGCAATTATTGTATTGAAATCTTTACGTTAAGTTTCGTGTTGCATAATGTAAAGTTGATTGTGCACGCATAATTTTCCTCAAGCTCAACGAATTTAAACAGTTAATAGCTCAAAAGAAGGAGCTTGATCCACTGTGTATTCTGAGAGTGAAACGGTCGCGATCCATTCATTAGAGGAGGAGCTATGAGAATTCAAATTGCTTGAGTGAATGTGTCCCATAAGAAATGTACAGGGAAGAATCACGTTTGAGTATAACTTGAGTAAGGTGGGAGTTGCGTAAATTTCAATGATTGATGAGTTATCTGTGTCTAAATAACTTTCCTTAAAAAATGATAGAAATCAGCCGGATAGAACAGCCAGACGGACTGACTTTAGTTTCCATAAATTTTTTAATATATAAGAATATTAGCCTTATCTCACTTAGAACAAATAAAATAAAAATTTTCTGTTTTGTTTTTTGCAAATTTCATTTATATTTAAATTTTTGTATTATTTTACAATATTTAATAATTTGTGCGCCCTCCTTTCTTTGAAATAACGTCGAAAATTTGGGTTTGCATCGAATCGTAGATATATTTTAAAAAATATAACGAAATGTCAGACAAGGGAAATTTTATTGCATCCACTAGCTCCTCCCTTATGGAGAGATGCTATCCCTTTCATAGACTTTGCATGTTAGCAATCCCCAAACGTTTTCAATAATGTTCAAGGCCGGCTAATATGGTGGCCACGATAGTATTTAAACGCTCTGCTCCTGAAGCCAGCTCTTTACAACACAGGCAGTATGTATGAGGCGTTGTCATGTTGCACGCTCTGCTCCTGAAGCCAGCTCTATACAACACAGGCAGTATGGATGGGGGCGTTGTCATTTTGCAAATTAAATGGGACCGGGTCACATATGTCTTCAAACTCCACAAACGAAATTTCTTTGTTTTTAAGAATTACTGTTTACATTGGTTACCTGCAACTAAAGTACATAAAGCTGGTCGTGCAAGTGGTATACGGTTTCAAAACATAAAGTCAGAAAAAATATTCCTTAAAGTTTATAAACATGCATGACGTTACATTGCTGTCTGCCAAATTTGAAGGGAACGTATTTTATTTAATTTTCAAGTATTTGAACTGCACAAATTGGAAAAATGACCTGGAGAAGTTTGAAGACTTCTTACAACAACTTAGCGCGGCAAGTTTTTGCATAATGGGAGATTTAAATGCACGCATAGGAGAAGAACTAGTTTAAGATCAAATTATTTTACGCGATTTTCCTCATATCAATGATGTTAGACATTCCAAGGATAAAACTATTAATGCTCAAGAAAGACAACTGATTAACTTAATTGAAAACTAAGGAGGGATTATGGTAAATGGCAGAACAAGAAGTGACTCTCAAGGAGAGGTAGTTCTGTCATCGATTACTGTATTTGTTCGTATAAATTACTACAACATGTTGATGATCTAACGATGGCGTCTAAGCCGTATTCTGATCATATGCCTTTATGTCTCAAAATTATAATCCCAAATAGCTTAAACCTTACTTGTGTGCAACCTTCTTTACAAAAACTCTACTGGAACAGTAAATATGGTGGTCAATGGTGGGAACCTTAGCGTACTTACTAATGGGCAGTTGCTGCAGCCGAACATGATGGTGGATGAAATGGTTTCAGCAATAACAACAAAAATTAAACCAGCAAAGGTTAGCAAATCGAATCAAACTTTCTATGAGTCTCAACAGAAATGGTTCGACTGGTAATGCTTTTTCGTCTTCGTTCAACTATGCTTAAAAATCTTAAAAAATATAGGAAGAAACATATAAATCTTAGCAAATCACGTTACTATGATTCAAGAATGAAATACCTCAAACCATGTGGTGAAAAAAAACTAGTTTTTTACAATAATAATCTTAAAAAACTTGATATAGTTAAATGCAGCAATGAATGGTGGAAGTTATCAAACGCTCTGAAATCTAGTGCTCGTCTGTCTATGGGAAATCTAAATGCTCATGACTTTTTTTACACTTTGCCTCTGTTTTACAAAATATTAATGAAACTCAAGTGATAAGTTGATGCTTGCCTTGTTTTGTGGACGATTTTTTGGATTCTCCTTTTGAATTGTGTAAGTTGTATGGAGTTACAAAGAATATAAAATTAAACAAATCACCAGGGGAAGATGGCATTCCATATGCATTTTACAAATTTGCTCCCTATTGCTTCCTAGAAGGATATTCTAACATCTTTCAAACAGTCAATCTTGATGTTTTTAAAAAAGGCGACCCAAATTTATACCCTATACCATGATTTAGAGACCCTATCTCTTCGGTCCAACTAATTCGATATAGAAAATAAGCATAAACCAACTTTAAGTGGCTATTAAGTTTTTTTTTGCTCCAGCTATGAAAAAGTTCATATCGGCTGCTGTATTTATATGGGGACTAGGACGAAAAATCGACCGATCCCGATCTGTGAAATATTTTTATGTCTTGATAGATTTAGATGAAGATCGGGAATCAGCTTCATATAGGGACTATGACTATAGGGCTTATTTTTGGACAACTGATTAACGTATGTAATAAATGCGCACAAAACCAATTTGACCGAGATCTATTAGATAATTTCGATTTTATGGAAATTTAAATCGATCTCAAAGAAGTCATTTGTATGGCGACAAGGTTTGAACACGAACTAAATTCCACCAATTTCAATAGCTTTTATGCTATGTCCCATAGAAGCTAATATACTGAATTTCATCGAAATGTGTTTATATTTGCGACCTGGAGTTTCATTACAAGGTTTACATGGACACACATATATTTTTGATAGTTATAATCATCGGCTCAACTCCATTATATAAAGAAAAATCACGAATCAATGACGAATATCGCTATATCGACTCGAGTTGTTACAATGATTAAGAATACGTATACTTTCTGGTGTTGTGAAAAATTTTTTCCATGTACCGTCTATGCATTTGGACGGTGCCCAATATAAAAAAAAAAAACTTTAAGTTCAAAAAGGAAGGAGTGTTCATAACCTCCATCTGGGTTTTACGTTAACAATAATGGATGGAGTTATTTGAAAAAGTACAATATTAAATTATTACAACAAACACACTGAATTTTTTAGCGTTTTTGAGAGGTGTCTATATATTTTATGCCATATCTTATTACAATGATCTCCGATTGAGCCCATTCTAAATAACAATCTGCTCGAAATAATGATAAACAATATTATCGTAAGTTTGCCAAAGTAAATGGTTTATTTTGCAAGTGAGCGTTATTCGGACGGAGGGACAGACTGACATCGCCATATCTACTCGAGTTGTTATAAGAATCAGGAATATATATACTTTAGGCAGTCGATCTTTTAAAAGAGAAATGATAAAACAGATATATGTCCTCGCACAGTTGTGTGGAGGGTATAAAAACATAATTGCATACAATATAACTGTACTGGAGTATAATTTATGTTTTTCGTAAACACTGATATTTGAATAGCCACTTTTGTGTCTTTCCAAATTCTCCAATAAAAACTTTAATCATCTTTGAAATATACGAACAGCTTCACGATTTAGTATAGTTGAAGGATTTTTATGAAATTGTTCAATTATATTGGAACTTCATAATATTGGTTTAATTTATTTTAACGCAATTAATTCTGCTCTCAATAGCAATAATTATCCATTAAAGGGTTCTTTTATATATCTAGAATTTTAAGGTACTAATATGTTGAAAGCTATATCTGTTTTATGTATTCAGTTAACATTATTTTAGTTTAAAACATTTTCTAATTTATTGTATTTTCTCTCTTTTCAGGTAAGACTTTTCCATCTAATTAAATAAATTACGGTGAGTTAGTAAAAACTAGATAAATTATTTCGTCTGATTGTAAACCATGAAGTTCTGTAATTTTGATATTAACATTTCACTATTTGCTATAAGAAAGTTAACCATGATTGACAAATGGTTTTCTCTACTTTCTTTTTGTTTCTTTTAAATTTTCGTTTCACTGGCCACCAAAATGCCTTGGAATGTCAAGAAGATTTTTTGAGGTTAAAAATATAAAAATAAAAAAAATAAATGGATAAAATTTCATTTTCAAAGATTGAACACAATCTGGACGTTTTCTAAATATGCAATTTATTTTAGAGGGAGATAAAAGGCGGAGCTCGTCATAATGAAAAACATTATTTTTCTAAGTTTATCCATGTAAATGTTTTATTTTGTGAACGGACATCGCTATATTGATACGAGTTCTTATAAGCATCAATAATATGTAAATACTAGCAGAGCCCAGCCCTCGAAATTCGAGTTATTTTCTCAATTAATAAATAATACTGGTCTACAAATTAAAAAAAAAAAATTGACTGCAGAAACGAAGCATGTTTTTTAACTAATCTGGGGGGGCCCTTAATTCGAATCTGGAGTAATAATAGGGCTATCACGTCTTGTTAATTTTTTATCGCATGCTGGCAATACTGTAAAACAGTCAATACTGACACTACTATTTCACAATTATTAATTTGACAGAAGCCCCACATTCATTCTAAATCTTCATAACAGTAGCGTTTAAGCATGTCAGGGAGATCGTGTGTTACTGATTCAAGCTATTTTTGCTTTATGTGTGTTGAATATTTGGTTGGAAAAAAAGGATATGCAATATCAGAATCATATAATATGCATTTTTTTTTCCAAGTTTATTTATTTACAATAATTATAATTATACTATAATAAACAACTAGTAATAATAACATAATATACATGAATATACATTGTCCCTTAATCGGGCTCTCGAGTATTATTAATATAATAAAAATTTAGGTTTTACAATTAATATAATTTTCTTTATTTTAAATGAAAAAATAGATAATTGATTTTTGCAATGAAAGATTTTTTAAAAAACATTGCTTTTATAGCAGAGGAAATAGTCAAGGGTTAAGATAAAAAAAAAAAGCAGGGGACATGTTAAATTATGCAGGTAGCCACCAAAATGTCTTGGTATTTAATTTTTTATAAATTTTAAATCTGTATCTGATATGCTGGTATCATATGTTATATTTATATATTCTTTATTGGAATTCACTGCTTTTATATTGGCTCTTCTTTGATTGTGGTAGAAGATTGGGATGCCATTTTTATTTTGAATAATTTGTTTGTTGTCGAGGTAAATAAAAGCCTCAGGTGGTACAAACCCCGTTTTAAGGGAATCAATTATGTATCTTTCATTTATGTAGTACGGTGCCATAATAAGTTTATTTTCCGTAAATTGAGTACATTTTAAACTATTATTTCTAATTAATTTTATTATAAAATTGTCTATTCTAATAATATTTGCACTGTTGTATAATATCTTATTAGAAATGTACTTAATATAATTACTTTGTGAAGATCTATATAATGACGTACATGCTCTCAAACATTTCCTTTCAAAAACTCTGATCTTTTCCATGTATGTTGGCGAAATGTTAACCCATATGGGGCAACCGTAGGTTATGATAGCTCTGACCAGGGACTGATACATTATTATCTTTATTCTAGTTTTAATATATTTGGAATGAACCAATGGCCTATATAGGAAAAATGCATTTTTTGCTTTTGTAATTATTTCTTTAACGTGATGGTTAAACTATATAAAAATTTATTTAAATAGATTCCTAAGTATTTTACAACATTCTTGTTTTGAATATTACAATTTGATAAATTTGATTTTATTCCAAACTGTTTCCAGTATTTTCTTATATTGTAACTGCATTTGTTAACTGGGGGTCTGAAGAGGATAGATGATTCATACTTTTGTGCATTTATTTTCATATTCCAGTCAATTGTATATTGTTCTACTATATTGAAAGTATTTTGAAGATTTTGGTTAATAAGCTCGATTTTGCTTTCAGCATGATAAATGACAATATCGTCGGCAAATGCTATAATATTGTCGACTTGCTTTAGCAGTTCTAACATATACAAATTAAACATTTAACATTTTACTACTGAACATTTTACTACTTTTTACGTCTTGATGATAAATTATAAAGTTTTTTTTGGCATATCATATTATATATCAAAATAATCTTATGTAATGGGAACTGATATTGGCATAGTTTAATTTAACTTTAAATGCAATTTACTAAAAAAAAAAGAAAAAAATTTAAAAATCTGTAAATCTGCAAAACGGCTAAAAAGAAATACCTTTCGAATAATATACGCCTGGTCAAAATCGGGATAAAACGGTAGAACAAAACATCAGTCACAAAAAATCGCCTAGCCTATTATTATTATAGATATGTCTGAAAAATGACTACAAATCTAACGAACCCAAAAATTTTTATATATTTTTGCTACTATAAAAAAATTTTTTGGTAAGCACATTTATTCTTAGAATAAGTTTGCATACAAGTATTTCCTGATTTCACCGAACAATAATTTTTGAAATGTTGCACAGTGTAATTAACCGTTAAATTCTAATTTCTTATTTAGTGTCTTCTTATAAAAACATTCTTACTTTTTTATGGAAAGAACTCATTTTTGTTGTTCAACTGTGGTACATAACACTGGTCTACAAATTAAAAAAAAAAAAAAAATTACTGCAGAAACGAAGCATCTTTTAATTAATCTGGGTGCGCTGAATCTGGTATAAAAATTGGGCTATCACGTCTTGTTAATTTTTTTATCGCATGCTGTAAAACAGTCAATACAGCCACTACAATTTTACAATTATTAATTTGACAGAAGCCTACATTCATTCTAAATATTCATAATAGGGGAATCGTGTGTTATTGATTCAAGCTATTTTTATTTAGCGTGTGGTGAATATTTGGTTGGAAAAATAGGACATGCAATATCAGAATCATTCAAACATGCACACTTACAATATTTTGGTTTTGCGCTCAGAAACTTGGACAAACCGTGGACACCGACAATGTTTTGCATTAGATGCAGAAATATTTTATACAAGTGGTCAAATGGCAAGAAGATCTATTTCGAATTTTTCAATTCCAGTACTTTGGAAAGAGTCAAGTAACCACCAAACCGATAATTATTTCTGTTTAACAAAAGTTGGTGGATTCAATATGAAAAATCGAAAAAATATTACTTACGCGAATATCCCATCGGTTTCCAACCGAGTTCAATGTTCACCAAATGATCCATTACCAGTCATTCCCAATGCTACGAGCACTGAGTCCAAAACATCTTTCACCAGCAGTGTTAGTTTGTATGAGGCTGGATCAAGACGCATGATTACTAGCTTCACGAATGTAGTAGTGGAAACATTTTGCATTTGGGACAAAAGTAACAATCTATAGAAATAGAAGCTTGCAATTGGCTGCATATTTTGAAAAGAACCCCTTTATTCCATACTGTATTGATGTTGATGGTTTGTTTCAAAAAATGAACCAGCCGTATGACAAAACTGAATGGATATTATTTACTGATGGCTCTAAGTATAGTTTAAAGGCTCTTCTTGTGCATAATGGGAATGAAAAACCATCCACGCCAATTGCTCATGACATTAATACAAAGGAAAATTACGAATGAATGACTGAAATTTTGACATTACTTAAATACAACGATCGTAAATGGAAGATCTGTGGTGACCTTAAGGATTGTGATTTAAATTTCTTTGTATATATAGTATAGACCATCATAATAACTGTAAATTAATCTGAAAGAGGTTTCAAAAAATATTTTTATTTCCTTTGTCTATGCGATAGTCGCGAAGCGTATCATCATTACGTCAGAACAGAGTGGCCAAAAAGAACTGAGTATTAACCAGGAAAACAAAACATTTCAAATAAACCATTATTAATTGATCCATATGAAGTTCTTCTTCGGCCGGTGCACATAAAACTCTGGACAAAGATAGTGGAGCATTTAGATATTTGTTAGCAGTTTTTCGTAAAATTTCATATGCTAAAATCAAAGAAGGCATATTTGTTGTCCCTCAGATCAGGAAGCTATTGAGCGATGAAAATTTTTCACGCTATTTATTGGAGAAAGAATATGCAGCCTGGAAATCTTTCAAGAGCAGCGTGTACAGTTTTCTTGGAAACAAAAGGAGTGAAAACTACACACAAATTGTTGCTGAATTATTAAAAAAAAAAAACACGAATTAGGTTCACGAATCTCACTCAAAATGCACTTTCTTCATTCGCAATTAGATTTTTTTTCCACAAAACCAAGGTGCGGTAAGCGACGAACAAGGGGAACGTGCTAACCGAGATTTAATGAAAATTGAAAGAAATTGTCAAAAATTTTAGGACAAAAGCATGTTGTGAAGAAATTTTCAAGAATTTGGGGACAAAGCCATGCTGGGAGACTACTGCTGGACTCTAATACGTGAAATCGAACCAACAAAATACAACGACGTTCAAATAACGCCATTCACTTTTGAAAATTCATTGATTTTTAAATAAACTAATGATTTTTTAAAAACCTGACGTGATAGAAAAAAAACCAATTATAGATTAAAATTCAGCCCACCAAATTACCCTAGGATAGATATTTGGTTGCTCCAGGCCAAAACCTCGTTCTTAAGTACAATTATTGGCGAAAAAGTTTATGAAATTTGAAACAGACAATTCTTTGAGAAAATCTAACTTTCAGATATTTTTTGTATTTTTGGCAACGAAAATAAAACCCTTCAACTAAATTTATAACTTAAATTAATAAAACAGATATTGGAGACCATATTCCAATTTGTTTTTGTTTTTCAAAATCCTGATAAATATAAATTGACGAATACTTTAACTCTTCACTGTATTAGAGAGTTGGTAAGAGTGTGACCATGTCCACTGTTTGGATTCCGCTCATTTTAGGTGCGACTAGTCTTGACTGCTAGTTAGAAACTCACGCCAAGTTTCAAGGCTACCACGGCTACTGCTGCGGTCCCGCCCTAGTTTAGTCAAGACTATTCATATAAATAATCTGTAAACACACACAAAGTGACCTTACTTGGGATTTTACACTATACCAGATGTTGTATATAAGAAATTCAATTTGTATGGCAGGTGTCAGTCACTCTTACTCTAAACCTAACAAACATATGATGAGAATATGAGATCTATCGCATTGGCGATTGAAAACTTTTAAGATAATGTTTATATTTTCAAAAATAATTAACACAAATTTTTCAACACGTTACGCCTGGCGATTTTTGCAGAATAATAAATTCTCTTCAGTTTATATGTTCTAGGAATTTGCTCTTAAGTTATTACCACAATTAAAGTTTTACCTTAATTAGTTGAATTTTTATTCTGCATTCAGTTTTATTTTTATTGTCGGCAATAAATTTTAATGAATTATATCTTTTGATCATAAAACGATTTTTTATTGAATAACAAATGATGACAAGTATCTGTAATTCAAAAGTTTAACAAATTGTCTGCACATTTGAATATGAAAACATATATATCTCATAAATGTCTGCCTATGTAAATGTCTGTCCGCTGTATTAAATTTTATACACTTAGAGTATTAAAAAACTTCTTTTATTCTTTCTTAAAAACATCTATTAAAAAGCTACAAAATGTACAAAACACGTATAGATAACTTCGTGCTAAAATAAATCAAAATCATAAGAAACCTTAGATGGTAGATTACTAATCTATATGTATGTGTGTATAATGAATAGTTGCACAAACTTCTTGATCTCTGCAACTACGAGTCGCAAAATCTAGACACACTTGTTTATGCAATACGTAAACTTTAGCCATTCACTTGTTAGCTTTTGCCTAAGTCGAAGTCGAAAAGGATTCGCTATCATAATTTATATGATACCGAAAAAAGTATGTTGGGCAGAACTAAATATTGCCACACTTACTTGTAAGTGGATTGTACGAGTATATACTCTACATAGCCCTTGCAAAATCATAATTTTTTTTCCTGTGAGTAAAAGTAATGGCTTTCATAGTTCGTAAAAGTTCTTCATGTACTAGGTTGCAAACAAAATTTAAACAAAGGCTTACTTTAAAATATAATAAATAAAAAAGGAAACAAAAAAATTGAGTTCAGAGTCAGATTTTTCTTAACGTTCTCTAATTGAAAGAAAACTTATTTGAATTATAGGATTAATAATAAGTTATAACAGAAATTAATGATTTAACGATGAATTCTGCTTCCAACTGGATATAGAAAATAAACGTAAACCAAATTTTTAAGGAAACTATAATATTAAGAGGTAAGGCAATTTATTGTGACTGATGATTTGTTCACCAATTTTCTCCCGATTTTGACCAAACGTATCCTATTTGAAAGGTATTTCTTTTTAGCTGTTCACCAGACATAGAGAATTTTAAGTTTTTAATTTTTTTTTTGGAGTTATGCTCATTTAAAGTTGCTATTAACACATACATAAAGTTATGCAAGGCCATGTGTGTGTTTATTAAATGTGTTAATATGTTTGCATAAAAACTGAAATCGTTTTCTTCATTCACAGGGTCAATAATTTATTAAATAAAAAAACTAAAATTTCCTAGAATTCGCACTCGAATTTCGAGGGCTGAAATCTGTTAGTTTTATTAATCTGTGGCATGCAGGTAAGAAAAAATTCATATCTGATGTTATTATACCCTATACCACTATGTGGTTTGTGTATAATGACTTTGTGCTGCTGTTTGTAACAACCAAAAATATTTGACCTAGACCCATCTTTAATTATACCGATCGAATCAGAATCACTTTTTGAGTTGATTTAACAATGTCCGTCCGTCCGTCCGTCCGTCCGTCCGTCCGTCCGTCCGTCTTGTTTTTATATTGGAACTAGGTCAAAAAATTAACCGATTGTAAACATATTTAATAAAGTCACTGACTTTTCTCAAAAACTTGTGGAAACCAAAATCGAAAAAATCTTTGAAATAATTTTTTTTATAGATTTAAGTGAAGATCGGGAATTAGCTCTATATACGGACTATGAATAAAAATTGTTCTACAGGATTTATTTTTGGGTATAAAAACATGAATACACCAAATTTTATCGATTTAAATATATATGATAATCTTAATCCCAACACCATTTTGGTCAGTCTGATATGGGTTTATTTGTATGGGGGCTATGTCTGAACATTCGCCGATATTAACCTGTGGTCAGTAAAAGCTTAGATACTAAATTTCATCAAAATATATTTATATTGGCGACGTGTGGTTTGATTACAAGGTTTATGTAGTCGCACAGACGGACAGATGGACGAAGATCGCTAAAACGACTTAGAAAGTGATTTTCAGTGGATCAGTATAATTAGAAGTGGGTCAAGGTCAAATAGTTTTGTACCACATATATACACCAAGTTTTGTCGATATATATAAATGATAATCTGGATCTCGCGACTTATGACAACTTTAGTTGCTCTGAACATCACCGTTGTTCACCAATTTCAATTGCGTTCGTTCTACGGCCTATAAAAGCTTATCCAAATTTCATCGAAATATATTCATAATTGCCATCTGTAGCTTGAATATAAGGTTTGCATGGCACACAGACTGACGGACGGACATACAGACATAAAGATAGATGGACAGCCAGATGGACAATATATATACAATATTTGTTGCTTTTTCATTTGGTTCAAAAATTATTAAATTTTTCGGCGTTATCAAGACCTAGTTAGCCACACGTAAACTTAACCAAACGTGTCAGCGGTTTGTTTCTGTTATATGAAAAAACACTTAGAGCAGTTACCGAACTCAACTGTCACGTAACCGAAACGTCCCAATCTGTTGAAAATAGATTTTTGCTACGTTTGTACGTGACATTTGTGAACAGCTGATAAAGTTTGGTTAATTTTACACAGCAACATGCTGCTTCGTTTTTTACGTTCTATAATTGCAGTAAATGCCAACGTTACATTTACGGTACGGATACATTTTAACAACATGTGGCTAACTAGGCTTTACTCTGGAGCAAGCTATAACAGCCCATGAGAAAAATATGGATTTTCCAAATTAAGTCCGGCAACACTTAACATTTGACCTTGAGTTTAGAATAAAATTGGGCAATTTTTTATTTTAGGGTTTTTTTTAACGGTTTTTGATTTTTGCGATTTTTGATTTTGCCGATTTTCGGTTTTGGTGATTTTTGATTTGGGCGATTTTTTTTTTTTTTTTTTTTGCGATTTTCGGTTTTGGCGATTCTTGATATCGGCGATTCTTGAATTTGACGATTCGTCCCATATGTTCCACGACTACTCACGTTGGTAATTAATTTACTTCTCAATAATTTCAAGATTGTCGCTTTCGTAGTACTTCATATTTTTAAACTCTTTCAATTAATTCATACTCTATGTCCCCCATTCCCCCTCATCCAATTGATCTGAAACTTGGCCCATAGTCTTTTTGTAACTACATATTAACTACAGTCATGGAGTGCTTTAAAACACATTTCTGCTTTTCCAATTAATCTGAAACTTGGTCCACTGACTTGTCGTCACCAAATATTAACTTACAGATAGTCACGCATAGTCACGTACAATCACGGAGTGCTTTAAAACCAATTTACCTTCATCCAATCAATCTGAAACTTGGTCCATACACTTGTTGTGACCAAAGATTAATTCTAAAATAGTCACGCAAAGTCGCGCAAATTCACGGAGAGATTCAAAACTCATATGCATAAGGAAATAAAGAGTTTTAATAAAAACTATGTTTTTCTGGGTTGAATTATTTTTGTATAGGAAGTGCCTCGTCCACTATTCTTATCCCGCCCATTTTTTTTATCTGACTGATGGTTTCGCACAAAGTATCAGGGCTTTCGGTTTTATGGTACTCCATTTATATAATATGATATATTTACTTTGTGTGGGCGGTGCCATACCCGCTGCTCCGATCACGCCCATTTTGTTCGACTAATCACATGAATTATTTATAGGCTCACACAATGTCCCAATTCTCTAATTATTACAGTACTCCAGATATATGATATTTAATATACATATAATATGGGTCGTCACGCCCATTGGTCCGATCCCGGCCATTTTTTGTTCGACTACTAACAAAGCTCTCCTTGCCATAATACTCAATATATATGATATTAAACATTCACTTTGTATGCGAGGTACCACGCCCAAAAAAATAATTTTAAAAAATTATAGTTCTTTTCAGATACACAGTAAGACACTGTAAAAATTTCGGAAATAGTTTAGCCTCCTAGAAGCTATAAACAAACTAACAAACATACATATTTTCGCTTTTATATATATAAGTATAGGTAATGAGGGAGGGTTCATAATAGATAAAATGTGCCAAGAAGTACTTGAAAAATTATTATAAAAAAACTTGTTTATGTGACATAGTTTATCATGATGTCCTAAGCTTTGACGAAAAAATACTACACTGGATTCAAAAGAGAAAAGCCCATGTTTTATTTATTGTTGATAATCATCACATTCAGATTGCAAGCAGAGGATTTGCACATTTTTGGTATGAGAGACGAACCTATACAAGGGCTTGAATATATTTTGCTGTTACTTAAACTTATGACGACTCGGCTTGAAATAAGGACTGGTTTAGAACAATGACAATAGCTCGTTTAAGTTAGACTTTGAAATAGGTTAAATATTCTTTTGAATATAACTTTGCCTTAAATAATTATAATAAATCTTGGGTAACGAATATAAAGCGTGACAGGGGTTTGGAAATATCCTCACAAAGATAAGACATTTAATCCTGGCATAAGCAATACGAAATTACCTCCATTAAACAAAGCCCATTAAAAACAAATAAGAGTGTTAAATTCGGCTATGCGTCTTAAACTCAATATTATAACCAGGCCACCGCTACCGATACTAAAACTTTAAGGTAAATACCAATTAAATTTAAGTTAATTGCTTTTTATTTTAGCCAGTTTTTATTATAACTAGCAGATTTCTGCCCTCGAAATTCGAGTGCAAATTCTAGGAAATTTTATTTATTCATTAAATAAAGACCCTAAAGGTATGCTAAACAATTATAACCAATTCACAAATCAACACAAAGTAACAACAAGCTCATTTTTATTACAAACACATTACCAAATTTAACCCTACGATTCATAACCGGGTACCCGTGTACCTTTTTTGACTTTAAAGTGCTGCTGTGCCTATAATTTTTGAGATATGGATATAAAACTCCGAATCATGAGAGATTTTGGGTAAACTAAGATTTAAATACGAAAAAATTCAAAATATTTTCAATATTTTCTTTAAAAAATGATTTTAAATGTTTTACCCCCCATAAACACACAACCGGGTCCCCGGGTACCCTAATGCAATTCCTATGTAAATGCCTGACATGTAAATGAAAAAACGTTTTTTTGTGTTGTTTTTATTGGAAATAAATGTCTTTTTTATTTATTTTATCATATTTTATATATATTATATTATAATTCATCTGAATCACTATCGTTGTTATTGTGCCAATTGTAGCATTTAGCGTGCTACATATGCTGCAATTTTTTCTAGTTTTTCTTCTGCGCTTATTTGGAAGAAGGTTGCACATGTAGCACACGCCCGTATGTACTTTTCTGCCCCTTTGTCGTGCTGACGGAGATGTTGACGGACCTGCAGCACAAAGCACACTCTCCAACGGCCTTCCGATGATGCTTTCAATTGCATTTTTTGTTGAAAATTGGCGCACGCTTTGCACATTTGAAATTCTATTTTCTATAACAGGAATGCACAGGTTTTCTGCCAGTTGACGCAGGAAATTCTTCCTGCGCGTCGTGGTGTATCGTGCAGTTGGATTATTTCCATAATATATGATGTGTGATGCAAATGCGCTCACATCAATGATGTTATAGAAAAATGCCATCGGCCATCTTCTTGCTTGTCGCTGGGTCGTGTATTCTTGGAGCGTTTGGTCCATTACGTCCACCCCACCTTTTGTTTGGTTATAAAAATTTATAATTTCTGGTTTTCCATTCTCGTCAATTTGTGCATCATCATGCATACTAGAAAGAAGGATGACCGAGTTGGACTTCCGCTGCTTATATGAGAGCAGTGTTACGTTGTCGTAGAAGCCAAATAAACTTGAAACAACGTCTTTTTTTTTTGTCTTCTTTCATCTCCGCAGGGATGTTAGCTTTGTTGCGGCGGAGTGTACCCACAATGCTGAGCTTTTCTACTTTTAGTTGCCTAGCCAACGGCAGCGTCGTAAAAAAATTATCCATTGTTATATTTCGTCCGCTACCGTAGTATGGCCCAACTAAATTTCTCACCACTCTTTCGCCAACACCAACTTCACGATCAGTTTCTTGTTTGCCAGTATATATTTGGCCATGAAGTGGATATGAGTTTTTGGCATCGCAAATCCACCATACTTTTATGCCATATTTTGCTGGCTTCGAGGGTATATATTGGGTGAATTTGGTTCTACCACGGTATGGATATAATTGTTCATCAATGGTCAAATATTCTGATGGCACATAATATCTGGCAAGATTTGCATTGAGCATTATCCAAATATCGCGAATTGGCGCCGCTTTGTCTTGACGCTGCCGCTCTACCCGTGTTCTGGGGTCGTCAAACCGCATAAAACGCAGCAAATCGAAAAACCTGTTTATTCCCATGGTGGCGCGGAATATTGGGTGAGCCTGTGACGTCCACAAATCTCTTGCGTTTTCGTCATTAGAATGATTCGTTGATTGTCGTGTCTTTCCACTTCAACTGACGTCTATTGGGATTCGCTTCATTGAACGCATTATATGTGGCATGCGCTTTTCTATTTGTGTGGCGCACTATTATATCCACCATTTCCACTGTGAGGTATGATTTGAAACACTGCAAAGGCGTCATATTTTCAGTAATCCGCGCTGGACCAGAGCGGTCTCTGAATATATTGTGGCTTCTCACTTGTTGGCAACTACGCGGTGTTCGCTGCCATTGTGTGCCGTCACGTGCAGTCATGTGGTCTGCTGGGTTTGTTGTTGGTGCATCTTCTTGCATATCATCATCTTCACTTTCATCATCAAAGAAAATTTCCTCTGGTGCATCAATAGCAGCTGCAATTTCGTTTGCGTTGTCAACATTCAAATCTTCATTCTCTGATTCCGAAACTTTGCCAGTATAGGACACATTTCCTTCATTTTGGTCTTCCACAGGGTCCACTTCAAGGTCCTCATCTTGAGTCGCTTCCTCAAATAAACGTTGAATATATGTGCTTCTTGCTTCATCACTCAAATTCCAGTATTCCCTTGTAGACAAATATCGGTCGTTGCGGCTCATTTTTCACCAACTTCACTGTTCAAATATTCAACACAGACTGGCGAAGCAAATGAAATATTTCAATTTTACGACACAAATGAACATCTGCTATCTAATTCAAAAGCAATTAAGCAAGTAGGTACCGAAAATAAGCAAAATAAGCAAATAAACAACCCTTACATAAAACCAGTTTCTGCCTACTTGTGTCGCTTTAGGTACTTATATACGAACAGAAACCAGTTTTTTTCCAAATATCAAATTTGTACAGTTGAGAACGCAAAATATAATCAACAACAAAAATATTTACAGGAAAATATTATTTTATTTCAATAAACGCAAAACAACCTACTTCGGGTACCCGGGTACCTGGTTATGAAATTAAAGGAGTTTTGCTGGTTATGAATCGTACGGTTAATAAACACACACATGGCATTGTATAATTATATGTATGTGTTAGTGGCAACTTTAAATGCAATTTACTCAAAATAAAGGCAAAAATTTAAAAATCAGTAAATTTGCAAAACGGCTAAAAAGAAATACCTTTCAAATAATATACGTTTGGTCAAAATGGGGATAAAACGGTACAACAAAACATCGGTCACAAGAAATAGCCTAGCCTATTAATATTATAGATTTCTTGTTATAAAAATAAATTATCGTGTCTTCTATAGAAAGAATGAATTACTATCTGAAAATTTTGATTAGTTTTCCCTTACTATAGTAGAAAACCTAAACGTTCGCTAAATACTTCACAGAACACCAGTGAAATATTTAGTGCAGCTGGCGTTATACTGCCCAAAGTTTAATTCTATAAGAATGTTTTGAGTCCTTAGAAGTCATACGATAATTAAAGAAAAAAAAATGAATTGATTTTTTGCTAAAAACGTCGCATTCGATATCGAGTAAAAACAATCGAAATTTCATATTTTAGTTCATTATTTAAAGAAGACGGACAACCGTCAGAACTCTTTTCACTTTGACTATTAACTATGGACCATAACTCGTTAGCTGTGACAGAGTAAAATTGCTCGTAGTATTTTTTTTTGGAAAATAAAAAAATAATTTCGATCGAAAAATTTCGATCACGAATGCATAAACCACACTTTCGAGTGTAGCTTTATCTTAAGTTCATTTTCTTGCACGTGTACTGCTAAAAAAAACGTTCTTGTCTTTCTCTTGTGTTCTCCAACGTACATCTAAAGATTATCCACTCGCGATCGAAAAAAAACGATATGAAGTCATAAAGAACATATAAAATTTGTTTGTTTTCTATTTTATTACTATATTTTTATTTTTATGTTATTTTTATTATTGTCTTTTTATTTTTATTTTTTTATAACTGCTAATGAATTATTTTAGATTTTTTAAATAAATTTGGTTAAAACCAATAATGTTTCAATCTTTAGATGTACGCGTTGAAGAACATATTCTGTTTTTTTTTAAGCAATAAACGTGCAAGGAAACGAACTTATAATAAAGCTACACTCGAATCTGTGTGGTTTATGTGTGTTCGAAACAAAAAAATACGTAATAGAAAAATGTTCGTATAGATATCGAAATATTGAAACGAAACACATTCATGATTGTGTTTGCACCGTACAAAATTTAGAAACACACATAATTGATATGAAAATAAAAATATGCGTTTTTATTGGTTTGAGCTATGTTTCTTTACATATATGTACAATTTTTTTTATTCAGTGTGTGTTTTTTCTGACCTCTGGCCACAAAAAGTCGATCGACAAAGTTTCAGATCGATGTGATGAGGGGAAGTGAGGTTTTAATTTCTCTGTGACTGTGTGGGACTATGTCAAAGTTAATCTTTTTTCACGGTAAGTCTTTCGACTAAGTTTCAGAACGATCGGATAACGGAAAATTGATTTTAAAGCACTCCGTGACTATGCATGACTACCCCAAAATTAATCTATAGTCGCAACAAAACTAGGGGCCAAGTTTTAGATAAACTGGATGAGGGGCAATGGGTTTGCTCCATGGCAGACAGATAGACAGAGAGTATGAGGTGAGAGAAAGATTAAAAAAAAAAAAATAATATACCGCCCTATACAGACTTAAAAATATTCCCGATAAAAAATGATATACCAAATTTCATCTAAACATATGTATATTTGTATAATTTAAACCATTAGTTTGCATACCAAATTTAGGTGTATTGACAGACGGCCGGGCAACGGCGTTAAATCGACTAAAAAAGTGATTTAGAATCGATCACTGTAAGGAGTGTGCCTGTGTGGAGTATTATTGATAGTTAAAAATATCAACACATTAGAAAAAAATGCTTTTAACAAAAGATAATTTTAATAAAAGGTATTTTTTTTAAAAAAGGGTACATTTTTAAAAAATGGTTTTTAAAGAGGTGGTACTTTTATAGAGAAGGGTACTTTTTTACAAAAATTTAATTTATTAAAAATGGCATCTTTTTTTTTTTTTAGAAAGGTGCTGTTTTAAAAAGGATACTTTTTAAAAAATTGTGCTTTTAAAAAAAGTTGCTTTTAAAAAAGGGTACTTCTGAAGGAGTGTCACTTTTTTTAAAAGATAGCTTTTTAGGTATTATGTTTTTTCTTTTATATTGGCGAGCTGCTTTATTATACCGTGATAGCAAAAAAAAATATGTGACAATACTTCCTTAGGCTAATGTGACACTTGCAGTATAACCATACATACACCATCATGAGGCAAATGCCGCAACTACATATACGTGTCTTAAGAAAAACAACAAACACATTGAAAATTTTTAATTTGCTTAAGAGTTTTCTTTCATACTTTTCATTCAAATTTCGTGACTCTTTGAAGCGATTTTGATGATCTTAAATAGCAAATTCTTCGGGGTGTTAATAATGGATTTTGTGCGAAAATGAAGAGCCTGGCTTAGTTATATAGGGTGCGGTCGTGATTTCCACAGACAGACAGACGGACACTGTATCACCGCTTTAAAAACATCACTTAGGAAATTTTCAAGATTTGGCGATTTGAGCGATTTTTCGTGAGGACTTAATAAAACATTTTGGCAATTTTTTGTTTGTTTTTTTGCTGCTATTATATTTTATTTATAAATCATGGGATCGCCTCCTTTCTACTCTGGATTATGGTTCTCCCCCATTTTGGAACCTCACAAAAATTTTAAAGAAAAATAGTAAGAATATTCTTGATATGCTTGATGACCTGATGAAGATTAGAACTCTAATTTTTTTACACAAAATTATAACCACTCGTGAGCCTAGTCATCTGTATAATCGAATCACTTTCAGCCGACACAGTAGAAATAATACCATAATTCAAATAAGACATCATACGCTAATATCAAATTGGCAATTTTACATTAACGCAATTCATCTTTAGGGCAACCAGCAACGCGTTACACTTTAAGAAAAGAATTTTTGAGTATTACTCTTAATATTTTTACTACAAAATTAAATCACACATTAATAAATTTTTTATTTTTTGTTTTTATTAATTGTTATTTCATAACTTTCCAATGTTTAATAACTGTTACATTGTATGACTCTATCTATAATGATATTTATAACATATGTTTAAATTATCTTATAGCATTATTTTATTTTTATTTTTCTCTCTGTTTTTATTTTTATACTTCAAAATAACTTACTTTTAACAATGTCTGTACTTCTACTACTTTAAGACTCATGTTTTGCTGTAGATGTTACCAAAATAAAATAAATAAATAAATAAAAATAAATAAAAAATAAAAAAAAATAAATATTCCAATTCTAAAGCAAAATAATTCTCGTTACTCAACAAATCTCGAAAAATGCGAAATACTAGCCCAAACGTTTGCTTCAAACCACAGAATTTTAAATAATATTAGGGATACTGAAACGACATCCCTAGTTAATAATAACCTCCAATCTCTTCAATCGTCAACCTTGAACTTGTCAAATTATACCTCAATAAATATCTCGCAAATTTCTTGCATTATACAAAAGTTGAAACCAAAAAAGTCACCGGGTCTGGATGGTATAAATAACAGATGTTTAAAAGCCCTCCCCAAAAAAAGCAATACGATTAAATTAGATGCATGTTTGAAACTTTGTTATTTTCCTCGAGCGTTCAAAGAGCCTAAGGTTATCCCAATCAGAAATCCAAACAAACCAGTTGACTGTCCTTCTTCATACCGACCTATTAGCCTATTGTCATCCATCAGCAAAATTCTCGAAAAAGTTATGAAGGAAAAATTAACTCATTTCATTGATACTAATAATATATTACCCCCTCATCAATTCGGCTTTCGTAGTCAACACAATACTTTACAACCCATTAGTGAAAATAAAGAATTTACTCAATTCTAATTTTGCTAACCAAAAATCAACGGGAATGGTACTACTCGATGTTAAAGCTGCATTTGATGCAGTGTGGCATAACGGGCTAATATGTGACCTTCTCCGAGAAAAGGGACCAAGTGTGTCAAAAACGGGTTGTGTCAAAAACGGTGGATTCTGGTACCTAAAAGGGTGTAGAAACTTTAAATGCGTTTTTTTCTCAAAACTTAATTTTCACACAGTAGGTCCCTCTTCTTGGAGAAGGTCACATATATAAAATGATTCGATTAAATGTTCCCATAAATTTGGTAAAAATTATTCAAGCTTTTCTCTCTCTTCGCAGTTCCAAAGTACATATTGGTTCGTACCGTTCAGAAAGTTTTAATGTCCCAGCTGGTTGCCCACAGGGCTCATGTCTTTCACCAATACTGTACAATTTATATACATACGACCTCCCCCAACTGGAGTATTATACAATGTCAATTTTTGCAGATGATACGGCAATTCTCTGCACGGAATTGTTTGCTGTTGATGTTATAACTAGGAAAGAGCATTAGTTGAAATTTTGACATATTTTAATAGAGGAAAAATTATGATGAACAGTGACAAAACACAGGCAATATTTTTTACGAGGAAACGAAAACCTTGTTATATCCCCCAAGTATGTATCTACATGAACAATCATTTAATTGCATGGGAACAAAAAGTTAAATATTTAGGTGTCACACTTGATCCTAAAATGAAACTTAAAGATCACATACCATATGTCTTAAATAAGATACATATTTTAATTCGTATGTTGTACCCATTAAATAAGATAAATATTTTAATTCGTATGTTTTGCCCATTAATAAATCGAAACTCAAGATTAAATATAACGAACAAAAAAATTATACTTAAAGTAATCTTTCATGCGGTTATGTTTTACGTAGCTCCTGTTTGGGCAAATACTGCAAAATGTCACATTAAAAAACTCCAAAGAGCCCAAAACAAATTACTTAAAATGATTTATAACCTTCCTTGGTATTTTTCTACCCACAGACTCCATGCACTCGCAAATATAGAACTAGTGGAGAGTAAATTACATAGACTCTCGGTAAACTTTTATCTTCGTTGCAATAACTCTGAACATGCACATATTAATGGTTTATTTCCAGCGTAGTAGGCAGTAAGTTAGTAGATTAAGTTTTATCTAAACTATTTAAAATTTTTAAATAGGTTTTTGTAAATTTTTTCCTCTTCCTCCAAAACAATGTATACATGTATATGAATTTTAAAAATTCTGATAAATTATTAAGTAGAAAAATATTAATCTGAAACTCTTTGTACATATGTATATTATATAATGAAAAAATGTAAATAATATTTATTTATTTATTTATTTATTTATTTATTGATATCCTGTACAACAAGACCAAGTCTTATAATTATAGTACGGGATTATATGTGGATAAGGGATCAACAATCTCAAAAATATATATATATATATAGTAATAACAATAATAAAGTTTACATAAAGATTAAGTAAACTTATTTACGAATAGAAATAGCATAGACACAAAAAATATAAAAATAAAAAAATAAAAAAAAATAAATAAAAAACAAGTAAGAAAATTATAGTCGGTCTAGACCGACTATACGATACCCTATACCATGCGTTTAGAAACCCTATCTCTTAGGCCCAACTAACTGGACATTGAAAATAAGCAAAAACCAAATTTGAGTGGGATTTTTATTAATTTTTTTGGCTGCAGATATGAAAAAGTTCATATCGGATGCTATATCTATAAAGGGACTAGGTCCAAAAATGGACCGATCCTGATCATGTTTGGTAAAGTCTCTTGTATTTTGGAAATATATATACAAACAAAATTTGAGAAGAATCAGTGCAATATTTTTGTTTTTTAATAGATTTAAGTGAAGATCGGGAAGCAGCTCTGTATGGGGTCAAAGGGATCATTTGTGGACTACTCATTAGTGGATATAATGAACGCATACAAACCCAATTTGAGTAAGATCTATATGACAATTTGGATCTTATGGCAATTTATGTCGATTTCATATGGGTAATTTGTATGGGGGCTAGGTCTGAACATGGACCGATTCTCACCAATTCCAATAACGTTCATCCCGTGGCCGATAGAAGCTTACATACCAAATTTCATCAAAATATATTCATATTTGCGACCTGCAGTTTGATTACAAGCTTTACATGGACACACAGACGGACGGACGGACGGACGGACGGACGGACGGACGGACGGACGGACATTGTTAAATCAACTCAGAAAGTGATTCTGATTCGATCGGTATAATTAAAGATGGGTCTAGGTCAAATATTTTTGGTTGTTACAAACAGCAGCACAAAGTCATTATACCCAAACCACATAGTGGTATAGGGTATAATTACATATATCACAGAAAATAGATTATGGAAATTGGTTAAGTGAAAAAATTAAACAAAAAAGTTTTAAAATGAATTGCATTGCTATTAAGCTGTTGTTCATGGGTAAGTCCCGGAATAAGTTAGGTCTTTGCCAGAAGTATCCTAAACCTTAAAGGTGTAAATACCTGAGTTGCCCAAAGCGTTCTTAATTTCACATAAGTTTGACATACAAGTGAATTTATATGATCAGACCAGGTTAAATTTTTGTTGAAGACCAATTCAAGATTTTTCGCTGATTGTACAATTTCAATTTTCTGACCATTTATAAGGATTTCAGGTTCGATATGGGGGGTTATGGTTCCTTTGTGTATCACCAAACATTTTGATTTTTTCGGATTCAGACATAAGCCATTAGCAGTAGCCCAACGATATACGGTGTTGAGTTTTCCCACGCTTGCGTTGATTGAATTAACTGAGCCACTTACGTACAACTGTACATCATCCGCATACATACATATGTACGCTGGAATGGGATATTTGTTGCGGCAAGTCATTTGCATATATGGAGAACAAAAGTGGCCCCAATATTGATCCTTGTGGTACACCTTTCATAAGTGTCACTGGATTGGATTGTTAACGAACACTGCGTCGGTGGTATGCCAAAAGGTGCTACATCCAAAATTCACAATATTAGAGTTATTAGTATATTAATGTTTCACAAACCATTCTGTGTTCTGCCAAAATTTTAGGCAAGTATTAATTACATATAATTTGAAAGTTTCACTGCATTTCAAAATAATTTGAATTTTAGCCGTTTCAATAGTATTTTTCTCAAAATGAGCAAAATATATATAGAACCTTCTGGCATAGCGGCGACGACTGATTGAGTACGGTTTGTATGGTATGATGAAATTAACTGAGTTGACGTTGGCGCAAATTTGAAAAAACGGTTCAGTTTCATACATAGCGTGGAAGGCTTTTGAATGATCAAGAAGCACCAAAAAGTTTACTTTTCCGCAGTCTAACTCACGCCTTATATTTTCTGACACATCAGCCAAGGCAGTAACACAGCTATGATTGGGACGGAAACCAGATTACATATCAGTAATAAGACAATTCCTGTATACGTATGCGCTTATTTGTGAGTGCAGAAGCTTTTCTAGAACTGTTGAAAGGAAGCAAAGTATCGCAATCGGACGATATTCTGTAGTAGACTTTGGAAGTGGAATAACTTTTGCATGCTTCCATTTCATTGCTTGATGTAATGATGGTGTTGAAAAAATGAGTAAAAGATGGCAAAAGAGATGGTAAGGTTGGATTTAACTTTCAAGAAGCTAGTCAGATTGGCTGACGCAAGAAAACTCGAACATATTTTCTTCGGGAAAGGAGTTGCTACTGTTGACAAATGTATTGCTGTTAAAGAAGTTGTTATTTGTTGGTATCGTTGGTATATCCGTAAAAATCCTATTGAGTTCATTAGCATCAATAGGGCAATTATTGTTCTTTTCAACATTACCAATTCCTATTTCTCGAATAGTCTTCCAAGTTCGTTTAGAATCAATAGCGGAACTAAATCGTCTTGAGAAAAAAACAGATTTTGCATTTCTTATTTCAGTATTAACGTCTTTTCTAGCAGAACGAAACTCGGCCTTAACTTGTAATGTTCTAAAACGCTTCCACCTGGAATAAGCTAAATCCCTACGTTCAATTGATTGTCGAATACTGGAGGTGAACCAAGGTTTATTTCTCGCCGTAATTATTTTTGTTTTCAAAGGGACAGTTTCATCATATAATTGTAGTACATTGTCTTCTAGAAAAGACAATTGTTCGTCAACCGAGGTCATAAAGTAAATCCTACTCCAACTGATTTGTGAGAGATTCGTATACAATACGTTGTAATTCAAGTTATTGAAATCTCGAAAAGAGTAATATGGATAATCCCGTTGAAGAAGAAATTGATATGTTGTAAAAATTAAATCGTGTTTAGAGAAGGATGATGCAGAAATTTGGTCGTATAGATTGACTTTTGACATGTCTCCCACGTATATATGATCGAGTGTGTTTGTGTAGTGTATGGGAACAGTTGTATTTATTGGAGAAATTCCTAGAGATGCCATGTTATCCTTAAGAGATGATTCCACAAGAATGTTAAAGTTAAAATCACATTAAATTACAACATTATTATATGGCACGGTTAAGGTCTTTAGCGTTGTAATGAAGTTAGAGAAATCAATTCGTTTATTAGGCCTATAAACACAGCCAACCAACATTTTTTTTAGCAAATGATGAGATCTCGACAAATATGTACTCAAGTTTTTCATTTTCTTCTGCTTTACAGCAATATTTAACAAATGAATAAATTGAATTGAATGTATTTTATTTATTTTCTTTAACAAAGCCTTTTTGTGGCGTATTTTTTTTCCACGAGTGCCTCAATTTCGCCCAGGTGTGTTCAGAACATTAAATTATATAATAATTTTCAATAACATCAAAATCATAATCAACATTTAACAACCTTTGGCAGTTTGTAATATAAATAATTTTTGGATTTTATTCAATGGTATTTTTATTATTATTAAAGCCGCTGTTGTTTTTGTATTGCATGACAATTATCAATAAATGTCATATATAAACAACTAAAACATTTGTTAATATTTCTTGTTCATTACAATCAAGTAGGTAATAACAACAATATCCCAAGTGCAAACTAAAAACAACTTAGAATTAAAAAATATTTCCAATGAAATTAAAAAAAAAAATTATGCAACATTCGAAGCAAAACAAATGAATGAATATTTATTAATTTGTTAAAAAGAGCATAAAATTGTTAGACACGAGCTTAAAATAAAATCCGCAATAAATCAAGCTAGAAAGACAGTACAGTAATGTCTTTCATTAACTGACATTAATGGTCGAAGATCCTTTATCTGTTGGTAAATACTTTAAAATTTATTTAATTCAAAAAATTTCTCTAATAATCACGTTTACTGTTTTCAATTTTAAGGAAACATTCATTGAGCTGAATTTGAAATAGACGCAATAAACGTAGAAAAAAACATCAACATAAAAATAATATAAATTTTATACAAAATGTACTTTAACACGGTTTGCTAGAGACGAATAATGATTGCGTGCGTATGTTGTACACGATCTGTTTTATTACTTATTGTTGACTATGTCTGCCTGTCTTTATGTCTGTCCATCCCTCTTTTTGTTTATTTTTTTTGAATATCTCTTTCAATAATGTTATTTAGCAAGAACAAAAACAAAAATAAAAAAACAGACTAAAGCATGCGCGACCTACTGCACTTCAAAGTTTAATAGGAATTTTTTGTTTATATTTTTTGAAAACTCTTAACTTCAAGACAACAATAAGAACACGCAAAGTTTTTTGAATGCATGAACGCTTTACAACAAATATAAAAGGCGTTATTTGCACGACAGTTTTTTTTTTCCTCTCTTATATACAATAAATTTCATTCTTTTTCAAGAATACTTAATATAAAAAAAAAAATATATATATAAATAAATAAAATAAAATAAAATAAAAAACAAGGTTAAACCAGGTCAATTCGAAATGTATTAATGGTATATTTGAATAATACACTCAAAGAAAATGTCTGTACTTAGTTGTATTTAAATAACCACAAAATAAAATTAAAATCGGTTTAGACCGATTATACATTGCGTTTCGAGAAAGAGCCTGGTATCCAATTTTGCTGAGGCAAGATCTTGATATAGAATTTTAGATGTATTGAAATTAATTGCTGGTATGCAAATATGAACAAGTTCATATATGATGATTGTTTCCTATGGGAACCATGTCGAAAACTAAATCGATCATAACCATATTCAGTAAAGTGACTTGCTTTTCTCGAAAATGTACATAAACCAAATTTGAGAAAAATCTTTGCGATATTTTTGTTTGTCGATAGAATTAAGTGAAGAATGGCAATCAGCTTTATATGGGGACTATTGCTAAAAATGATCCTACAGGGTTTATTTTTGGACTACGGATTAGTGAGTGTAAGACACATCGATATACATACTTATATATATGACTAGCTGACCCGGCAAACGTTTTTTGCCATATAACTTTCTTCTAGTGAATATTTTTGATGTTAGTTATGATGATATGTATTTACCATGATCCACGCCCACTGCTTTGATCTCGCCCATTTTTCACATAACTTCTCACACTCTTCATTCGCGAACTCACACGTAGTTTCAAGTCTGTCGAGTTTGTAGAATTCCAGATAATTTTTTATGGGAGGTGCCACGCCCACTAACCCAATGTAGCCCATTTTTGGAATGACTACTCACATTAACAACCGATTGACGTGCAGAAAGTTTCAAGACTCTGGCCATCATGGTACTCTAGCTATATGTATGATGATATGTGTTTACCATGTACGAGAGGTGCCAGGCCTACTAGTTTGATCACGCCCATTTTTAGCCCGACTTCTCACATTACTAATTTATATACACCTACAAAGTTTCAGGACTCTTGCTATCATATTGCTCCAGATATGTGATGTTAAAATTTTTTTATGTATGGGAGGTGCCACGCCCACATGATATATTAAGGAAAAACTGTGAAAATTTTAAGAAGTACGGTCATATGGTTAGCCACCCATTAATGTCGAAGAAACCCACAAACAAACAAATTTTCAATTATATATATATAGATAATGTGGATCTCATTTGTATGTTGTCTAAGTCTAAACTTGCCAAGGTTCAAAAACTACGCACATGAAACACACAATGTTCTCTTCTAAAGCAGCCAACACATATTTTTATTTTCATATCAATTATGAGTGTTTCTAAATTTTGTACGGTGCCGAACACATCATGACTGTGTTTCGTTTTAATATTTCGTTATCTATCGAACATTTTTCTATCACATATTTTTTGTTTCGAACACACATAAGCCACACAGATTCGAGTGTAGCTTTATTTTAAGTTCGTGTTCTGGTTTTTTACTGCGAAAAAACAGAACATGAACAATAAATAGGTTCGAGTTCAATTATATTTTAAGTTTGTGTTTTGGCTCGTGTACTAAGAAAAAACAGAACAAGTACAATAAACATGTTCGAGTTCAGTTATATTTTAAGTCGTGTTCTGGCTCGTGTACTAAGAAAAAATAGAACATGTACAATGAACAGGTACGAGTTCAGTTATATTTTAAGTTTGTGTTTTGGCTCGTGTACTGTGAAAAAACACAACATGAACAATAAAGAGATTCGAGTTCAGTTATATTTTTAGTTCGTGTTCTGGCTCGTATACTGCGAAAAATTAAAACATCAATTCGCGATCTGATATATCCCGATAAAAACGACGACAATTGTTTCAACCAAATTTATTAAAATTTTATTGACCCTTTTTTATGACTTACGTTGAAATTGTTTACAATTGTCAAATATTTTCAATTTTTTTTTTACCCTTTTTATAACACGTTGAAATTGTTTACAATTGTTTTCATTGACTGGTTTTCATTTTAATAAAAGATGGTAATAAAAGACTTAAGACACAAACACTATTTAGTATCATAAAAGTTACTGTTGTTGGTTGTTAGGTTTTTTTAGAATGTCAATAGGATTAATTGTGAAATTATATTGACCATTTTTTATGATGTTCTAAACAATTGTTTTTCCCCCCCCCCCTGTTTGTGTTTTAAATTCATAACAAACGACTTAAAACAAAAATACAATTTAGCATCATAAAAATTACACTTGTGTAACTTTCGAAAATTCAATACTGTTTTTATTTTTTCATTTTTTTGCGATGTTTTGCATAGATTAGCACTAATCCCCCTCTGTTATTTTGCCAACCAATGAGTGTCAATAGAAATAATATTAACAATCCTTTTTTTAAGTTAAGGCTTCATTGGTTTTTTTTTTCCAAATTTCATAGATCCTTTTATATGATTTTCGCTGCAATTGCTTACAATTGCTTTTTTTTTTTTCGAGATTTTCATTTCATTTCGTAGACGAAAAACCCAATTTTGCGGCATTAAAGACACACTTGTTGGTTGTAGGATATTTTGCAAACATTTTTTTATTGTAACAAATAACATTAGACACAAATACAATTTTGCATCATAAAAAACACTTGCTGGTTGTTAGGATGTTTTGCATCCATTAACACAATCACCCGCCCTTAATTTGCGAACCAATTACTATCAATGCACAAACACGAACTTAAAATATAACTAAACACGAATCTGTTTATGGTTCATGTTCTCTTTTTTTCGCAGTACATGAGCCAGAACATGAACTTAAAATGTAACTGAACTCGAACGTGTTTATGGTTCACGTCCTGGTTTTTCGCAGTACACGTACCAGTACCCAAACTTATAATAAAGCTACACCAAGAACTATATATAAATCATATATAAAACATATAAATTTATATATGATTTTTTACAACACTCGAATCTGTGTAGTTTATGTGTGTTCGAAACAAAAAATACGTGATAGAAAAATGTTCGTTTAGATAACGAAATATTACAACGAACCACAGTCATGATTGTGTTCGGCACCGTACAAAATTTAGAAACACACATAATTGATATGAAAATAAAAATATGTGTTTTTGTTGGTCTGAGCTATGTTTCTATACATATATGTACAAGTTTATTTTATTCAGTGTGTGTTTTTTTTCTGAACTCTGGAACTTGCACCGACTTTCACAAAAAGCGTTCGCACTATGGGCAAAAAAAGCCTATTTACCAAATATCCTCAAAATATTTCATATTTGCGATGGCTAGTTTGATTACGGATGAATATCGCTAAATCGATTCAGAGTGTGATTTTGTGCCGAACGTTTTAAAATATATAAAATATTTTTGGCAGTTTCAAACATTAGTGGTATAGAGTAAACAAACTCATAAGCAATTAAATTGCAATAATTTTTAAATAACCTCACTTATTTATTTCGTCCTGCTGCGTACCGAATTCCATAACTATATAATATGTATACCCTATACCACTATGTGGTCAGGGTATAATGACTTTGTGCCGATGTTTGTAACTACTAAAAATATTTGACCTAGACCCATAATAAAATATTATACCGATCGACTCATAATCACTATCTTAGCGATGTCCGTCCGTGTGTGTGTCCACGTAAAGCTTGTAATCAAACTACAGGTCGCGCAAATATAAGTATATTTTGATGAAAGGTAATATATAAGCTTTTATCATCCATAAAATGAACGATATTGAAATTGGTGAAAATCGGTTCATGTTCAAAACTAGTCCACATACGAATGACCTCTATGAGATCGGCTTAAATTACCATAATATCGAAACTATCATATAGATCTCGGTCAAATTAGGTTTGTGTTTGTTCATTAGCTCCATTTATCGTAGTCTGAAAATAAACCCTTTATGAAAATTCTTGCCATAGCCCCCGATCTTCACTTAAATCTATCAAAAAACAAAAATTTTGCTCAGATTTTTGTCAAATTTTTTTTGTATGTGTTTTTGTAAAAAACAAATATGGTCAGGATCGGTCTATTTCTCGACCTACTCCCCAGATAAATATAGCAAACGATATGATGTTTTTCATATCCGAAGGCAAAAAATTAATAACAATGTCACTCAAAATTGGTTATACTTATTTTATATATAAAATTACTTGGACCTAAGAGATAAAAACAGATTATATCAAAGATAGTTTTTGAATTCCATTTTAATTTTTGATTTTATGGTCTCAATTCTGTTTATTTAAAAACAAATTCGTTAATGAAAAAAGTTTCTGTTAAAAAAATCGAGTTTATGTCTTAAAAACTTGACTTGAACATTATTTGTTTAATGAGTGTGTATATATGTTTAACCTCCACTTTTCATATAATTTTTTACTGATATTGCCACATTTTTTTAACTATGTCCCGAAATAAATACAAAAAATCGGCAGTATGCAGGAAAAATAATGATAAAAAATATTTTTTCATAAAAAAGTACTCTGTTATATAAAAAAAATTTAAATAAATAATTATAGATTTTAATAAAAATAAAAATCAGATTTTAATATTTTTTTCTGCAACACTAGTAGTTTTTCTTTTAAGAACTCTAAATTTGAACTTATAGAAAAATGTTCATATTACAAGTTTTTCATTTGGAAACATTTCCAATTTTGCTAATTTAAATTTTTTTGAATATAATTTATCGTGTTTTGACGAATTCAAGAATTATAAGAAAAAGAAAAAAAATCTGTAATTATAAAAAAAACTGGTCAAAAGAAAAAAATAATTAACCCTAAGAATTTAAAGATTAATTTTCGGCATCTTTATTAAAATGGTAACCGTACCCAACTGTGGTTATAATATTGAGCTTAAGACTCAGGTGGAGGGTATCGAAAAATATGACTCAGCGCAACATAACACTCTTACTTATGTTCAAGCTTATGCATGAAACACACAGACGACTGCGGCTACACGAACACACGAATACAAATGTTGCTGGCCGCAATTGTAGTCGTGTAGTCAGCTACTTAATTTTTTTGAAAACGACAACAGCATGTAACAACAATATAAACAGCTGTTTTTATACAAATGCATTTTTATTTCAGTAGTGCGAATTATATTTTTTTTTTTACTTTATTAAAATAGAAAAACATGCATGATTCTATATAAACTTGACTTAAATATACAGTTACTTATTTATAGTGCATTATTATAACATAAAAATAAATAAATAAATTAATTTAGCCCCTTTTGATTATTAATGGAATTATAGCATTTCATTTTGCGATTATTTTTTTTTTTAACAAAATAAAATTTTTATAGCACTAATTTCTTTTACATATTTTGTTATAGTGACAACACTATTTTTGTTTTGTAGCCAACAAAAATAGAAATTATCCTAAGTTGACTACAGCGACAAAAGTGTAGCCGTGTAGCTGTTTTGGTGTGAAAATAATCGTTTTTATATAAATAGTTTATTTTATTTTTGACACGCTGTAGCCGCTGTCGTCTATGTGTTTCAAGCATTATTCGTACTTACTTTTAGTTTTGTTCAGTTTTGTTATTATTAGCTGCCAAATATATAGATCATATAGAATATAAAAAGAAAAAATTACATAAAACAAAAAAGGAGAACTTTATTTTTAAACGTTGAAGTCAAAGTAACAACATTTATATTTTGTTAAAACACTTTCTTGACAGACTGTAATTTTTATACACTCAACACCACTGTGTAGTGGGTATATATCAGTTTATCATTCCCTTTGTAATGCATCGAAAAACTAATTTATACCCCATAAAATATATACATTCTTGATCCTTATAACAACTCGAGTTGATATAGCGATATCCGTCCGTCTGTCCGTCTGCTTGTCGTCTGTTGAAGTCACGCTCACTTACAAGATGAACCAGTCACCTGGGTAAAATTATGACAGTATTGTTTATCATTATTTCCAGCCAGCGGCTATTGAAAATGGGCTAAATCGGGCGTCACTGTGCCAAGATATGACCTAAAATATAGACCTACCTCTAAAAATGTTTAATAATTCAGTGAGTTTGTTGTAATAATTTAGTTTTAAGTTTAGCAAATTGTTTTCTTATCCAAATATTTTGTTTATATTTGTTACAAATACGTCCAGATATTGATGTTAACTAGCAGATTCCAGCCCTCGAAATTCGAGTGTAAATTCTAGGAAATTTTATTTTTTCATTAAATAAAGACCCTAAAGGTATGCTAATCAATTATAGCCAATTCACAAATCAACACAAAAAAACAAATTCATTTTTATTACAAACACATAAACAAATTTAATAAACACACATATGGCATTGTATAATTTTATGTATGTGTTAGTAGCAACTTAAAATTCAATTTACTCAAAACAAAGGAAAAAAATTAAAAATCTGTAAATCTGCAAAACGGCTAAAAAGAAATACCTTTCAAATAATATACGTTTGGTTAAAATCGTGATAAAACGGTAGAACAAAACATCGGTCACAAGAAATCGCCTAGCCTAGATGTAATATCCAGATTCGTCATATTTGAGTCTAACACTCTTGCTTGTTTTTATTTCATTATATATTTGAATATTTTTGATTTAGTGATAACAATCTCCAATTATCAATATTATTTCCATATGAAATTGGGAAGGTCTTAAAGTGCAAAATGGGCTTATAAGAAAATATTTGGAAGCTCTTTAAAACCACATTCAAAGTAATTAGTTCTTAGTCTTTCGGCTAACATTTCTCTTTGAGTGAAATACTAAGTAGAATATCTACTCAAAAACAAGGGGTAAAAGACCCTCTGCTGTTAAAACAACAAACTTAAAATATATAAAACAACCATTGTCCAATTAGTCATTGTTTTGATAAACGAAACCCATCAAAAAAATACTACACAAATTTGTAAGGCCAAGCAAATACGAAAATAAGGTGTAGTTAAAATTCACAAAATATTAGTTTTCCATCGTACTCTGGTCTTCTAAACTAAATATGATGAAATGAAACTGAACTGACTGACTAACAGCGGGTGTTTAAATTGATAAAGGTGTTTTCTGGGTTGTTGTTGAAAACATACAAACAACCATAAAACGTTAAGAACAAAACATGCCAACAAGGATTCACTGATCCGTATAGAGGACGACAACAACATATTGTTAGTTGTAAATTTAAAGATCATTTTCATACGTAAAAAAATAAAAAAATTTACATAATCAGATGCGTGTTTTTATTTTTTCGTTATTGTTGTTTAAATTAACGTTTTTATTTTCTTTGTTGTTTAACTGTGTTTTTTAACTGTCTGTTGGTGTAAACAAGCCGTCAACAAATTCACTTTTTGATGGTCTTTTGAAATGATATTCAAAAGCAGGATTGTGTGTGTATGGACATATGGCAGCTGTTTCTTTCACCAACAAAAAGTGTGGTTTTATTTAAAACAATTTGTTTTCAAAATGTATTTTTTTTTTCTTCTGCTTGTTGCAAGTAACAACATATGTGCGTATTCGCTTTTTGGCCAAAAATATGCAACTGCTTTTTTATATATTGTTTTTGTGTATTTTTTTTTTTTTTCGTAAAACATTTAAGCCTGTTAGTTGAAAATTTTAATTTCACTGTTTTGTGAATTGTCTGTCAAATTTGAAATGTCTACAAATGATGTTTCTCAGCTTAACTTTGGCACAACATGTGAATTTCGTTGAAAGCCTCCAAATAATATAAACATGTCTTTGAAATTGTTTTGTTTTTTTTTTTGTTTTTTGTTTAGGTTTCCTCCAATTGATGCATCTTAAGACGGAAATGACAAATTGTCCGACTTTGACATTGAGATTAATTTTGTAGACAATGGAGACGAGACATTGATTGATATCACATTGCATAATGCTGTTGGTTGACTGTTGTTGTTGTTTGATTGTTTGTTAGGGTCTTATTTTGCAGTTGAAGTGGCATCATTTCATCCACAAAGTTGCTTGCACTTCACCGCAAAGGATATTTGTGCATTTCATTACAAAGTTTTGTTTAACAGATGGTGGTTTTTTGATCTCATGCCACACAGCACAGTTTTGACACATTGTTTAATCGTGCAAAAGAGCTTACCAATTAAATACAACTTATATTGATGTTGTGAGCTATTGCGAAATTGTTTGAATAGAAAATGTCACCATCCATTATTGACACAAATTAATTGGATTTTAGTTGAATGGAAAAGAAAGGTGTACTTTATAGAGTTTGAAAGATTTCTAATATAAAAAAAAATTACTCACCGTTAAGGGTGAATTAAATTTATATCCTGCTGGTTTATGAATTGTCTTCAGAATATTTTTAATTCGATTTTAAATAACTCGAACATTATGTGTAAATATAGTAGTGCCATAATATAGTTACGAATTGAATTTATAAATTATAATATATAATTTATAAAACACTTAGTATTGATCTTGAGTTTATTGTTTAGGTTATTAATTAGTTTAGGCATCAACTAAACTACACCTTTCAACATCAATTTTTAAGTAAAATTCGTTGCTTTTACTGCCTCAAAAGGTTGTCCTCAATAAGTTTGTAATCTGGATATTTAGCTGAACATTTTAAGACATCTATCGTGTTCTGCTCCAAGTAACTCTGCACTATGCATGAGTAGTGTTTTGGGTCGTTGTCGTGCATGGAACAGCACCTAATTGGCACGTATTCCTCTGCCTTTAATCTAAAAATGTATTCTTGGCAGCATGCAGATCCATTCGTGTATCAGCTTTGTGTATGGGACCATTACATTTCCCCCATCACGCTTTATAGTCTTACAAGTATACTTTGGAGTCTGCTGTATGTTCGTATTTTTTTCCATCAGATCCCAAACGACAAAACTTCGATTCATCACTTCTCAACCCTGAGAAATTTAAAATCGTTGCAATCTCCCCAATGGTGGTTCCTCAGAAGCGCATTTGTAAATAACCTGTGCATCACTTTCTTTTAGCTGCATCTAATTAATTTAATTTACTTGATAAAACTTTCATTTAACTAAATATTGCAAAACTTACATATCTGTAATATAAATAGGCCAGGCGATTTGTAATGGCTCCTTCTACGCTTTTAGTTATCAACCGAATTTGACAAAACATATACCATTTGCAAGGTGTTTCTTGGTAGATTTGAACCATATTTATAGAAGTGCACCATCTGGTACATTTTGTTGTAGTAATAATCATTTAAAGTTGCTACTAACACATACATAAATCACATACTTAAGCTTCAAATAAAAAACTATACAAGGCTGCGTGTGTTTATGAATTGGCTAAAATTGATTAGCATACCTTTAGGCTCTAATAAAATTATTTATTAACAAACACATTTAATTATCTTCTGTGTGTTCAACAAATATTTGTAATGAACTTTATTTAACAATTCACAATTTAATGAATTTTGTTCAAATATTCAAAAATTTTGTATATGTCTGTTGTCAAAGCGATAACCGCCTAAGTCGACTTAAAAACGATTTGAGTTATATATGCTATAATATTCTACTAACAACGCTTAATATATACGTGAAATCCCCATATATCTTACACAATATTTTTTTGTATGATGTTAATAAAAATATACTACCCGAAGACGTAATGAAGCCCCATTTCATTTTTATGAAAAGTTATTTTTCTCGAAAGCATGATTTTCGATTTAGGCGGTTAATACTTATGACCACAGATTAAAAAAACAGTTTAAAAAACATTGAAAGAAAAAAATTGAATGAAAAAATAAAATCTCCTAGAATTTTCACTTGAATTTCGAGGGTTGGTGTCTGCTAGTATTAATTAATGTACCCACGAAAAAGAGTAAAAAATATGAATCCTCAGATTTCCTATTATTAAACGGAATATGTTTATGCGTTAAAGAACATGTTCTGTTATTTTTAGCAGTACACGTGCAAGAAAACGATCTTAAAATAAATAAAACTAAAATACACTCAAATCTGTGTGGTTCATGTGTGTTCAAAACAAAAAATACTTGATAGAAAAATGTTCGTGTAGATACCGAAATATTAAAACGAAACACAGTCGTGATTGTGTTGGGCACCGTACAAAATTTAGAAACACACATAATTGATATGAAAATAAAAATATGTGTTTGTTGGTCTGAGCTATGTTTGTTTACATATATGTACGAGTTTTTTATTCAATGTGTGCTTTTTTCAGAACCCTGGATGCTATATTTATATTATGAGGACTAGGTCGAAAAATGGACCGATCTTGATCGTATTTGGTAAAGCCACACATACAAACTAATTTTAAGGAAAATTTGCGCAATATTTTTGTTTCTTGATAGATTTAACTGAAGATCGGGAAGAAGCTTTGTGTTGCGGCTAAGACTCTGAATTATCCTATAGTTTTTTTTTTTTTGACTACTGATTATTGGATATAATAAACACAAATAAATCCAATTTAACCGAGATCTATATGATAATTTGGCTATTATGTCAATTTAAGTTTTGTTGATTGTTAAGTATTCAGATTTGAAATGCCCTTATTTTTATCTTTAAATATATGCCCCGTTTTATATAAAAACAAGTAGGAAAATTATATTCGGTCAAGACTAATTTTACAATACCCTACACCATGCGTTTAGAGACCCTATCATTAGATCCAACTAATTACATATGGATAATAAGCATAAACCAAATTCGAGTGGAATTTTTATTAATTTGTTTGCCTTCGGATATGAAAAAGCTAACATTGGATGCTATATTTATATGGGGACTAGGTCGAAAAATGGACCGATTCTGATTATATTTAGTAAGTTCGCTTATTTTTTGCAAAAACATATAAAAACTGAATTTGTAAAAAATCTGTGAAATATTTCTGTTTCTTGATAGGTTTAACTGAATATCGGGAATCAGCTTCATATGGCGGATATGACTAAGAGTTGTCCTAGAGGGTTTTTGTGGACTACTGATAAATAGATATAGTTAATATACACAAACCCAATTTGACCGAGATTTATATGATAAGTTGGATATTGTGTTAATTTAAGTCGATCTCATAGTCTTCATTGGTATAGGGACTAGCTCTGAGCATAAACCGATTTCCACAAATTACAGTTGCTTGCATCCCATGGCCTATAGAAACTTGTGCAATAAATTTCATTGCAATTTATGCATATTTACGACTTGTAGTTTGATTAGAAGGTTTATATGGACACACAGACGGAGGGACGGACATAGCTAAATCTACTCAGAAAATGATTCTGAATCGATTGGTATAATTAAAGATATATTTGGGGCTTACAACCTGACCACATAGTGGCATAGGGTATGATAAATAGTTTGACATTGGGTGGTCAGCCATACGCATCACTTATGGACAAATATTTTACCTTATCAATAATATTAATAGGCGAGCCGTTTCGTGTGACGGATATAAAACTTGTAGTCCGATTTTGACCAAACATTCCTAATTTGAAAGGTATTTATTTTTTAGCTGTACACCAGATTTACAGATTTGTACCGTCTGGAACATTTTTTTTTGAGTAACGCTAATTGAAAGTTGCTACAAACACATACATAAAACACATATTGTGTGTATTTTTTATAAATATGAAAAGTCCTGTGTTGAATTGTAAATTGGCTAAAATTGATTAGCATATCTTTAGGCTCAATTAAAAGTATTTATTAACCAACCCATTTATATATGCTAGCAGCTTTCAGCGCTCAAAATTCGAATGCAATTTCTAGGCAGCTTTATTTGTTAACTTAGCCAATTCACAAACCAACACTTTTATGATTTATTATTATTGTGAATGAAGATAACAAACTCATTAACAAACACATTAACATATTTAATAAAACACACATAGCATATGTTTAATTTTATAGATATGTGTTAGTAGCAATTTTAAATGCAATTTTCTCAAAATAAGGGAAAAAATTTAAAAATCTGTAAATCTGTAAAACTGCTGAAAAGAAATACCTTTAAAATAATACACGTTTGGTCAAAATCCGGATAAAATGGTAGAACAACACATCGGTCACAAGAAATCGGTCACAAGCATATTGATATTATAGATTCTGTGTGTTCAGCAACTATTTATAATGAAATTTATTTAAAAAGTGTTGTACTGTGAATTTGATTAGCATACTTTTAGGCTCTTATAAAATTATTTATTAAATGAAAAAAAAAAACTTCCTAGAATTGGCACTCGAATTTCGAGGGCTAGGCTCAGACAAAAATATTTGCTTTTAAAAACAGCGTATAGCAAGTGTGCTAACGTTGTGTCCGCCACTGTATATCAACATGAAGATAATGAAAGAAACCATAAATTATGCGAATATTGTTCTCAAATCAAATTAGTACTATAAGTGTTAGGGGGTAGAAATTAAAAATAGATCTTTCGATCAACTCTAAAATTTAGAAACACCTAACAATTCAAGAAAAATCGAAATCGAGGAAAACTAAGTATTTTTTTTCTAAAAAAAATGGATAATCATTTTTCTTTATTATAAAATTTTGCGAATAGTTCAATTTTAAGTGTGACTCCAATTTCTTTAAAGTTCCATAATAGATTCTAGTGTTTCCCTTGAATTTGTCCCTATTTAAAAAATTAAATTTTTAAATACTTTCAGTATAAAAAAAGCTCAAATTTAGTTTTCTTTCTGAACAAATTTTTTTTTGAGCTTTTTTACAAAAAGTGTCTTTTATACTCTCCACACCAATGGGGTATATATCAGTTTAGCATTCCGTTTGTAACCCGTCGAAAAAATTATTTGCAACCCCAGAAGGTATATATATTCTTGATCCTTGTAACAACTCGAGTCGATATAGCGATGTCCTTCTGTCCGTCCGTCTGTCTGCCTGTCTGTCCATTGGAATAACGCTCATTCACAAAATAAACCATTTATCTGAGTAAAATTAGGTCAATATTGTTTTTCATTACTTTGAACATGGTGATATTGAATTTGCCCCCAATTGCCGAGGAATAGCATACGAACAAGTAGATACTCCGACAAAATTACATACAAAAACTAAAAGAAGTGAAAATTGTTTTTTTTTGTATATATGAATGAATGGTTTATCGATGAGAGTAAGAGAATAACGAAGATGTTTATGCTCTTACTCTCTTTAAACAAACGAAAATATAATTGTATGTATTAACGTTTATGCTAATTGCATTTAATAATTGTTTTCAATTAAAAAATGAACGAAATTTAATTTTAAACATCATTTAAAAAAATCTAGGCAATATAATATTAAATCTAGGCCTTTTCGTTTCTTACTGTTGACAACAGTTTAGAAAACGGCTGGATGGTATCAAGGATGCGGAAAGCGAAATTTAAAACTCTCCTTTCTTGTTATTCAATAAAAATTAATGCAAAAAATTGATAATTATATCCTCAACACCTCAGTGGCAGAGGGTATATATAGGTTTCTCATTCCGTTTGTAACGCATCGAAATAAATTCCTGAGACGCCAAAAAATATATTTTCTTGATCCTAATAACAAGGAAAGTTGATTTACCGATAACCGTCTGTCCGTCTGTCTGTAGAAATCACGATCACGCCGTCAATATCTAAGCTAGACCGTTAGTTTTTGTACAAGAACGCTTATTAACATCCCAAAGGAATTGCTTTTTAAAATCGTCAAAATCGGTCAAAGGGTTCACGAGCTATGAATGAAACTTTGAAAAAACTCTTGAAATTAAATTAATTAAATTTTTCAGTTTGTTTGTTGTTTTTCAAAATTAAATATTAAAAATTAAAAATTAATATAAATAAAAAGTGGATTTTATTTTCCATTTTTCAATTTTAATTTTTCATTTTTCATTTTCCATTTTCCATTTTTCATTTTTCATGTTCCATTTTCCATTTCTCATTATCCATTTTTAATTTTTCATTTTCCGTGTTCCTTTTTTAATTTTCCATTTTCATTTTCTATTTTTATTTTTCATTTTCCATTTTTCATTTTCCATTTCCGATTTTCAATTTTTTATTTTTCATTTTCCATTTTTCATTTTTAGTTTTTCAATTTTCAATTTCTATTTTTGATTTTTCAATTTTCAATTTTCAATTTTCATTTTCTATTTTTCAATTTTCAATTTTCAATTTTCAATTTTCAATTTTCAATTTTCAATTTTCAATTTTCAATTTTCAATTTTCAATTTTCAATTTTCAATTTTCAATTTTCAATTTTCAATTTTCAATTTTCAATTTTCAATTTTCAATTTTCAATTTTCAATTTTCAATTTTCATTTTTCATTATACATTTTCCAATTTTCATTTTTCATTTTCCATTTTTCATTTTCCATTTTTCATTTTTCATTTTCCATTTCCGATTTTCAATTTTTCATTTTCCATTTTTCATTTTTAGTTTTTCAATTTTCAATTTTAATTTTTCAATTTTCAATTTTCATTTTTCATTTTTCATTTTCCATTTTTCATTTTCCATTTTTCATTTTTCATGTTTATTATACCCTATACCACTATGTGGTTTGGGTATAATGACTCTATGCTGCTGTTTGTAACAAGCAAAAATATTTGACCTAGACCCATCTTTAATTATACCGATCGAATCAAAATCACTTTCTGAGTTGATTTAACAATGTCTGTCCGTCCGTCCGTCTGTGTGTCCATGTAAACCTTTTATTCAAACTGCAGGTCGCAAATATGAATATATTTTGATGATATTTGGTATATAAGCTTTTATCGGCCATGGGATGAACGCTATTGAAATTGGTGAGAATCGGTCCATGTTCCGACCTAGCCCCCATACAAATTACCCATATGAAATCGACATAAATTGCCATAAGATCCAAATTGTCATATAGACTTTACTCAAATTGGGTTTGTATGCGTTCTTTACATCCATTAATGAGTAGTCCAAAAATGATCCCTTTGACCCCATATAGAGCTGCTTTCCGATCTTCACTTAAATCTATTAAAAAACAAAAATATTGCACTGATTCTTCTCAAATTTTGTTTGTATATATTTTTGCAAAATACAAGAGACTTTACCAAACATGATCAGGATCGGTCCATTTTTGGACCTAGTCCCTATATAGATATAGCATCCGATATGAACTTTTTCATATCTGCAGCCAAAAAAATTAATAAAAATTCCACTCAAATTTGGTTTTTGCTTATTTTCTATGTCCAGTTAGTTGGGCCTAAGAGATAGGGTCTCTAAACGCATGGTATACGGTATCGTATAGTCGGTCTAGACCGACTATAATTTTCTTACTTGTTTTTTATTAATTTTTAATTTTTCATTACTTCCTGGGAAAGAACTCCTTTGAGAATAGTTTTTAACAACATAAAGCTATTATTATAAAAAAACAACACTTACAAACATCACAATATCAAATAGAAATGAAGATTATCCAAATTATACCGGAGCAAAAATCGAAAAATTTATTTAGAAGCGATTTATCGTGGGTTGAAATGCACCTCCCCTGATCCATAAAAGAAAACTTCCGCCTGTCTAACAAGCCCAAATAAAATTTATTGGCACCATTTCTCATACATCTGATTTCGAAGAGGAACATATATTTCTCTTCTGTAAATGTTCTTTTTATGCTGGGGAGTTAAAAGAATTTTTCTTTGTTTTCTTTGAATTTTCCTATGTTTAAATTCCTCTACTGACTTTAGAGAATTTCAGCCACTCATTTTCATTTATAAATGAATTAAAAGAAGTTTTTTAATTTTTCTTTAAATATTTTTTTTTTTTTTTGGCAATTTCTATCGAAAATTTTCCCTAATATATTATAAATATTAAAAAGCTCTAAAATTGTTCTTAATATAATTTTTGACTATTTCAATGTCTATGTCGTTTAATTTAGCAATCTAAATGACTTTCATTATTCATTCCCTTAACAACCACCAGAACAAAAACAAAAAAAAAAGAACTTGCATCTTCAAAGTCATTTATCTCCAAATTGAAAAGTTAAGGTCGTGAGTACGTATTTTTGGTGTGTAACGAAAACAATCCAACCGCAAATGTGATATGACATTATAATATTGTGACTGCATTTCACCTCAAATAAATGATGTCGCCTTGTAACTGACATCATCGCTGTTCCTTGGTTAGAGTCACTAAACTATGCAGTTGACTCAGGTTTTGCATGGCTCTTTAGTTTGGGTTACTTGGTTTGGCATAAAGCATTTTTAAAAAAATAAGTTGAGGTTATACTTTCTACACTTTGACTTTGACTGTAAAGACGATATGTAAATAGAGAATTAACTGTTATTGCTGCATTTGCCTTGAGATATTTGCATATTCAACACAACGTAACAGAGCACAGCCCCGCACCGCACCGCACCGTACAACAAAACAATCAACAACCCAACCAAATAGTCAGCCATCAGCCCACAGTCATGTCACAGAATGACTTTTTACTTATGAAGTAAATGTGGAAGAAGAAAAAAAAAATGGCAAGAAAACCTTTCTGACAATTTTTCCCGGTTCAATTGTTCGTTTACATCAATTGTATAAAAGTTTTGTTGTATTGCCGCTCTGTTTAACGAAACTATGATCATGATTGTAACGATGCTGATGATGTTTCTTTTTAAATAAAAATGCAGGGCCTTAAAGGAATTATTTTCTTAATAAAATTTAATTTATTTAGTAAGATATCCTTAAAAAAAAACAATAAAAAAAAATCGGTCGGTCTAGACTGATTATGTGATACAAAGCGTTTATGAATTGATCTTAGGTTCAACTAATTGGGCCTAGCAAATAAGCACAAATTAAATCTGAGTATAATTTTAATTATTTTTTTTTTTACTGCAGTTCTGAAAAGTTCATATCTAAATGGTGACTAGCTCGAAAATGGACCGATCCTGACCATATTTCATAAAGTCAGTTATTTAAAAAAAATAATGTGAGTCCGATCACAGATGTGTAAACATCTAGTAATTAAAGTTTCTTTTATGGCACTTTTTTAAAATCAAACAGAAAGCGTTATCTATGTATCACTTACAGCAACCAACTGCAAGAGCTCTGCTAATATAAATATAATTATTATTATTTATTATTTTTATATTTTATATTTATATTTTTCATTTTGAATTTTTCGCTTGTCATTTTTTCATTTTTTATTTTTATTTTTCATTTCTCATTTTCCATTTTTTTTAAATTTTTTTTTAATTTTAATTTTTTATTTTTAATTTTTAATTTTTTTATTTTTAATTTTTTATTTTTCAATTTTTATTTATTTTTTTATTTTTAATTTTTTATTTTTCATTTTTCATTTTTCATTTTGCGTTTTTCATTTTTAATTTTTTATTTTTTATTTTGCATTTTTATTTCTCATTTTTTATTTTTTATTTTTTATTTTTCATTTTTTATTTTTCATTTTTCATTTCTTATTTTTCCTATAGGATTTATTTTTGGACTACTAATAAAGGGATGTAATAAACGTACACAAATCCAATTTGACCTAGATCTATACGATAATTTGGATCCCATGGCAATTTAAGTCGATCTCATAGAGGTCATTGTATGGGGACTAGTCTGAACATGAACCGATTTTCATCAATTTCAATAGCGTTCATCCTATGGCCGGTAGAAGCTTATACACTAAATTTCATCAAAATATATTTTTGCGACCGTATAGTTTGATTACAAGTTTTACATGGACAAACAGACGGACAGACAGACGGACAGACGGACATCACTAAATCGACTTAGTAGGTGATTCTGGATAGATCGGAATAACAAAGGATGAGTCTAGGTCAAAAACTTTTGATAGTTACAAACATGAGCACAAAGTCATTATACCCTGACCACATAGTGGTATAGGGTATAAAAGGAGGTTAGATTTCAATTATAATGGGTAGATTTTTTTACAATGATGTTCAAAATTTATAATATAACTAATGAAAGTTTTGGGTATATTCGTGCTTTTTCAATTGAAAACAATTATTAAATACAATGAGTATAAATGTGAATACGTAAGATAAAATGTTTTTTATTTAAAAAGAGTAAGAATACAACCATATTGTTTATTCTCTTACTCTCTTAAATAAACCTTTGTTCACATGAATAAAAAATACATTTTCTGTTTTTCACTATTTGTAATTTATAAGAAATTTTATCGGAGTATCTGTATATTTTCGTATGTCATTCCTCGGCTGGGCGTAGTGGCTTCAAATTCAATTCCAACCTGCTCGAAGTTATGGTAAACAATACTCTAATAATTTTACCCAGGAAAGTGTTTTATTTTGTGAATGAGCGTAATATCAATAGATAGACAGACAGGCTGACTGATGAATATCGCTATATCGACTCGAGTTGTTACAAGAATTAAGAATACATATACTTTCTGGTGTTGTACAAAATGTTTTCCACACATTGCAATTGAGGGGTACCACTGTACCCTCTGTACGGTGGTTTGGACGCTGTCCAATAAAAATAGAGGAACGTTAAGATCAAACAGGTAAGATTGTTGATACTCTCCACCTGGGCTTTACGTTTACAATAATGGCTGGACTTATTTGAAAAAGTAAATAGTTTGATAAAAGTAATACTAAATTATTACAACAAACACACTGAATTTTTTAGCATTTTTGAGAGGTGTCTATATATTTTATGCCATATCTGATTTCCGATTTAGCCCGTTTTAACTACCATTCTGCTCGAAGTAATGGTAAACTATATTATCTTAAGTTTCCACAGGTAAATGGTTTTTTTTTCAAGTGAGCGTTATTCCAACGCACAGACGGTCGGACGGACAGACGTACCGATAGTCGAACTGACATCGCCATATTGACTCGAGTTGTTATAAGAATCAGGAATATATATACTTTAGTAGGTCGATCTTTTACAAACGGAATGATAAACTGATATATATTATCGCACAATTGTGTGGAGCGTATTAAAACCAAGGTTCAGAAAATACACACATGAAACTCACAATGTTCTGTTCTAAAGCAGTCAACACATATTTTTATTTTCATATCAATTATGGGTGTTTCTAAATTTTGTACGGTGCCGAACACATCATGACTGTGTTTTGTTTTAAAACTTCGTTATCTACACGAACATTTTTCTATAATATAACTGAACTTGAACCTGCTTTTTGTTCATGTTCCCTTTTTCGCAGTACACGTACCAGAACACGAACTTAAAATAAAGCTATACTCGAATCTGTGTGGTTTATGCGTGTTCGAAAACAAAAATAATTGATAGAAAAATGTTCGTATAGATAACGAAATAATAAAACGAAAGACAGTCATGATTATGTTCGGCACCGTACAAAATTTAGAAACACACATAATTGATATGAAAATAAAAATATGTGTTCGTTGGTCTGAGCTATGTTTGTTTACATATTTGGTAATTTTATCGAATTGCCAATAAACAAAATTGCGAGTTTTTTTCCATCCATACCAATTGCTCATGCCATTGATACAAAGGAAAATTACGAATCAATGACTGAAATTTTTAAATTACTCAAATACAGCGATCATAAATGGAAGACTTGTGGTGACCTTAAGGTGTGTGATATAAATTTCTTTGTTTATGTAGTATAGACCATCGTATATAACTGTAAATGAATCTATTTCAGGTCATTGGTTTGTTGACTGGTATGCAAGGAGGTGTAACAAAATATTGTTTTTTCATTTGTCTATGGGATAGTCGACTTACATGTCATCATTACGTCAGAACAGAGGGCCCAAAAAGAATTGAGTATTCACCAGGGAAACAAAACATTTAAAATAAACCATTAATTAATCCAAATGACGTTCTTCTTCCGCCGCTGCACATAAAGTTGGGCCTTTTTAAGAACCTTGTCAAGGTCCTGGACAAAGATGGTGCAGCATTTAAATATTTGTTAGCGATTTTTCCTATAATTTCATATGCTAAAATCAAAGAAGGCATATTTGTTGGCCCTCAGATCAGGAAACTGTTGAATTATGACAATTTTTCAGAATGTTTATTGTAGAGAGAATATGCAGTCTGGAAATCTTTCAAGAGCATCGTGGGCAGTTTTCTTGGAAACAATAAGAGTGAAAACTATAAAATTATCACTAGAAATGCATTTTCTTCATTCGCATTTAGATTTTGTCCCACAAAACCTAGATGCGGTGAGTGACGAACAAGAAGAGCGTGCTGACCAAGATTTAAGAAAATTTAAAGAAATTGTCAAGAGTTTTGGTGGGAGACTATTCCTGGACTCTAATACGTGAAACCGAACCAAAAAATACAAAGGACGTTCAAATAACGCCATTCACTTTTGAAAATTCATTGATCTTTAAATAAACTAATGATTTTTTTATGTAAAAAATGAATAAAAACATTTTTTTTGTATCTCGAAAATCTGACGTGATAGAGAAAAACCAATTACAGATTCAAATTCAGCCCACCAAATTACCATAGGATAGATATTTGGTTGCTCCAGTCCAAAACCTTGTTGACTAGTGTAATTTTGAAAGAGCCTAAAATTAAGGTAATCAATTTTAGCCAATAATTTGCTATTCTTCTGAGTTGGCTGATCACTTTTCTAGGTTGCTTTGACTTCTGAGATATTTATACAAAAGAGATTTCATTCATTGTTGTACTGATATTGATGTTGGTTTTGAGGTTGCTAACGTGAGTGTGGTAGTACGAGTGTTTATTCAAAAAAGCTTTTGTTTGGCATTGTCACGTCATTATAATTGCTTTATACCGCCATCACGATAAATGACATATAAAATATAATTTCTATATATAGATGTTTGGAGGAAAAATAATATTTAAATACTCCACATCTTATGAATAAAGAAACTAAACAAAATTTCCAGTGTATCTTCAAATAATCAGTTTTAAAAATTTAATTATTATTTTGAAAGTAATAGCTAAAACTGTAATAAATATTTCTAACACAATCAGTGAATATATCCCAAAATCTATTAATTTACTATTTATACATTTGAGTACCCACTCCGTAAACTTTAAAAGTTGATGTTCTAATGAGCTGAATAATTTTTTAATTCTTAATTTGAAATGTTAGTATTTCCGAAATAAACTGAAGTACAAAAATTCACCTACTTTATTTATAAACTTTTGTAAAAAAATCATGACATTAATATTAATAAATGGATGGATGACACTTTATAATAATTATACTTATAAATATATAAATCGGGCATACAAGTGAACCTATTAAGATCTGATAAATTTTTCGTAACATTCCTGCGGAGTTTTAATTTCTAGTCAAAAAGAAATAAAATTGTGGTGTATTTTGCCGATTTTTATGATTTGATAATTACGATGATATCATAATTTTAACCCTAGGAGCACATAAGGGTAAGTTTACGTAAAAGATACCACAATTTTATTTCCCAACCCATAGTAAGGGTTTCATCATTTGTTAAATATGCCAAAATTCAAAGTTTGGCCTCGGCGAGGAATGGGTTAAAGCCGTTCGATTTATTCCAAATTTTTAACATGACAGACTTGCACAATTGGTTATTATAGTTATTATAGCGTCACATCTAAAAATTCGACAGCACTTATAAAATATTTGAAGTTTATGAATTGTCTTTTATTAGCTTGGGGCCATATAAATTTTTTCCGAAACCCTAGGCTATTAAGATAAAACTAGCAGTTTCCAGCGCTCGAAATTCGAGTGCGATTTCTAGGCAACATTATTTTTCAACTTAGATAATTCACAAACCAACACTTTTTTGGTTTTTTATTATTGTGAATGAAGATAACAAAAAAAAAACAAACACACACATTTACAAATTTAATTAACACACACATAACATATGTATAATTTTATGTATGTGTTAGTAGCACCTCAAAATAAAGGACAAAATTCAAAAATCTGTAAATCTGGAAAACAGCTTTAAAAAAATACCTTCCAAATAATATACGTTTGTTTAAAATCGGGATAAAGCGATAGAACAAAACATCGGTCACATGAAGTCGCCTAGCCTATTAATATTAAATATATATTATTTTAAAATAGAAAACTGATTAATTTTTAACACAAAATATTTATAAAGAGTACACTGAATATTTCATATAAAACTAGTTTTTCTCGAAATCTGCAAAAAAAAAAAATAAAAAATTTTGTAAAAAAAATTCTGGCAGAGAAATTTACTTAAAAATTCACACATTTACTCTCTAACATATATTTACCAAAACTATAAAGTGCCAGATTCTTTTTTTTAAATTTTGTTTAGGAAAATTTTTTAAAATTTGAAAAATGAGTTTTCAAAATTTTATCAAAAAAATATCTCATCTTTGGTCTAATTGAGCAAAAGGTTACCAACGTGGTAATAAAACAACACTTAATGTATGAGTACTTCTAGGTATATAGACCAAAAAAAAAAAAAGTTGAAAACATTTCCGTCAAATTTTACGACCTAGTGTGTTTTGGCACAAAAGCGGTCTATGCATTTGTTATTTCTTGGCGAGTCTTCAATCGATTTTGAAGCTATATACCGCTTTGAAAAGATAATTTATTACTGATATTGATTTATATAGCAACTTGTCGAAAAAATTAAATCCTAGAACGAAATTTTCATAAAATCTGAAAAAAAGTCATATTTTCCCTATATAAACACACTTGAAATTTTCAATCGATTACCGGCACGACTTTTTAATATAATTTCACTTGAAGAATGCTTATTAGATAAATAAAATTATTTTTTATCCAATGAACTATATTTTTCTACCAAATAGTTATAAAAAGCTATAAAAAAGGACTAAATTTGTGTTTTTTGTTCATAATATCGGGTACTTTGGGCCCCACTAGGCACCGTCGGTTCGAGCTAACAAATGTGGACCGCTGTTATGACAGCAAACCTCATATTTTAGATAACGCACATGTTAAGGATTAAAAAAAAATCCCATACAAGTTGCGACCAGTCTAGTGAGTTTATGTGAACTAGCAGATTCCAGCTCTCGAAATTCAAGTGTAATATAGAAGGAACTCTATTTTTCAACTTAGCCAATTCATAAACCAACTCTTTTTTGGTTTATTATAATTGTGAATGAAGAAAACAAGCCCATTAACAAACATTTAATAAACACACACATAGCATATGTATAATTTTTTTTATGTATGTGTTAGTAGCAACTTTAAATGCAATTTACTCAAAATAAAGGAAAAAATTTAAAAATCTGTAAATCTGCAAAGCGGCTAAAAAGATGTACGCTTGGTCAAAATCGGGATAAAAGGTAGAACAAAACATCGTTAACAAGAAATCGCCTAGCATATTAATACCATAGATATCTTATATGATTATAAAAAAATTTTTGATCACGCTTTTTTTAATGTAAACGTAGGAGGTCTGTCAGCCCATCCACTCGTCAATTTACTGAAATTGTAATTGCAATAACTCAAAGCAATCAATAGTGTTTATTTTCTTAACTTATAGAGTGCTATTCAGTTAACCCTTATTTGGATTATACAATTTTAGTAATTCCCCAATTAAAAAAAAATATTAAAAACATACCGATTTTCACTTAAAATTTTCTAAAAGCTTACAACTTCGACTTCTAATACTAAAATTTTGTTTTAATATCTTTTTGGAACAAATAACTGTTTTCAGCTAATATATCCGATATAAGTTTCCAGCAAATAAAGATTCATTGCTTCCAAAGTAACATGTGCTTAGGATGTGAAGTTATGCAATTTGTAAAGATGATAGATAATATAAAGATAATAGGAAGCAACTGCAATATAAGCAACGGCTATATAATATAAAAGCAAGTAAGAGTGTTAAATTCGGCTGGGCCGAATCTTTTATACCCTCCACCTGCATCTTAAACTCAATATTACAACAAATATTGGGTACGACTACCACTTTAAAACTGTTGTCGGTACTGAAATTTAAATTTCGAATACCAATTAAATTTAAAGTTAATTGCATTTCTTGTTGGCCTGTTTCTATTATAATTCCTTGTTATAAAAAACAATGATCGTATGTGCTTTAGAAAGAATTCGTTACTATTTGAAAAATGACATTATTTTTCTTTTACTAGAGTTGAAAACCCCTAACGAAATTCATTATATAACGCCAGCATTATAACACGCAAAGTTTGATCCGTATAAGAAGGTTTTGGGATAATTCATTATAATTAAAAAAAAAAATCAACTGATTCTTGGCTAAAAACTTCCAGAAATTAATATTAAAAAAAGCAAATTTTAAAATATTTTTATCTGAATTAGCTAGTAATTATAAATCTTTAATTATTATTTTTATTTTTAATTTTTCATTTTCCATTATTCTTCTTTAGTTTTCAATTTTAAATTTTCCATTTTCCATTTTTCATTTTTAATTTTTAATTTTTAAATTATCATTTTTCATGTTTCAGTTTCCATTTTTAATTTTCAATTTTCATTTTTAATTTTTCATTTTTCATTTTTCAATTTTCATTTTCCATTTTGAAATTTTCAATTTTCAATTTTCATTTTTCATTCTTCATTTTCTATTTTCCATTTTTCATTTTTAATTTTTCGTTTTTCATTTGTAGTTGTTCATTTTTCATTTATCATTTTCATTTTTCAATTATCATTTATCATTTTTCATTTTTCATTTACCATTTTTCGGTTTTCTTTTTTCATTTTTCATTTTCCAAATTCCATTTTAAATTTGCAATTTTCCATTTTTCATTTTCCATTTTTCGTTTTTAATTTTTAGTTTTTCATTTTTCATTTTTGAAATTTAAATTTTCATTTTTACTTTTTTCATTTTTCAATTTTCATTTTTCGTTTTTCAATTTTCAATTTTCGATTTTCATTTTTCATTTTACATTTTGCATTTTCTATTTTCCATTTTTAATTTTCCATTTTCCGTTTTTCATTTTCCATTTTCCATTTTCAATTTTCCATTTTTATTTTTCTTTTTATCATTTCTCATTTTTCATTCTCTATTTTTCAATTTTCAGTTTTCATTTTTATACGCTATACCACTATGTGGTTTGGGTATAATGACTTTGTGCTGCTGTTTGTAACTACCAAAAATATTTGACCTAGACCCATCTTTAATTATACCGATCGAATCAGAATCACTATCTGATTCGATTTAACGATATCCGTCCGTCCGTCCGTCTGTGTGTCCATGTAAAGCTTGTAATCAAACTGCAGGTCGCAAATATGAATATATTTTGATGAAATTTGGTACATAAGCTTTTATGGGCCATGGGATGAACGCTATTGAAATTGGTGCGAATCGGTCCATGTTCAGACCTAGCCCCCATACAAATGACCCCTATGAAATCGACTTAAATTGCCATAAGATCCAAATTATCATACAAATCTTAGTCAAATTGGGTTTGTATGTATTTATTACATCCATTAATCAGTAGTCCAAAAATTATCCCTATGGGACAACTCTTAGTCATAGGCCCCATATAGAGCTGATTCCCGATCTTCACTTAAATCTATCAAAAAACAAAAATATTGCACTGATTCTTCTAAAATTTTGTTTGTATATATTTTTTGAAAATACAAGAGACCTTACCAAACATGGTCGGGATCGGTCCAATTTTGGGCCTAGTCCCCATATAGATATAGCATCCGATATGAACTTTTTCATATCTGCAAACAACAAAATTTATAAAAATCCCACTCAAATTTGGCTTAGCTTATTTTCTATTTCCAGTTAGTTGGGCCTATGGGGTATGGTCTCTAAACGCATGGTATAGAGTATCCTATAGTCGGTCTAGACCGACTATAACTTTCTTACTTGTTCATTTTCAATTTTTTAGTTTACAGTTTTCCATCTTCCATTTTTAATTTTCCATTTTCGTTTTTTATTTTTCATTTTTCATTTTCCATTTTTCATTTTCCATTTTCCGTTTTGCATTTTCCATTTTCCATTTTTAGTTTTCCATTTTCCATTCTCCATTTTTAATTTTCTATTTTCCATTTTACATTTTCCATTTTCCGTTTTTCATTTCTCATTTTCCATTTTCCATTTTTCGTTTTAATTATACCCTATACCACTATGTGGTTTGGGTATAATGACTTTGTGCTGCTGTTTGTAACAACCAAAAATATTTGACCTAGACCCATCTTTAATTATACCGATCGAATCAGAATCACTTTCTGAGTTGATTTAATAATGTCCGTCCGTCCGTCCGTCCGTCCGTCTGTGTGTCCATGTAAAGCTTGTAATCAAACTGCAGGTCGCAAATGTGAATGTATTTTGATGAAATTTGGTACATAAGCTTTTATCGGCCATGGGATGAACGCTGTTGAAATTGGTGAGAATCGGTCCATGTTCAGACCTAGCCCCCATACAAATTACCCATATGAAATCGACATAAATTGCCATAAGATCCAAATTGTCATATAGATCTTACTCAAATTGGGTTTGTTTGCGTTCATTACATCCATTAATGAGTAGTCCAAAAATGATCCCTTTGACCCCATATAGAGCTGCTTCCCGATCTTCACTTAAATCTATTAAAAAAACAAAAATATTGCACTGATTCTTCTCAAATTTTATTTGTATATATTTTTGCAAAATACAAGAGACTTTACCAAACATGATCAGGATCGTTCCATTTTTGGACCAAGTCCCTATATAGATATAGCATCCGATATGAACTTTTTCATATCTGCAGCCAAAAAAATTAATAAAAATTCCACTCAAATTTGGTTTTTGCTTATTTTCTATGTCCAGTTAGTTGGGCCTAAGAGATAGGGTCTCTAAACGCATGGTATAGGGTATCGTATAGTCGGTCTAGACCGACTATAATTTTCTTACTTGTTTTTTCTTTCATATTGACGATTTTTTTTTATTATAACGTGATAACGATGTGTTTGTTCGTATGATTGCATAATTTTTTTGTGTGGCTTTTTTGAACTGTGAATGTTGTTGTACAACTATTATGTTCAACCACTAAAATATTACAACAAACACACTGGGTTTTATTTTTTTTTAGAGGTATCTATATATTTTTGGTCGTATCTAAGCGCAATGACGCCCGATTTATCCCATTTTCAATATAAACCTGCTGGAAATTACGGCAAGTGATATTATTGTAACTTTACCCAGCAAGATGTTTTTTTTGTGAATGAACGTGCTTTTAACAGACAGACGGACATCGCTATATCGACTCGAGCTGTGATAAGTACCCAGAATATATATACTTTATGGGGTCGGAAATTAGTTTTTCGAGGCGTTACAAATGGAATGACAAACCTGTATATACCCTCTGCCACTGAGGTGTGGAGGGTATAAAAAAATATAGAAAATAAAAATAAATTGAAAATCATAAACTTTGTGAATAAATTTATTTACTTTAGGGTAAAAAATTACGCATTTTACGAAAAGTTCATAAACTTTAAACAAAGGTGATATGGTTTTATGAAATGATTCACAGAGTTTATAAAAAGATTCCTAGATTTGATGAAAAGGTTCAGAGATATTAATTTATCGAACAATAGATTTTTCTAAGAAAACGTTTATAAAATTTATGAACGGAAAAATAGATTTATCTATGAAAATATTTATAAAACTTATAAACGGATTAATGTATTTTACGAATTTAAAATTATAAATTTTACTAAAAGGTCCATAAATTCTATGAAAATGTTTATAAGATTTATGAAAAGAATCATAAATTTTATAAAAAGATGCACATATATTCATCTAAATATTTATTATTTTTATAAATTTTATAAAAATGATCATACATTTTTTTTAAATATTTATTCATTTACTGAAACTTTTATTAATCAATGATAAGATTTTTGGAATTTGCAACAAGATGCAGCAGCTGTATTTTCAGAAAAGAAATGGAATGGTGTTGCTAACATCGCATCTTTTTTAATAGCGATTTTATAATTTTCCATATATCTCATAATATTATAATATTCAGAAGTATTTAAAAATTTCGGATCATTATGGTAAAAACGTCATTCGTAAATATTAAAATTTTACATATGATCCACAACTGTTACGGTCCTAGGTTTTTTAATATGAATATTTAATATTACGGCTTTTGAATGAATGGTGAAATTCAAATATGTGCACTTTATTCTCTAACAATCATATTCTCTAAAATTTTTTTTTTTTAAACATTCAATAAAAATTATTTTTTTACGTCAATACTTTATGGGAGGGTTAATATTGTTATAAAAGCCATACATACAATTGTCAATGAGCAAACGTTTAATTGAATTTAGACATCAAACAAAAAAAATTAAATTAAAAAAAATCCTACAAAAAATTGTTTGAAAAGAATAATTGCAATAATAAAAAAAAAAATTGAGAACAATAGTTTGGTTGGTTTGCAACATGCACCAAGTTTATTAAGAATGCGGTTTTTGTAGAAACTACGAGTACTAGATTCGACAGTCAATAACTATAAAGATATTATATGTATGTGTCAAAGCTGCTGTGTAGTGGTAGTAGTAGTAGTAGTAGCAGTAATATGAGTAGAAGTAGATTGCATTTGTGTCTATTTTATAACATGCCATAAATCCATTGTTTTTGACGTATTGCAATAAAAATAAAGTTGAATGACATACGATGGAATGTTAATGGAAAAAATTATTCCAATAAAATACGAAAAACTATTTGTTAAAGTTTTCATTGTTCTTAACAAAATAAATTATAGTGCCATTTTGATTCATTTCAGACATTTATAACAAAAAGATGAAATTCTATGAATCTGAAATGTATTGTTTAGAAAAATTAACTTAGAATGTTAGAACCTTTCTGTGAAAAATATAAGAATTCTTAATAGTTTAGAGGAATTATCCCTTTTATGCCTCATGTGTTACTCGTTGTTCTAGGAAGTATGAAAATATTTATGAAAAATACCCAGTTATTTTTTTTTTGGACTAAACAGAAGATAAAAAATTCTGAATTAATTAAACAGAAATGGTTCTCTATCGATCAAAAATTCATTTTTTTATCTAAGAGGCTTGTTTGCAGAGGTTTTGATAGCCGGACAACATTAGTTAAATGGATATGGGTCAGAAAGAATTGAACAGCAAAAAATAAAAAAAAAATAATAATCTGTTAAATATCTCTTAGAGTGATGCTTTATTTTTATGGTATATAGACCGAAAAATGGACTGATTCTGACCATATTTAGTAAATGCACTTATTTTTTTTTCCAAAGACATGTGCAAATCAAATTTGAGAAAAATTTGAGAAATACTTTTATTTTGTTATATATTTAAGTGAAGACCGGGAATTAACTTCATATGGGGATTATGACTAAAAATTTTCATATATGGTTTATTTTTGGACCACGAATGTAATAGACATACGCAAACCCAATTTGACCGAGATCTGTATGATAATTTGGATATTATGGCAATTTAAGTCGATATCATAGGGGTCATTTGTATGGCGAATAGGTCTGAACATGAACCGATTTTCACCAATTGCAATAGCATTCATTCCACGAAAATTAATCTAAATATATTCATATTTGATTACAAAGTTCACAAGGACACAAACACAGAAGGACAGACAGACAGACAGCCAGATGTACGGATATCATTAAATCGACTCAGCAAGTGATTCTGAGTTGATCGGTATAACAATAGATCAACTATTACAAAATCGGTTGTTGTCAATTTAAAAATTAATTGAATTTACGAAAAAAAGTTTTCACCATGATAACACTGTACAACAGTCCGAAAAAGACAATTTTTAACTTATTGAATTTGCTGAATCCGAATGTGAAATCATTTTTTTCGGGTCACGTCAGGATTTTGTGCTACAAGAGGGAGGGGGAGCGGGGGCAAGTTATAATACCCTACTATTAACAAAGTCAATAGGAACGATTGGCGAGGATAAATATATATGACCGACGCACAGTGGCGCCTGTAGAACAATTGAGTTTGCAAAAATCAAAAATTGCATGTGCCTCTAAAAAATATTGAATAAATCTATTTTACAGGAAATTGTTTAATGATTTCAAATATGCTACTCTTATTTTAATCAGTTGACAGAATTCAATGTTCAAAAAACCAAATCATTTTTATGTAATTTGCTCCGCTTTCAGATACAGTATCTGCAAATCTTGCTAACGGATCGTCATTCATTTTGATTTTGTTGATAGATCTATTTATTAGTAATAGAGTAAAAAAAAATATACTGTTCGCTTAGCGTTTGCCCAGGTAAATCGATATTTACCAACTTTCCATTTTTTAAATATTTCTCAACTTTGATGGTAATAAAAAAAAACTATAAATTTATATATTTGCCATGTTTTCAAAATAAGTTCTTTGGTTATCACTTTACCTAATGCAAAAATTTCCAGCTACCCATCTTTGCCCCATTTTTTGCTAGAGGTAAAATTTTGAAAAAAGACATGGTTCCAGAAATGTGTATAATCGTGAAAACCCGTTCTTATTGTTATTGTTTGTTAAGATATATGATTTTTGTTTTTCATTCTGTAATGCTTACCTGAGATCCTCTATCAAATTCTGCTTCCTAAATTCAGGTGCAGATGAAAATTGTGACATATAACCGTGAAAACCCATTCTTATTGTTATGGAATGAATATGAATATGGAATCTCACCATTGCACGCAAGAATAAGGTGTATGGAGTTCTTGTTAAAATTAGCGTATACGCTTCCACAAGAGGGGGAACATTTTGATGAAAATACATTAAACAAAGATAAGGAAAGGATCAGAAAGAATCGAATACAGAATGCGTTTTTCAAACAAGTTGGACTAATAGTAGATTTCTCCAAGTACAGATACGGAAACTCAAACGATGGAAACACTTCGAGAAAATTTTTTGAAAATGATGAGGCTGTAACTGGAATCACTGGAATAAACAGTCAAATCGTTAAGAGATAGGGAACGATCTGGAATGTTTTAATCTGCAAGGAAAAAGTTGATTCTGAAAAATATGGAGAATATGCTTCGAAAACTGCATAATTTCTAGCAGAATTATATCCACAGAAAAAGTTGACCCCGACAGTTCATAAAACATTGTCGAATGGCAAAGATATAATTCAATATCAGACTTTGCCAATTGGAGAGCTTTCTGAAGAAGCACAGGAGTCCCTAAACAAATGTTATAAAAAATATAGATTGCTGAACACTTTCAATTCATCAAGGGTGAGACAAATTGAGGACCTCTTCAACATGTTAGCAGCATCTTCCGATCCACTTATTTCATCAGTAAGGCATGTAAAGTCACGAAAAGAGTTAGAAAATAATTATAGTTCAGAAATTATTAGTCTTTTAGATACGAGTATACCTTCCTTTACGGATTGTGAGCAATATTTTACAAAAAATTGAAAAATAAATAAAAAAAAAAATTTTTTTTTTTAAATCTTTTCTGGAATAATTTTAAAACATAAAAACCTTTAAAAAGAAACATAAAAAATAAAAATTTTAAAAAATATTTTATTTTACTTCCCATAAAATTAAGTAGGCACATAAAAGACGTAGAACCCTTTTCAAACGCTTATTTCATAGGTTGATCAATTATCTATCGTATGCCTTCTTATTTGGTTCAAAAGTTATGATGTTTGCAACGAAAAAACTCAAATAGCGCCACTGTGAGACGTCTATTACTTTTTCGAGAGGAAAATTTTTTCCTTAGGAGGTCCTTACAAATTTTATGAATTTTTTTTATAATCGAATTCAGTGGCTTTGAAAACATTAAAAAGCGTCATGAATCCCTACAGGATTTTAATTTTCTTGAAACTTTTTTTGCAGTGTAATTTGCTGGCCTTATTTTTTTTCTGTGTATTACTACCAAAAGCATTTGACCCTGACTCATATATTATACCGATCAACTCAGAATCACTTTCTGATTCGATTTAACGATGTCTGTCTGTCCGTTTGTCTGTCCGTCCGTCCATCCGTCTGTCATCTTTAACTTTGTAATCAAACTAAAGCTCACAAATATAAAGATATTTCGATTACATCTGGTATGTAAGATTTGGTCGGCCACATGATGATTACCAATAAAATTGGTGAAAATCGGTCTATGAAATCGAATTAAGTTGCCGTAAGATCCAGATTATCACATAGATGTCGGTCAATTTTGATTCATGTGTGTTTATTCGACACATAAAAAAGTAATTTGAAAATAAATCATGTACGACCACTTTAAGTTCTAGTCCCTATATAAAGCTGCTTCCCAATCTTCATTTGAATCTATCCAAAAAACTAAAAATATTGGATAGAAATTTCTCAAAATGGTTTTATATATATTTTTGAGAGAACTAAGTGACCCTACTAAATATGGTCATGATCGGTCGATTTTTGGACGCAGTCTCCATATCAAAATATATTGTGATATTTACTATTTCATATCTGCTGGCAATAACAAATTCACAACAATGCCACATACTCTCCACGCCAGCTTGTAGGGGGTATATATGGGTCTGCAAATCCGTTTGTAATAATTAAAAAAAAAAAAAAAAAAATATACACGTATATTCTTGGCTTGTTAAGTTGATATTGCGCTGTCCGTCTGTCCGTCATGATCAAGCCTTGAATAGATCTCTTCTGTTACCTGTTTTTAGTGCATCAAATTTACTGATGTCCTGAGCGGGTTGCTGTTTAAAGTCATAAAAATCGGTTTAATAGGTCCCGATATTTCAAGGAAAATTTAAAAAACTATATTATTATGTTATTATTTTCTATGTTGTTTTTGTTATTGTTGTTATTCTTAATTATGTTTCTTGCATATGATAGCTGTTGTTGTGTTTCTAGCAATTGCTTCATTAGTGCGTTTGTTTTGTTGCGCTCCACGTGTCAAGCGTTTCAAATCTTGTAGCTTAAAGCCGGCTTTGCGTCGACACCGGCACCAAGAGAAAATTTATTTAAATGAATACGTTTAAATGCAAGATACTGCTAATAGAAAATATCGCATTTTTCTGAAGCTTCTAATAGATCAACCAACTTAAAGTTATCATAGATGAATATCTGTTTTTTTAAATTGTAGTAGGGTTTAGCCGATTTCTTATCTCGTTTACCCATGACCTAGCAGTATATGCCTACTACCAATAACAGAAAAATGTTTCAAGTTTTCAGATTGAACTTTTTAAAAATAAAAATCAATAGGAAATCTATATTAATACGTGAAGATAAATTTTTAGTTCCTTTTTAAGCAATATGCGGGAACGGAGGAGTGTGGAAATTGGAATAGTTATAGTTCATAAGGAGGAGAAGCTGAGAATGATAAAATTTATGTTTAATCTGTCTTAAAAATATATTAAATTAAATAAAATAAAACAAAATATTTATAATAATTCGTTACACCCTGTTAATGCGAATGGCTTAAATTATATATCAGACGCTCTGTGTTGAATTGTTAACTGCTAAAATTGATTAACATACCTTCAGGCTCATTTAAAATTTCATAAATTTTATATATACATAGATTAAAAAACATTGGAAGACAAAAATTTAATGAGAAAATAATATTTCCTAAAATTTGCACTCGAATTTAGAGTGCTGGTCTATACTAGTTATAATAAATACTTATCAAAAGAGAAAAATAATTAACTATATAGATAAATCAATAATACATATTATGTAAATTCGATATCCTATATATTATTGTTAAATATATTTAAGCAGAAAAGGAATATGTGTCATAAACTCTTTAAGAACAACATTGTTAAGGTATGACCAATACTGTTAATTTTTTTATTCATAAATGTCTTCTAAAATCCTTCAAAAATAATGCTCTAAAAGGATTTTTTATAATTCGAATTATTTTGGGAGTTACAGAACTATATATGTACAATGCACATTGTACTTATATATTCTTGAAATAACACTTTAAAAGCGTATTTCACGAAATCACTTATTTCAAATTTGCGTGTTGTTTTTCTTGAGAACCAGAATACGGATCAAGATGCATGTCAGCAGGTCCTGAACTAAGATAATTGGGCTAATTTTACTACCTTTATGTATGCATTTAGTTAGATCTAAGACCCTTTCTCTAGACTCATAACATAGGATATCGTATTGTCAGTCTGGACCGACTATAATTTTATTACTCTTTATACATACACTTTCGAAATGATCTGCGACTAGGCCCTAGTTATTTTTCTATAGGAAAATTTATTTACATTATATAAGTAGCTAACAAAGCTCATAACGACCATTTTACTCACCACACCTGAACAGAATTGTGAGAAGCAGTACAATATATTTTTTTATGTCTAAATTTCAATAAATTACCAATTTAAAACACATAAATATCCATTAGTATTCAACGATCACTTTTGTGCGTAATAAATTTTATTTAACTCTTTCCCTTTAATTACGTACAATCTAAAAACAATTAAATAATTACAAAAGATACCACATGCATTTCACAATGTTGCGAAAGAAATAAAGAAAAAAAAATACATTAAATGCAGACATTTGAAAGGAATGAAGTGAAGTGAATGATGAAATCCCAATCGTTGTGGAAATCGAACATTAAATGAATCTCACTAATGAATATTGATTACAAAATCATTAATATAAAACTGCATAAATACTGAATGACTGACATTGCAACGAATTTAATGCCACAATTTATTATACATCCCATAAAAGCAATTATATGGATATTACATATTCCAACTACAGAGTGTTCGTAGAAAATCGACGCTCCTTCTTTGTTTGATAGACCACAATTAGTTAATAATAACCAAGTTAATGATTGAATGAAGTAAAAATCTTGATCAAATCATTTTCAAGAAATCTTTGAATATGCAGCAACACTATATGCTTAAACAACAGTAAGTGTAAATCTACGTATGAATGGTACTCTTATGCATGTATAAAATCATTGATGGATTAACAAAAATTTTCGTTATTTCATTGTCCGGCGGGTGAGAAAATCCAAGTCTGGGTGAAGGTACTTAAGCAGTATAGTGAAACCTACAAAGGGATTGCATTTCTGAAGCCAAAGAGTTTTTATGACCTTTTACAATTTTCGCTTATCTTGATCTTAGTTCGCTTAGTTTTTCAGCTATAACTCAAGAACCATAGATGATCTCTCATGTCATTCTTCAGCAAATGTGTAGTTATGGCTTAAATATATAATCTTTTATTAATATATTCATATAAAAACAAGCAAGAAAATTATAGACGGTCTAGACCGACTATACGATACCCTATACCATGCGTTCAGAGACCCTATCTCTTATATCTGCGATATAGAATCTAAGCATAAAACAAATTTGAGAGGCATTGTCATTAATTTTTATACCCTACTAGCTGGACCCGGCAAACGTTGTTTTGCCCTCAATGAATTTTTATTTTAGTTAGAATCTGTATATACCTATATAAAATGTGTGACGAAGATCTCCAGATAATAAAATGAGAGCTTCACCAAAAAATCTTTCATTGCCTTTCAAATCTTTTATCAAATCAAATCACAATGTTTGTGAGCCATGGTACATTCATCCCAAATAAAAATACTGCATTTTTGCAGAACTTTTGCCATACCGGAATGTTTTTTGATATTACAGACGGCATTCTCATTTTTTTGTACGTTTAACGGTGATTTGAGTGCTGAATGAGCTGTGCGGCCACCATGCAATAATGTAGCGGCTTTTTCCTTCTTTTTCGTTAGAATATTTATATATAAAAACGTTTGTGAGTTTATTTATTAAAATTTATATAAATTTGACAACTCATTATTTTTCGAACGACAGCGCCATCTAACGGGTCCAATAAAAAAATGTTTCTAACATGCATATATGTACATTCTTAGTTTCATTAAAATCACACCATAAATAAGAATATTCGAAATAACTTTACCCAGCGCCACCTATCGGGTCCATTTATACATACAAAAATTTCTTATGACGAAACATACGTTCATTCTGAATTGCAGTCAAATCGCGCTGAAAGTAAAAATTTTTGTTTTTAACTTGACCCCAACGCCAGCTAGAGGGTTAAAACTAAAAAAAAACACAGAAGAGCTCGAACCGAACCTATGCTGGAAATCCTACCTCGACAGCTCTTATGGTTCCGGAGATCATTCGTTACAATCAAATGCATCAACGTTTTTATATATACGCCACGCCCCTTTGCCCACTAACAACTTTATATAGCTAAGGTCTTATTATTTCGCAAAAATATCCTTTTGTGAAAATTTCATGACGATCCTTCCAGTAGTTTAGAAGATATTACGATTTTTTATTTTTCTAAAAAGGGGCGTGGTCCCGCCCACTTTTCTTCTTGTATGTATTTCTATTCATGCTAATACCATATGTACCAAATATGACTGCTGTAGGTAAAAAAATTCCCGTGATATGACTTTTTCAAATTTTTGGTTATATGGGCGTGGCACCGCCCCTTTGTCCAATCAAAAATTTATATAGCATATTATTCCTTCCAGAGTCACAGTAACACGCTCTGAAAATTTCAGGAAGATCGGTTCTTTGGTTTGGCCTCCTATAAAGCACAAACAAACACACATTCATTTTTATATATATAGATAGATTGAAAGCAGATTAATTATGATTTAAGATAAAATGGGGCGAAAAAGGGGGACTTGGTAATAAAAAAATGTATGGCTACCTTACCTGTAGATAAAAAGTGTATAAAACTTTAGATAAATACATATTACAAAAAATTATTTTGAAATGGGCGTGGTTCATAGTTATATGGCGACGTTAACAGTATTAAGAGCAATATACTACCAAATAAAAAATCCGTTGGAAGGAACAAATTTGTACAGAGAAAAAAAAGTTTAAAACTTTCAAACAAAATTTGGCGTGAAAAGGGGCGTGAAAGGGGGCGTGGCGTAAGAAATGTTTATTTCTACCTCGCCTGGAGTATAATGTGTATACAATTTGAAGTAAATCTGTTAAAAACTATATGGGAGCAATTACATAATTTTAAAAAAGTGGGCGTAAAAGTGGGCGTGGTCAAAAAAAAAGTACCCTATTAATCATGCCAGAGCCCCGGTTAAAGGCTGTGAAAATTTCAGGAAGATCGGTCCAGAGGTTTGGTCTCCTATAAGGTACACACAAACAAACAAACAAACAAATAAACAAACACACATTCAATTTTATATATATAGATACCACTATGTGGTTTGGGTATAATGACTTTGTGCTGCTGTTTGTAACTACCAAAAATATTTGACCTAGACCCATCTTTTATTATACGGATCGAATCATAATCACTATCTGATTCGATTTAACGATGTCTGTCCGTCCGTCCGTCCGTCTGTGTGTCCATGTAAACCTTGTAATCAAACTGCAGGTCGCAAATATGAATATATTTTGATGAAATGTGGTATATAAGCTTACATTGGTCATAGGATGAACGCTATTGAAATTGGTGGGAATCGGTCCATGTTCAGACCTAGCCCCCATACAAATGACTCCTATGAAATCGACATAAATTGCCATAAGATCCAAATTGTCATATAGATCTTAGTCAAATTGGGTTTATATGCGATTATTACATCCATTAATGAGCAGTCCAAAAATGATCCCTATGGGACAACTCTTAGTCATAGGCCCCATATAGAGCTGCTTCCCCATCTTCACTTAAATCTATCAAAAAACAAAAATATTGCACTGATTCTTCTCAAATTTTGTTTGTATATACTTTTGGAAAATACAAGAGACTTTACCAAACATGGCCAGGTCGGTCCATTTTTGGGCCTTGTCCCCATATAGATATAGCATCCGATATGAACTTTTTTATATCTGCAGCCAAATAAATTAATAAAAATCCCACTCAAATTTGGTTTATGCTTATTTTCTATATCCAATTAGTTGGGTCTAAGAGATAGGGTCTAAACGAATGGTATAGGGTATCGTATAGTTGGTCTAGACCGACTATAGTTTTCTTACTTGTTTTGTCTTCGGTTATGAAAATTTCATATCGGATACTATATTTAGGTCGAAAAATGGACCGATCCTGACCATATTTGGTGGTCACTTATTTTTTACATCTACAAACCAAATTTGAGAAAAATCTGTCCAATATTTTTGTTTTTTCTTGAATTCGAAGGTTTTTAACTAGAACCATTTTCCTTCGTTATTCTATTTTCTAAATTATCTTTTTTGTTTCCACTCTGTGTAATTTTTAATATTTTAGAATTAAGGTATTCCAATTCTGTAAATTGAGCGATCTACCAAAAACTATGTACCAAAAACTGATTTTACTACTTAAATAAATAAATAATATTTTTGTTTTTTGATAGATTTAAGTGAAGATCGAGAAGCAGCTTTATATGAGGGCTATGACAAAGAATTGTCCTATAGGATTTATTTTTGGACAATTGATTACTGGGTGTAATAAACGCACACAAACACAACTTGACCGAGATCTAAATGATAATTTGGACCATATTGCAATTTAAGTCGATTTCATAGGTGTCATTTTTGTGGGGACTATGTCTGAACATGCACCGATTTTCATCAGTTTTGACGGCTTTCATGCTAAATCGACTCAGGAGGTGATTCTGGGTTGATCGGTATAATAAAAGGTGGGTCTAGGTCAAATATTTTTGGTAGTTACAAACATCGGCTCAAAGTCATTATACCCTGACCATATAGTGGTATCTATAATATTAATAGGCTAGGCGATTTCTTGTGACTGATGTTTTGTTCTACCGTTTTATCCCGATTTTGACCAAATGTATATTATTTGAAAGGTATTTCTTTTTAGCCGTTTTGGAGATTTACAGATTTTTAAATTTTTTCCTTTATTTTGAGTAAATTTCATTTAAAGTTGCTACTAACACATACATAAAATTATACAATGCTATATACGTGTGTGTTTATTAACTTTGTTATTGTGTGTTTGTGATAAAATGAGTTGGTTTTTTGTGTTGATTTGTGAATTGGCTATAATTGATTAGCATACTTTTAGGTTTTTTATTTAATGACAAAATAAAATACCAAAAAATACTGGGAGCAATTCGTCACATTCGATATCGAGTAAATTCATTTGAAATTCCATATTTTATTTAAAGAAGACGGACAAACGACAGACCTCATTTTACTTTTGCTATTAACTATGGGCCATAACTCATGAGCTGTGACAGAGTAAAATTACTCGTAATGCATGAAACACATAGACGACAGCGGCTACACGACTACAGCCTGTCAAAAATAAAATACACACGTTTATATGAAGACGATTATTTTGACACCAACACAGCTACACGACCTTTTTTGCTGCTGTAGTCAATTTAGGCTAATTTCTATTTTTGTTGACAATATAACAAAATATGTAAAAGATATTAGTGTTATGAAATATTTTATTTTGTTGAAAAAAATAACCGCAAAATGAAATGATATAATATTTCCATTTATAATCAAAAGCGGTTAAGTAGATTTATTTATTTATTTTTACGTTATAATAATGCATTATAAATAAGTAATTGAATATTTAAGTCAAGTTTATATAGAATCATGCATGTTTTTCTATTTGAATAAATTAAAAAAAAATATAATTGGCACTACTGAAATAAAAATGCTTTTGTATAAAAACAACTGTTTATATTGTTGTTATATGTTGCTGTCGTTTTCAAAAAAATTAAGTAGCTGACTACACGACTACAATTGCAGCCAGCAGCATTTGTAGTCAAGTGTTCGTGTAGCCGCTGTCGTCTATGTGTTTCATGCATAATATTTTCTTTTCTACACTACTAATAAGGAATAATCATACGACCTGAATAGGTTATGTTATTCAAAAGATTGGTAAATAAAAGGGGGGAAATGAAAAACTTATGATGATTTCATTCGACTAAATTAGTCCAGCTTGATTTACTGAAGAATGAAGTGAGAGATTATCAGTGATTCTTGAGTAAAGCTGAAAATCGAAGAAAACAAATTCCAAGATAAGGAAAAAATATAAAAGGTCATAGAATAAAGTTTGGCCTGAGAACGTCCAATCCTTTGGAGGTTTAACTATACTTGACTAGTACTACACTTTGACTTGACATTTCTCACAACCCCCCAAGATTGACCGTTGTGCAGTGTGATTAGTCATTCATCTAAATAGTAATATAACTAGTCTATTTCATATTCATAATTAGAAAAATCCATTGCATACTCCTAGGCTCGTGAGGCATCTTTGAGCTAAAAAGTTTTATATATTTATATAATACTAGCAGAGCCCAGTCCTCGAAATTCGTGTGCAAATTGTAGGAAATTTTTCTTTTTCATTCAATTATAAATATTTGTTTAACATACACAAGATATGTAAATGGGTTTGTTAATAAATAATTTTATAAGAGCCTAAAGGTATGCTAATCAATTTTAGCGAATTCATAAACACACACAGCATTGTATAGTTTTTCATTTGAAGCTTAAATATGTATGTTATTTATGTGTTAGACGACACGATTTATTTAAGGGTTTAATAAGAACTAATTTTATTTACAAAATTACAAGCTTAAGTACTAAGTATGAACATCTTATTACTAAATTAGACTACTTGAAAACATAAGTGTTATCAGGATGATATGCGCCCATGCCGTACGCATAATTACCTACATATCTAGATAGTGTTTAAAATACTTAGAAATAAGATGAACATAATATTTGAGATTTTCTTTCGTTCAAGAACCCCATTGTAATTAAATTACACTTAATTAAAACCATACAGCTAAATTTTCCATAGACACGATATATGGAAACCAGACTGATAACAAAGTAACATAATAAAATAACTTATGTCCAGTTTTATAACTGAACAATTACGCCAAAAATGCACCAGATGGTGCACATCTGTAAAGAAATATCTTTCAAATGGTATATTTTTTGTCAAAATCGGTTGATAATTGAAGGTTTAAAATTGGTCACAACAAATCGCCTTGCCTTTTAAATATTATACATTTTTTAACTTATCCCCACGAATATCAGCTTGCCCTTCTGTTTGAATTTTAGATCGCATCAACAATGTAAGCAGATTGGGTTTGGACTTGTTGTTTTACTTTAATAATTATTACTAAATATAGCGATAGTATACGTACACGCCAAAAGAGCAATATCTTTTGAAATGCAAGTGTTAATAAGCTTGTAATTATAACGATAAAAATCTTTTTATCATAACTATTTCTTTTTTTTAATATTTTTAAATAATTTTTCACACCAAACAGTTTTTACTTCAAACAATTATTTTCATTATAAAATTTTTTATATTTTCTCATAATTTTTTTTTTTTTTTTTAGTTTTTCATTTTTAACTTATTTTTTATATTAACTAGCAGATTCCAGCCCTCGAAATTCGAGCGCAAATGCTAGGAAATTTTATTTTTTCGTTAAATAAAGATCCTAAAAGTATGCTAATCAATTATAGCCAATTCACAAATCAACACAAAAAACAAACTCATTTTTATTACAAACACATTAACATATTTAATAAACACACACATAGCATTGTATAGTTTCATGTATGTGTTAGTAGCAACTTTAAATGCGATTTACTCAAAACAAAGGAAAAAATTTAAAAATCTGTAAATCTGCAAAATGGCAAAAAAGAAATACCTTTCAAATAATAAACGTTTGGTCAAAATCGGGAAAAAACGGTAGAACAAAACATCAGTCACAAGAAATCGCCTAGCCTATTAATAATATAGATTTTTAATAATAGTTTATTTCAGCTGTAATATTGTAAGTCTTTTATAATTTTTTTAAAGGGTGTTATTAGATTCGAGTAAGCCATACATTACATTTTCTCATTTTTTACTATCATGTATACAAATACTCGTATATGGCTGGCTGAAAACAACAACTATTTTTTTATGACACTAGTCTGCGTAAAATTATTTACAGCCAATTTTAGATGTGTTGATTATAGCAAATGATTAAAGATAATAAATTGCAAAATGTACATAACAAAGTTTTTATATTTGCAAATAAAAATATTATAATGACTTTATCTGCAAATTTAATGAAATTAACATAATAAAAATATTTGTATTCAAGAAGCCATACCAATTAAAATAAAAAAAAAAGTAAAAAATAATAAAGCCTAAATATACTTATATTCAAAACGCGTGTGAATTTTATTAACCTTGAATTAATTACCTAAGTCAAAAAATTTCAGTCCCAGAGAACAGACTTTAAGGGCTGTTGTTCAAACAAATTAAACATTTTTTTTTTATTCTGCGTAAATTTAAATTTATTTCATAAAATTTGAGAATTTTTTTAAGAAAAACAATCTTTAGAAACATTGTACACAAAAAATTAATTATTGCAGAAAATTAAAAATACATAAATTTAGTTAATTTATGCTACGCTACGTTGTTAGCTTAATTATTACATAAATTATTTAAACCATAATAATATTTAAAAACAATAACAAATATAGTGTGAGTGACAATACGATAGAATACCAAAAAATTTTATCATAAAAAAGTAACGAAACTTAAAACTTTCATTTTTATGCTGTTGATAAAACAATGGAAACCTTTACTATACAATAACACTGTGGAATTAAATGATGGTCATGGTCTTGGGGGGTGGATGATTCTTACACCGAACGATTGCATTACGTTATTATAATAAAACCCTCTTGTGTGGGTATAATTTAATTTTTTCGCCAACACTATTCACCAACAGTATTCTAGTGGTACTTCACGTGTTCTTTAGCAAGATTAATGTTAGCCAGACGATTTTTCTCTGATATCAGTGGTTTCCTTACAAGACGATAAGAACCATTTTCAGCCTCAATTGCTCGTCAGGAAACAATTCGAGCACATAGTTCTGGGGTCTAATCGTCGCAAACGTGATCGAGTGAATTTGATCGAAATTTATCATTTTGAAATCACGGCATTCGCTATCGTGTAAGTAGTATCGAAATTTGTGATGCTGGCATACGATAACGAGCGATCGAACGAGTGTCTTCTTTCTAAATGTCATTCGATACGACAAAGCCAATCGTAAACAAAAGTGTTAAACTTCTTGAGAACAACAAGCGAAAAAATAAAAGCGGGATATATGAAATAATAACTAAAAGGTCTTAAAATTTAAGTTAAAGATGAAAAATGTGGAGAAAGGTACAATTATTTTGAGGTGTTTTTTAAGTGTTCCAATTATACGTACTTAGATACATTTTTCTAGGTTTATGCCGACCAAAAACACAATGTCAAAAAATGCTGTCATTCAATAAGGCATCCAAAAACAGAATAACAAATTCTTCAGGCTGCCGGTATAGGAGTTTCTGGTGATGATCTTTCATCGAACAAATCTTTTGGTTCTTCTAAAACTACTGCTGATGATATCGAAAAAGCATTTAATGATATGTCACATCGAAAAATAGGAAGATTCCAAACGAAAGATCGTTAAAATTAAAGGAAGAAGAACATGTTGCTAATATTTCAATAAAAAAGATTGATTATGAAATAAAATCAGTTGAACTAGAAATGCTAGAGGAAAATGGTTATCTGTCGAAGTAATTTATAATAATTTTATAATAATTGAAAAAAAAAAAATGTCGGAATTTATTGATATTTAAATAACGGTTAAGATTTCTTACATTTTCTTCTATCGTTTCAAACAACTCTGGTAAAGGATTAAAAATGTATCCACTATTTTGGCATCAAAAAAAAAATTTTTTTTTCTTTTTTCGTTTAATTTTTATACCCTATACCACCTTGTGGTTTGGGTATAATGACTTTGTGCTGCTGTATGTAACTATCAAAAATGTTTGACCTAGACCCATCTTTTATTATACCGATCGAATCAGAATCACTTCCTGAGTCGATTTAACGATGTTCGTCCGTCCGTCTGTGTGTCCATGTAAACCTTGTAATCAAACTGCAGGTCCCAAATATGAATATATTTTGACAAAATTTGGCATATAAGCTTCCGTCGGGCATGGGATAAACGCTGTTGAAATTGGTGAGAATCGGTCCATGTTAAGACCTAGCCCCCATACAAATGACCTCTATGAAATCGACATAAATTACCATAAGATCCAAATTGTCGTTGCATGTGTTTATTACATCCATTAATGAGTAGTCCAAAAACGATCCCTATGGGACAACTCTCAATCGTAGGCCCCATATAGAGGCCCCTTAAATCTATAAAAAACAAAAATATTGCACTGATTCATCTCAAATTTTGTTTGTATATAGTTTTGCAAAATACAACAGACTTTACCAATCATGGTCAGGATCGGTCCATTTTTGGACCTAGTCCCCATATAGATATAGCATCCGATATGAACTTTTTCATATCTGCAGCCAAAAAAATTAATAAAAATGCCACTCAAATTTGGTTTATGCTTATTTTCTATATCCAATTAGTTGGGCCTAAGAGATTGGGTCTCTAAACGCATGGTATAGGGTATCGTATAGTCGGTCTATACCGAAATTTCCTGTCTTCCAATAGAGAATGTACCAAAAAGTGATTTCGCAAAAAATACATAATTATAGGACTTAACGCGAAATTATTAATAAAACAGAAATGGCAAATTTAGAATTTTGCAAAACTTTCCAATGTATTGCCACCTACTCTAATTCATAAAAAATTATTCAAATTAGAAAGATCAATAATCTTACCCATAAAAACTTTCTTTCCTTAACCCTTCGGTTAGCGAGAAGGTCCCTGGGGACCTTTTTAATTTTCAAACTGAAATTACTCCTATTTCGGCCAGGACAAGGTACCCCAAAAGTTACCCCGTTTTCCAAGAGAATTTTGTAAAAAATCGTATAAAAGAAAATTCAAGGTGATACGCCCAACAGTTTAGTTTTTATTGAGGTTTAAAGGTGATTAGTACGGGAACGCATGACAAGGTCCGTATGGACCTTGTACTGAAATTTCAAGAAATCATTAAGACATAAACTTTATTTTGGCTTCTTTTTAGCTGTTTTATTGTTTGAACACATTTTAAACGAGTTCTTCGAATTTAACATTTGTTTTATTACCTTCTAATACTAATCTCTATTTGTAGATATACGCGGATGTTCAAGCTAGAACACAAGTAGGCAACGAAAAGGGTATAAATGCGGTTATAGTTTCGTAAGCAGTATGTTAATATAAAAAAAAAAATATTTTAATTTATTTATCAATAAACATTAATTAATTAATAAACATTAATAAAATAACAAAACAAAAATTTTAAAATGTCTTTTTCATAGAAAATGTCATATCAACACGTACCTTGTCATGCGTTTAAGTGTACCAGAAGTGTTGCTAGACGGAGAGTTAAGCACATGATTTTTGAATCTGTCCGTGACTTTGTGTGACTATTTAAAATTAATCTTTGATAACAACAAGTTTATGGACAAAGCTTCAGATCGATCGGATGAGGGGAAGTAAGGTTTTAATCTCTGCGTGACTATGCGTGGCTGTGCGTGACTAAGTCAAAGTTAATCTTTTTTCACAGCAAGTGTACGGACCAAGTTTCAGATCGATCGGATGAGGGGAAATGATATTTAGATCACTCCGTGACTGTGCGTGACTATGCGTGACTGTGCGTGACTAAGTCAAAGTTAATATTTTTTTCACAGCAAGTGTAGGGACCAAGTTTCCGATCGATCGGATGAGGGGAAATGACATTTATATCGCTCCGTGACTGTGCGTGACTGTGCGTGACTGTGCGTGACTGCCCAAAATTAATCTGTAGTCACAATAAGACTATGGGCCAAGTTTCAGATCAATTGGATAATTGGGAATGTGGTTGACTCACGACAGACAGAAAGAGAGTCCGAGTTAAAAGAAAGAGTTTAAAAATATGATTTATTTTTAAAAATAAATGTTCAGTCTAGACCGACTATAATTTTCTTACTTATATTATTCAGAAAATGTTCTTTCAAATAAAAATTTGCCAGTTGAAAAGTACCAGTTTTTCCACTTTTGGTCGTTTTTACCCCCTAAAGGCTCTAATTCAAACAAATTTTATTATTGTCCGATGTTTGTGTCTCTGGTGGAATCTACATATCAAATTTCATATTCCTAAATCATTTTGTAAAAAAGGTGCATAAAGGTACCCTTTTACACTAACAGGCCGTTTTTCCTCCCTTAGCATCCGAAATTCCAAAATTTTTCCTCTCATATTATGTTTCTATTGCTAGTGGTATCCACAAACTATATTTTATATTAATTTGTTTAGAAGATACCAAATGTACACTTTTTTAAACTTTTTGCCATTTTTCCTCTCCTAGACGTTAGCATTAGAAATAAAATCATTCTTGACTGATGCGCACGTATTCGGTGGAGTCTGTATATCAAAATTCATATATATCTATAATATTGGTAGGCTAGGCGATTTCTTGTGACCGATGTTTTGTTCTACCGTTTTATCCCGATTTTGACCAAACGTATATTATTTGAGAGGTATTCCTTATTAGCCGTTTTGCAGATTTACAGATTTTTAAATTTTCTCCTTTATTTTAAGTAAATTGCATTTAAAGTTGCTACTAACACATTAATAAAATTATAAATATACTATGAGTGTTTTATTAAATTTGTTAATGTGGTTGCAAGAAAAATGAGTTTGTTTTTTGTTTTGATTTGTGAAGTGGCTATAATTGATTAGCATACCTTAAGGATATTTATTTAATGAAAAAAATAAAATTTCCTAGAATTTGCACTCGAATTTCGAGGGCTGGAATCTGCTAGTATAGATTAATATGTAAAGAAGACGCAAAAAGGTTCCATATTTACCCTTTTGGCCGAATTTCGAAGAAATTAATCCTAAGCCCATGTTTGTTTCTCAGATGGCATCTACACACCAGATTTCACATTCCTGGATTGGTTTGTTATCATTTTCCCCCTTTTTGGCGCTTTTACCTCCTTAATGTAGAAATTTCTAAAAATTCCTTCTTTACGCCGACAGAGCAATCTACAGTCCAAATGCCAAGTTTCTGGGTCGAAAGCTTTGGGCTGGGCGGTGAGGATCATCCACTCAAATCTTTTATATATATTACCAAATCCCAGCCCTCAAAATTCGAGTGCAAATTCTAGGAAATTTTATTTTTTCATTTAATAAGGACCCTAAAGCTATGCTAATTGATTTTATCCAATTCACAATTTAGCACTTTTTAAATAAAAATTATGATTGTGAATGAAAATAACAAACCCGCCAAACACATTAAAAAATTTTATAAGCACACACGTAGCAATGTATAATTTTATGTATGTGTTCGTAGCAACTTTAAATGCATTTACTTAAAAATTTGCATATCTGGTGGACAGCTAAAAAGAAATACCTCTCAAATAAGATACGTCTGGTGAAAATCGGGAGTAAACTGTGGAACAAATCATCGGTCACAAGAAATCACCTTACCTATTAATATTATAGATAGATTAATATGTTTTTTGTTTTCTGAAATATACAAACAGTTTTTTTTTATTAATTAATATTGAGTATTTAACTAAAATCGCAAAATTTTTAAAGTCAAAGTTTTTTCGCAGAAACGTGATTTTCATATAAATTTATATCAATAAAGATTTTGCGGAATAGATTTATATCAATAAAATTATATCAATAAAATCTAAAATAATTTTGAAAATAAGAAACTATTTAAATATTTTGCCATGTCAACAGCCTTAAATGTTCTCAACCCAATGTTATATTTTTCAAATTAATGACATCATAATAAATTTAATTAAAATTCTACGTTTTATTGTCGTTGACAGATTTATCTATATTGTCTATTAGTGTACTCGTTTTTCGCACAAATCCACATCAAAACATTGCACAATCTATTAATACGAGAGATATGTAGGCTAAAATAAATTTATGTCCATTAAAAAAACACCATAACAAACTATTGAATTCAGCTACTGTACATTTTTGCAGCAATTATAATTGATATTTATTACGAGTGAATGCAAAACCAATGTCAATAATTAAATGGCAACAAAAACTATGGACAACAACTTAATAAACATTAATAAAATATTGTTTATTATTTGGATTTTTAATACGTTAATAATATGACAAAGTGTGACAAAGTAAATGTTACAACTAACTACATATATCGAAAATCAGACAGACAGACAGACAGCTGGCCATAAAATACACATTCATGTTAGAGTATAATAAAAGTTACAAAAAAATAATCTTTGCACATAAAACGTACTTTTATACACTTTGTGATTGCAGTGAATTTTTTATCTTTCTTCATACCCTACCGCGAATAAAACAAGTAAGAAAACTATAATTGGCTTAGACCGATGGTATGATACCCCATACTATGAATTTAGGGAACAGATCTTGGATGCAACTAATTGTATATGGAAAATAAGCATAAACCAAATTTCAGTATTATTCTTCTAAATCTGTTGTCTGCCGATAAAAAAAAATCATATCGGATGCTAATTTTATATGAGGACTAGGTCGAAATATGAACCGATCCTTACCAAACATATTTGGTAAAGTCACTTTTTCGAATAAACATATACAAACTAAATATGAAAAATTTTTTTTAAATAGTTTTGTTTTTAGGTAGATTTAAGTGAAGCTCGGGAATCAGCTTTATATGGGTACTATGTCTAAATTACCTACTATGAACTACTAATCAATGGTTATAATAAAAGCAGATAAACGAAATTTTAACGGAATCGATAATATAATCTAGATCTTTGGAAAATTTAAGCCGATCTCATAGAAAACATTTTTAAGGTGTGAACATTAACCGGTTTTCATTAATCTCAATAGCGTTCGTCCTATGGCCGATAATTTTAATTTAAATTTAATTTTTATTGATATCATTTCAAAAAAAAAGGGTACCAGAATATGACAATAGTTCGTAAAATATATTTTTGAATATTTTTACAGTCTCTAATTAAGTAATTTTGAAAATTTAGGCAGTGTCATGTCTGTCACATTACAAAACACATCTTCTTATTACAATTTATTTTAGAATTCATGTTTTCGATATGCTTTATTAATAAACTAGCTTTCATATTAATTATAAACAACTGTTTCTTATTTGTCATACAAATAACTTCAGAACTCTTCTGTGTTTTACTAGCATCACTTAAAATAATATCTGTTTGTTGTCATGTCTGTCACGACTGCTTTTTGCCCCCAATTATTAAAGAAAATACTTTCTCACTTTTTCTAATGGTAAATATGTTAGTCAGGCCCGTCTGCATAATTTTATATATTTTTATGAACAACGTAAGACTTTTACTGTATAATATTGGATTAGAAAGATCACTGAACGTCATGTCTGTCACTATGGAATTAGACTTATATACAAAACTTCCTCCAAATATATTCATATATACGACTCGTAGTTTGATTACAAAGTTTGGATGGACACACAGACAGATAAATATCTGTAAATATAAATATAACAAGTTAGAAAATTATGGTCGGTCTATACCGACTATGCGATACCCTCTGCAATGAGTTTCGAGAATTGGTCTGAGGCCCAATTAGTTGGCTATAAAAATAAGCATAAACCAAATCTGGGAGGAATTTTTTTGCCTTCAGATTTGAAAAAGTTCATATTGGATGCTATATTTATATGGGAACTACTAGGTAGAAATATGGACCGATCCTGACCATATTTCGTGAAGTCCCTTTTTCAAACCAAATTCTGAAAATTCTGTGCAATAATTTTATTTTCGATAAATTTATGTGAAAAATCTGTGCAATACTTTTGTTTTGATAAGTTTAAGTGAAGATCGGGAAGCAGCTTTACATGGGCGCTATGACTAAGTAATGTTTTATAGGGTTTTTTGGACTACTGATTAATGGATGCAATGAACACACACAAACCTAATTTAAACTAGATCTATATAATAATTAAGGAACATTTGTATGGGGACTAGGTCTGAACATGAACCGATTTTCATCAGTTTTAACAGCGTACATTCTGTGGCCGATAGAGGCTTATATACTAAATTTCATCAAATTATATACATATTTGCGACCTGTAGTTTGATTATAAGGCTTACATGGACATACAGACGGACAGACGGATGGACGGACATCGAAAATTAACTCAGAAAATGATTTGGAGCCGATCGTTATAATAAAAGATGGTTCTAGGTCAAATATTTTTGGTAGTTAAAAACATCAGGATAAAGTCTTTTTACCCTATCCGAATCAATAATTTTATAACAAGAGGGAAGAAATTTATAGTTGCATATCCATTATATTAATAGGCTAGCTGATTTCTTGTTACCGATGTTTTGTTCTACCGTTTTATCCCGATTTGGACCAAACGTATATTATTTGAAAGGTATTTCTTTTTAGCTGTTCACCAGACGTACAGATTTTTTTTTAATTTTTTCCTTTATTTTAAGTAAATTGCATTTCAAGTTGCTACTAAAATTATACATATTATACATGTGTGTTTTATTAAATTTGTTAATGTGTTTGTTAATGTGTTTGTTATCTTCATTCACAATAATAAACCAAAAAGGTCTTGGTTTGTGAATTGGCTAAGTTGAGAAATAAAATTGCCTAGAAATTGCACTCGAATTTCGAGCGCTGGAATCTGCTAGTTTTTATTAAAATGCTTTGTTTAGTAATTTTTTCCATAACTTGTTATCCGCAGCAACAAATTTGCATTTAAATTACATCGACTTCTAATTGAAATTTTTAGTATATTTAGTTTTAAATGCTTATTTTTGCATATTTTCATCTAAAAGTTCTTCCACTATATTTTGCATAAATACATGCCATCAAAATTTACAATAATATGATATATCGATTTATAGTTGCATAATTTTGCATATTTTGTTTTAAATGCTTATTTTTATTATATTTATTTTCATAACATTCTGAAAATTTTTCCATAATTCGACCGATTTTTTACTTTTAGAAAATTAAAAGAGTATTTATAAAAAAAAAATTTTGCTAAGTTTAACAGTAAAATAAACTGAATTAGCATTTTTATTTAACAATGCTTTAAATAGATTTTCTGATTTTTAAATGCATGAAATCCTTGGACCCTTTCTTTGCCAAGGATTCACCTTTTCCTAGAGCGATTTCCAACTCAGAGTCAATTTTTGAGTCTATTTTGTAAGCGAGTGTTAAACTTTCCGAAATATTTTCTAAACATAAATGAAACGAGCAACATGTTTGTGCCACAATTTTTTTCCGGACATATCGCACCTTAAATACAAAAGTGACGCAACTCAAAATTTTCCAAAATTGACTTTTTTCCATAAATTTATTCACAGTACACATTTCTAACTACTGCAAAAATTTATTTCTCATAACTATCTTCTTTAACAAGAAAAATGCCGTTATGTCTGGGGCACAACTTGAGATAATATCACTAGTCAAATGAAAAAATTTCAGTCAGAGAGTCATAACTCAAAATTATATTTTATTTCCACAAACGCAACATATATTTAAACAAAAGTATAGAAAAACTTTCCTCAACATGGACATTTTTCATAATAAAACTACATTTTTTTAATAATACAATAATTTTTACGTGTACTGTTTTTTGCCTCTCCTGAATATTTGAAAATTTTGAGTTGTGTCACTTTTGTTTTTAAGGTGCGATATGTTACAAATACTCTGATACTTTTTATATGAAGAGTAGGGTATTAAATAAGACTATATTACTCACTCGTGCTGTATAATAAGTCAATCGCTGGTGTCTCTAGTAGAATGTCACATTAGGCAATATATGTCTGTAATAAAATTGCGTGTTTATTAATAAATTGCAAAAAATTGTTTGAGATAATTTTACTATTTTTATGTTTGAAAAACAAAAAAAAAAAAATACTTAAAGATGTCAGGGCCAGTCAATTACTTGAACATATATCACATAACAAGTGAGAATGTAATCAACAGTAAAAAACATAAATTTACTTCTAATGTTACAAACTATTAGGGGAATGCATTTTGCAAAGCTAGACGTAGAATTTTTTAAAGTACAAAAAAAATATTCGGATTCAACATTTTGTTATATAAAGATTTGAATTAGTTCCCGTACTTTGCATCACAAAATTTTCGCATTTAATCCAAACAATTTTGCTAATTAATTTGGCTACTGATTTTACAGACTTTCAAAAACAAGTCACGTGTGGAATTTAGATCTTGCAAAATTGCAAAATTGCGAAATTTTTTTAAGCCCAACAACAAATATGTAGAAAAATATGTTGCGTAAAATTTGCAAAATTTTTCAGGGTTCTAGTTATACTTAACATTTTTTAGTGTAAATTCGTTTTTTCGCAATTTTGCAATATACTGTATATATTTTTGTTTAATTTTCATTATTTTTAGAAAGCCTTTAAAATCATGTCATTTGAATTTAATTAACAAATTTTTAATATTTATGAGAATTTTTTTAAAATTTATAAAGAAACTTCTTCTTAATGTTGCACTAATTTCTTTACTACTTTATACAAAATTTTTAAATAAATTTTTTTCCCATGTATACCCCTAATGTATTCGCTGCTTTTGGATTTTTCTTTTACAAATGTTATTGATTGTTTATTTATTGCACAAAAAAACAAAAAGACACAGAAAAAACACCAAAAACAAAGGTAAATAACTAGATTGTGTATTTTGTTAATTGATTTGAAATAACAAAACCGTTAATGAATTTTAATTGTTTAACACATATTTCTCTACTCAAAAATATTTATTTTCTACAACAAATTGCTAACATTTTAATTAAATGTTTGAAAAAAATCTAATTCATTAAATTTAACGAGAAACTATAGCAAATAAAATACAGAAATTCATTAAAAACTGAAATGTATTGTAAAATCAATAATAATAAATTCTCATTCGTATTGATAGATAGATAAGTAGGAGATACATATATTTACAATTGTTTGTTGTTTACTATTCTACTGTTCAATAACAATAGCATCTATTGTTGTTGACCCAATTCAATAAACATACAATGTCTAATGGATTTTTCTTTATACGAGTATTAGCCTTAAATCAAGCTATGAATAAATATACATACATACATATATTCTTGCAAAATAGTACATCAATATATGGATATGGCAAACACAATGCATTGTGACCGCTTACTAAAAATAAAAAAAAGCACGTAATTGATTACGCTCTATATACTAAAATAGAATCTAGTAAGTATCCCCCATTCCGTGAGAGATCGGAGGTATCGGAATATTTTCAACACAGAAAGAAATATGACCTACCGAACTGTTTTAAATTTTAACACCTCTATATTCGATTGTATAAACGTAGCCTTTTCTTCCGAAAGAAATTACTTTCCGTCCCTGATAAAAACCAACTTTTCTGTTTTCATGTCATATAATATGTCTATAATATATGTTAACAATGATTATACATATTTTTTAAAATGTCTATTAATATGGACTATAATCTTTATAAACATTGTTTATTGTAATAACTCAATAAATCAGAATTTGACATAACGTATTAAACAAATAATTTTATTGTATTTATGACAAATATATATGTACAAAACTTTTCCAATTTGTCAGTGATACATTTATTCAGTGCTACTATTACAAAATAACTATTTAATTCAATCGACACCGTTGCCAGATCTCCACATTTATTATGTTTTTAAACATATTTATAAACATTGTATAATATGTTTAAAGACATTGTTTTTTATGTTTATAAACATTGTTTATTGTGTTTATAAATATTGTTTATTATGTTTATCTTATGGTTATATTGTTTATAAACATTGTGTTTAGCGTTTTCACACACCGTTTATAATGCCAATAAACATTATATAACAACATAAGCATTATAAGTAACTTTTATAATGTTTAGATATGTTTAAATTGTTTATAAACAATGCTTGTGATATTTATAAACATTATGTTCAAACTTCATAAACGTTTTAAACACCGTTAATAAATATTATGTGTAATGTTAATATATATAATGTTTTCAAACATTGTAGCAATATTTAAAGAATTTACAAACATTGATTATGCTCTTCATAAATATTTTTATGTTGTTTATACACATATTTTAAATTGTTTGTAAACATAAACATTCTTTATCATATCAATAAATATTATTTAAAAACTTTAGAATAGTTTATAACGTTTTTAATGCTTAAAAATGTTTATAGTGTTTATAAAAAATAGATGCAATGTTTATAAACATTATTTTTAAGGTTTGTTAAAATTTATTATAATGTCTATAAACATTGTTTATAGTATTAATAATGTTTATAAAAGTTGTTTTAATTTTCATAAGCATTGTTAAACAAAGTATATAGTATTTTTAAAGGTTGCTTTTAATGTTTATAAATATTGTTTATATTGTTTATAAATATCTTATTATTGGTTATATTATAATATCGGTAATATTATAAATAATGCTTATAGGCATTATATACAATGCATAAATCTAGAATATTAATAGGCAAAGCGATGTATTGTGGCATCTTCTACACTTTTAGTTACCAACCGATTTTGACAAGAAAATATACCATTTGAAAAGTTTTTCTCTACAGATGTGCCCCATCTTGTAAATATTTTTTAATAATCATTTAAATTTGCTACTAACACATATGTACATAAGACACATGTTTAAGCTTCAAACAAAAAACTGTAATTGTATTGAATAGTGAACTAGGCTCTCATAAAAATATTTTTGTATCTTCTGTGTGTTCGACAAATATATCTGTGGTTTTCTGGAATAACCGCGTATGTCCATTTTTGTCAGTTTTGAGTTAACGATGCCAAATATATTAATTTTTAATGCTCTTTACGTGTGTTCAATTTTTTTTTTTTTTTAATATTGACCATTTCTGAGTTTTTTTTCTTTAAATGTTTATTAAATTAATTTGCAGCACTAACGACGTATGTCAACCTACGTTTGATCGCTGACAAATTATTTTCTCAGAAAACGACACATAGCGACATACGTTGTTATTAATGAAAAAAATGCAAAATAATTTTGAAGTAGTTTTCAGTTTATAACCACCTTGTAAAAACTTGTGTTTACTTCTGTTATTTTTTGTCACTATTATTCTTGATACGTTGTTATATTCTCATCTTAAGTCCCGTTAACTTATTGTTGACGAACAAAAAAATTCATTTTTCAAGCAACAACAACTTATGGTAGTTTTTTTTTTTCAAAGAAAACGACGTTTGTCGACATAAGTTGTTTTATCTGCACACACTTTAAGTGTAATTTACATATTGTTTTTTCGTCCTTCTCTAGGATCTATTCCTGTGAAAATTTTTGACTCAAAATTTTATATAAAGTCTTTATTGCTCATATCTACAGGACTGTTAAATAAAAAGTTCTAAATTCTTTATATCGAGCCCATAATTTCAAATATATCGTTTTTTGGCTCCATAGATATATAATGAAATTTAATGAACTTTATTTAAAAATTTACAATTTAATGAATTTCATTTAAATAGTTATAAATTTGTTATAGATAAAAAAAATATTGACAGAAAAAAATTTAATGAAAAAATAAAATTTCTTAGAATTTACACTCAAATTTCGAATGCTGGGCTACGCTAGTATATTATTAATAGTTTTTATGAACTATATAAACAATATTTATGATTTTATACATTATTTAAAAAAAAAACTCAACAATTTTTGTGTTATATACATCATAGGAAATGTATATAAACATAATTGACAATGTATATAAACATAAACATAGCTTGTAAATATTGTTTGTAAAATGTGTGAACATAAGAAACAATATTTATAAATATAATAAACAATATTTATAAACATAATAAATAATGTTTATAAACGTAAAGATTGTTTATGAAGATTTTCTATAATATTACCACTGGTAGCGTTATAAACATAGTTTTAAATTATGAATATTATTTATAAGGCATTAAACATTATTTTAATACTTGCAGACAGTGTTTTTATGCTTATGAACATTATTTGTAATGTTTATAAAAATTTTCTATAATGTTTATAAACATTCTTTATAAAGTTTGTAAACAATCTTTATATATTTATAATGTTTATAAACATTATTTATAATGTTTGTAATAATTATAAATATTACATATAATATTACTCTTACTATTAAAAAACTGTTAACGTTAATCAATGTTTATAGTGCTCATAAACATTGATTATAATGTTAATAGTTTAAATTGTTTGTATTGTTTATGAACCTTAATTACATTGTTTACAATGTTTAAAAACATTGATTTTACATAATCATCATATTATGATACTCACGAAAATACTAGCGAAATATAAAAGGATATTTTAAGAAAGTATGTGCGAATATGATCAAATTTTTCAACAATTATATTTGTGTGCCAGAAGCAGCACAAATAAAAGTTGTAAATGTAAAAAAAAAAGTATTGAAAACTAATTACAATAACACTGTGGAACAAATTCAGGTTAGCAAAAGTTAGGTCGATTCTGTTAACGATTGAAAACTATTTTCGTTTTAGGTACAGAGGAAAGAAATCTCCAAATGCAATACTCGCTGAAATTTGTTGGTGGTATAAAAACACCTTTGAAAAAGAGGAAGGCGAGGAAAAAGAGTATGTTGACCCACAGCCAACTGCTAAACGACAACTGGCCAAATCATTAATTTAATTTATTTAATTTTTTTACTTAAAACTTTTCATAACTAAGATTTCAAAAATATATTTTATTTCCATATTTTTATAATTTCTTTTTCAATGTTTCTTCAAAACCAACACTGAATGAGAAGTAAATTCATATTAAGCTGGAGAACGCAAGTTTTGTATTATGATTGTTTTCTTTTCAAATGAAAATTATTGAAGAAACTGAGATGCATATTATAGATCAAACAGAAAGCAAAAAAGACTTAGTTTTGTGGAAAATATTTTCAAAAAGCATGAAAAAAAAAAATAATTTTTCCAACATTTTGCTCCATAAGCACCACAAAAATTTTCTAAATCAATTTTTTTAAAAATTTTAATTGTTGCACAGGTCTCTAGCAATAATTTGGCTTTTACAGATTGAAAATATCAATTAGTCGACGAGTTATAGCCAAAACACCATATAAACAATATGCTGAAAATCGGCATTTGACTGCAAAGTTCGAAGGTCGATTAAAAAAAAATTCGAACTAACATAAACAAACGCCGCCATACGGGTCTTCTAATTTAGCCTCTACTTTCACCCCTTACTCCCAGAATCGCCCTAACTTTTGCCAACCTGAATTTGTTCCACAGTGTAATGATTTCAATTACCGTAATATTAATTAAGAAGAGCCTAAATATCGAGATATTAAGTTTTATATTCTTTGCAGTAATATTGCAGTAATATTTCAATTTTAATTTTTACATATCGCTCCTTAAATCCAAAATTATCTTTTTTCATAAATTAATTCACAGTACACATTTCTATCTACTGCAAAAATTTATTTCTCATAACTATCTTCTTTAACAGGAAAAATGCTGTCATATCTGGGGCACAACTTGAGATAATATCACTAGTCAAATTAAAAAATTTCAGTCACAAATACAGTATAAATTAAAAAAAATGTAGCAAAACTTTCCTCAAAATGCACATTTTTCATAATGAAACTACATCTATAATATTAATAGGCTAGGTGATTTCTTGTGACCGATGTTTTGTTCTACCGTTTTATCCCGATTTCGACCAAACGTATATTATTTGAAAGGTATTTATTTTAAGCCGTTTTGTAGATTTACAGATTTTTATTTTTTTATTTTTTTTTATTTTGAGTAAATTGCATTTAAATTTGCTACTAACACATACATACATATGCTATGTGTGTTTTATTAAATTTGTAAATGTGTTTGTTAATGAGTTTGTTATCTTCATTCACAATAATAATAAACCATAAAAGTGTTGGTGGGTGAATTGGCTAAGTTGAAAAATAAAGCTGCCCAGAAATAGAAATAGAAATTTTTTTAAATAATACAATAATTTTTACATAAACAGTTTTTTGCCTCTCCTGACTATTTGAAAATTTTGAGTTGGGACTGTTTTGTATTTAAGGTGCGATATGGGTCGGTGTTTCATGTTTTTTAAAAATTTTAAATGTGGCTAAGTAAATATTTTAAATGTGAATAACATGCGTTTAAAAGAAAAATTCTTCTGAAAACCTTAAAAAAATCCGAATCATCAAAGTAAATTTTTATCGAAAATCGTACGATTTGACTTGACATTACTTATATGCCTAAAAGTTCTACTAGTTTTTATACTATTTACACAACTGTTTACATACTCTTATATACTAAATTTTTTTTAATTTGATCCTTATGTCTGTCTGCTATAATCATGATCATGACAACAATTGGAAGATCGTTTCGTTCAATATGTGGTCAATTTTTCATTTGATTCCAGTTCGGTATAGAAAATGTATGAAATGTTAATTTTTGATGATTTCAAAACATTTTTCTCTTCGTATATTTTTATTATCGCTTCAACAAATTTGAGAGGACATTTGTAATTTACACTTGTTTATGATAATAGGAACATACATATTTCTTTCAAAAGCCAAAGTCAAAACTTTTTATTAAAATTTTTATAAACGGCTTTCATTTCTTTTGAATATATGAATTGCTTTAATAAGCGACTTCATTTAATAGTTTCTAGTTTGAATAATACTTTATTGAAACTCCAAGGCCTTGCAACAAAGTTGTGCCTTATTAATCTTTCTAAAAGAGCTTTAATTTGTTTTAAGTAACATTCTTTAACAGTTTGAGAAGTTTTTTAAAAGAACTTTCTTTAGGAGCGGGAGATCGAGTTTATTTTAATCGTGGTATTCAATTTGAAGCCCATGTTTTTTTTTTCTTTTGTTGGGATTTTATGATAATAATAAAAATAAATTTTTCCGGCAATGGCGGCAACATGTTTCTTCTTTTATTTATTTTTATTTTTTCAAAAACACGTGGCATAAAATGTTTTTTAAGTTTATGATACTCAGGAAGGACAAATTTGATTTATTTACCTTTTTTTGCTTATTTGAAAATTTTTATTGTTCTGTCTTTTCCTTTTCTTCAGTAACATTTATGATTGACTAACAGGATACAATAAAAACCCCTTTTTAATTTTATAAAGTCTAAATTTATTCAAAAATATACACTTCATTCATGAAAATCTATATTGCTGCAACATGTTCCTGTCTAAAAAAGTCTCATTACAAAGAGCAACCTCAAGTCACATCCTGCATATGACCGATAACATTTATTAGAACACATTTAGAAAAAGCATATAAATTAAATATTACAAAATGTTAACACTTTAACAATGTCACTTATAATAATGATGTCAGTCGTGTTTATACAATTAACATTATGTTACACACGAGTGTCATTTCATTGTAACAAAAACATACATTACGAATAATTTATTGCAAAATAACAATTTTAAATAAGTAATACAAGCAAACAACAAAGATTTTTTGTTTTGATGTACAATATTTTTTACTCAACCGAACACACGCACACGTTTTTATAGTAACACAATATGAGTCGTTCTTTTTTTGGAGGATACATTACGGCGCACACACACACTTAAAAATTACAATTTCCGTAAGTAAAATGCATGCATTAAGTCTAGGGCACAAGGCTTTTAAATATGCTAAACATGGAACGCATACTAAAATATTAAATAAACATAACAGATACTTTTTTTCGTGTAAAAAAGACACACTTACAAAACAATTCTTTATAATGTGTGTGAATATACTCAGTTGGAAATGTCTCAAATTTTTTGAAGAAATAAGAAACAATGAGATTTTGTGAAGTTTTCGCTGTTAGTGGAATTCACCTTCTGCTTAAGTCTTCATACCTTTTACTATTTTATATGGGATTGCTTTCGCTTTTCTTTCTATTGCTTCTATTTTTTTTTAATATTTTTGGTCCTTTGGACTTCATTTATGAAAAATTATTTTTATGTTAAGTAAAATATTTTTCCAATCGGAACTAGTAACAATGTATAAAATAAAAGCACAATGACATGTTTTCGTATTCGCTTTGCAGGAACCCTTTTTTAATATGTATGTATGTGTTTAGCTTTAGAGAAATAAAAAATCATTGCGGTATTGTGCGCCATTACAGGTTCTGCATAATAAATTGAATTTTTATTTAATGGTACTTTACATAACCCACATTATAAATTCATATTTTTTTAATACATATTATTTAATATATATATTTTTTTTAATATCGTTGCTTGTATATAGATGCTTTTCCCAACAACTATGAAATCATTTCAAAAACAAAATTGTAAAATCAAATTTAATAAAAGTTCATGGCGAATCAATAAAACTTAACGATTATTGTTACAGCCGCCTGTAGACTTAATTCTGTTTAAGTACTTTTGGAATATCAAACAATATGTTCCGTGTCTCTGTATCAACTGACAATATTGACATTCATAATCAATAAACATGAATATGAATCACTAGTAGTTATTAATCATGACATAATTTCCATTATGTGCATTAATATATGTTTAACAATGTAAAAATGTACAGTGAAGGAATTTCGCGAACGGCAACAATATTATATTCTATTATTGCATGTTTGTCTTATTAACCAACACATAAAAGTCGTATCGTTCAGAGGGTATCTATAATATTAATAGCCTAGGCGATGTCTTGTGACTGATGTTTTGTTCTATCGTTTTATCCCGATTTTGACCAAACGTATATTATTTGAAAGGTATTTCTTTTTAGCCGTGCAGATTTATAGATTTTTAAATTTTTTCCTTTATTTTGAGTAAATTGCATTTAAAGTTGCTACTAACACATACATAAAATTATACAATGCTATGCGTGTGTTTATTAAATTTGTTAATGTGTTTGTAATAAAAATAAGTTTGTTTTTTGTGTTGATTTGTGGATTGGCTATAATTGATTAGCATACTTTTAGGGTCTTTATTTAATGAAAAAATTAAATTTCCTAGAATTTGCGCTCGAATTTCGAGGGCTGGAATCTGCTAGTAACTATTCATTTTGAACACATTTCGGAAATTTTTGATTTGATTTGAAAAGGAGGCCAACTACAAAAATACAATTTTCATGTTTTTGTAAACAATATTTATGTTTATAAACGTTGTTGTTTATGTTTTACATTGTTTATAAACAATAAGTAATGTTTCTAAACGATGTTAATATTATAATCAATGTATATAAATAAATGAACAATGTTTATAAACATTCATAAAAAAATTATAATAATTTACATAGTTTTAAAATGATCATTTATATGAAAAATAAACAAAAAGAAAAAGCATAGTTTATCAATTTTTTAAAATTTGGATTAATAACTACAAAAGTGACCTAAATCAATTTTTAGATAATTTGTGGCCGTTTTAACAGCCACCAGGGGGCGTTTTTGTACATTTTTGTGAATTTTTTTTCACCTTTTTGGGGAAAATTGGGGAAATAATTGTACAAATCAACGAATCTTTGACTTTCCCATATTTAAAATGGCCTAAAATATTCATCGCTGAAAATTATGTGGGGTACTAGGGTGGCCTTTAATAAAAAAGTGTTCAAACTCTCGATCGCACCCTCTGGAAATATGCGAATAACCAAAAAAGTGAGAAATATAAAGTTTTGGGCTAATCAAAAAACATTTAGAAGTGGGGAAAATATGACTTTTTTTCAGATTTTACGAAAATTTCGTTCTATAGTTTAATTCTTGCGACAAATTGTTATATAATTCGGGATCAGTATTAAATTATATTTCCAAAAAGTTATAAAACATCAAAATCAATTAAGTACTCACCAAGAAATAGCAAATGCCCCAGACCACTTTTGTGCCAAAAAAAAAGTCATGAAATTTTATGGCATTTTTTTCAACTTTAAGCAATTAATTAAATCCAACATTTTGTTGTAGTCTCAATACCCGTTAGTACTCAGATATGACGTATTGTTTGATTACCACCTTGTTAACCTATTAAGCATTGAGACATTGAAATTTCCTTTTTCAAGTTTTGAAAAATTTTCTTTGACAAAATTTTAAAAACTTCATCTCGCTCTTTATGGTCTTTTTAAATTTATGTTAGAGATTAACTGTGTGAATTTTAAGGTAAATCCCTTTGCCAGAATTTTTTGACAAGTATTTTATTTTTGCGGTTTTCGAGAAAAATTGGATTTTTGTAAAATATTCTGTAAATGTACTCGTTCTAAATACTTTGTATCAAAAATTCATCACTTTTCTACTTTTAAATGTTACATTTTATCTTTATAGCTAAGGGTTTCGGAAAAAGATATTATGACCCCATTTACCCTTTTGGAATTGGTGTCACATATGTCCAAAAGCTAATAATTGAATTTGAATTAGAATTTTTCAAATGACCCAAAGCTAATAAAAGACATTTTATTCAAAAGAATATGATATATAAAATTAATATAATAATATAAAATTAAAGAAAAGCTATACTTAGTGCAGTCGTAAGTGATACAGAAAACAATTTAAACCGCACACTAAATCATCCTTAAATACACAAAAATAAACATAAATAAAACATCTTTTATTAGCTATAGAACGAAATTTTCGTAAATATATTTTCCCCATATAAACACACTTGAGGCACCTCTAAATGTTTTTTGATTGGCCAAAAACTTTGTATTTCTCACTTTTCTATTCGCATATTCCTAGGGGTATGCGACCGAGATTTTGAACACTTTATGAAGGGCCACCCTAGTGGGGTACCACCTATATCGATTTCATTAAATTTAAATAAAAAAAGTCGTTTTTTATATATGTTCATTCAAAGAGTAATTAATAAAAAAACGAATTTTTTGTCTTAAATTGAATGAAATCGATTTAGGTCGTATATGAGTACCCCACATAATTTTCAGCTCTGAATATTTTGGGTTATTTTAAATATGGGAAAGTCAAAGATTCGTCGATTAGTGCAAAAATTTTGACAATTTAAAAATAAAAATAAATGTAAAAAATGGATTTCCCGATCCAAAAAACCCCCGGTATACACATTTTCAATAATTTTTTTCATTTAAATGAGTATTATGGAAAATATCAAGAAAATATCTTCATCGAAATTTGGTAGGCTCGAAAATGATTTCAGAGGTGTGGTTCCGTGGGCAAATATACTTGTTATGGCCCATAGACCAGAATCGCGATGAACGCATGGAGTAAATGTCATTGACCCACCCTAATATATATATATATATATATATATATATATATAAATCATATGAAAATATGACTTTGTTTGCGGAAAATAAATTAAAATACTTTAACCTTGAGGTAAGTGTTTCAAAATATAAAGAAATTAACGTCACTCGTTTGTACTATTTCCGTAAACTAATTTTTTTAAATTCAGAAAGTTTGACTTAATTCAAAATTTCACTTAAAACTAATTTAGTATAAGATTATTTTTTACTAAATAATTTTGAATAATTCAAAAAGTTCTAAAAATTATTTTTTTTAAGTATTGGCTGTTGCTACATATGTAAAATTTGTCTTTTTTAAGAAATCCCTTATTTTGAGAAAACAAAAAAAGGTTTGGAGAAAAATTCTAATTTTGGTTTTAGAAGTCATATATCTTCTAAGCCTATTATGTAGATTGAAAAAGACATGGAAAATCGGTTCGAATTAAAAAAAATTTAAGGTAGGCAACTTTTGCTCCCTGTAATTCTCCTTGCATTGTATAACATGAATCACATTAGTTATTACCAAAAAATATAAAAATAAAAAGATCACCTTACACACAAATTAAAAAAATGAATCAACACTGTTTGTATTGGACAGTGAAATGTTTTGATTATAGTAGCATAAAGTAGATGTTCACCGTCAAGGTGCTATAACATCCACTACTACAGTCAACCTTTTGGGTTGTGTAATGATCGTTGTGTTTTACTTATGGAACTAGCTATAGATGTTCTTTCCATTGTTACATTTTCTTACTTTATATGAAATAGCTTAATAAGCATATTTAGAGTGAAAATTAAGTTCAATTATATTGAATGAACACACTTTGCTATACAAACGAATAAAACAATTTACATGGCGATCCTGCCAAAAAACGCTATAAGCTGCGTACTTTAAAAAAAATCTGCAGACAAACGCATATAATCCTAATCCATTTGCACAAAAACAACACATAGTCATATAGCCATCAGTCCTTTAGCAGCGATATCCGAAGGATGCCCAAGGCACCGCATAATTTAAAAAAAAAAAAATAGCAGCGACTACAACTTGTGAAGCTTACATGGAAATTGTCCGCAATGACTACAACAATTTTGCAGACCATGATATAAAGTATTAAAAAAGTAAAAATAACGATGTGACAGTTGCCACAATGTGCTTCCACGCCTAAGTCTTTGACATCAATTTTCCTTAACCAATCTGATCATAAATTTGGAAGTTATGTATTTTTTACCATTATTATATAATATTGTTTTTTTAAACACTGTGTGATATTTGGTCAAAATAGATGTTCTTCTCTGGCTACGACAAAACCGTATTTAATTCTCCAGTGTTTTTTATGACCAAAAATACCTCTGTCTAGATTAGAAGTTTCAATTATTTTTCCTGGATGTTTTTAGCGTTGCCAATTTAGTGCTTTTTGCGCTTGATTTTGTCGACCCAAAAAGACTTTTTTTTTTTTTTTTTTAAATGCTTCTAACCTTTTTTAACTACAATGGTTCATATTAAGCACAAATTCAGAAAGTGTTAATAATTTTACTAAAACAAGTAAGAGAATTATAGTCGGTTTAGGCCGATACCCTATACCATGCATTTAGAGACCCTTTCTCTTAGGTCTAACTTATTACATATAGAAAATAAGCATAAACCAAAATTTTAATGGCATTGTTATTATTTTTTTTTGTCTTCGGATGTAAAAAAGTTCATCGAAAAATGGACCGATCTTGACGTTAATGTTAAGGTTACTTAGTTTTTGCAAAAACCAAATTTGAGAAAAATCTGTGCAAAAGTTTTGATTTTGGATATCGGGACTAAGGAATTTTCTACGGGTTTTATTTTTGGCCTATTAATAACCCAATGTAGTAAACACAGAGAAACCCAATTTGACCGATATCTATATAATAATTTGGATATTATGGCAATTTAAGTCGATCTCATAGGGGCCGTTTGTTTGGGGGCTAGGTCTGGACATGAACAGATTTTCAATAGGCTAGGCGATTTCTTGTGACCGATGTTTTATTCTACCATTTTATCCCGATTTTTACCAAACGTATATTATTTGAAAGGTATTACTTTTTAGCTGTTTACAAGATTTAGAGATTTTTAAATTTTTCCTTTATGTTGAGTAAATTGCATTTAAAGTTGCTACTAACACATACATTTACTTATACATATGAGTTTGTTATCTTCATTCACAATAATAATAAACTATAAATGTGTTGTTTTATGAATTGGCTAAGTTGAAAGATAAAGCTGCCTAGAAATTGCACTCGAATTTCGAGCGCTGGAATGTGCTAGTATATATATATATATATATATAATAAAAGATGGATCTAGTTGAAGTTATTTTTGGTAGTTACGAACATCATAACAAAATCGTTATGCCCTGACCACAAAGTAGTTTGGGGTATAAAAAGATTTAATTTTTAGCTTTGGCAGACCAACTAAGTTTGATCTCTTCTGTATTCCATTCATGAATTATAAATAGCGAGGTATAGAAAATGGAAGAAAACTATAACAGTCCATTTTTTTTTTTTGTTTTCATTTTAATTCTATAACTTTCCAACATTCTGTCCCGTATCAAAGCCACCCATAAAAGTGCTGTAATTTTGAATCACAGCTGGTATTTAGTGGTTGACTGCTGGAACTTGATAAGTTGTGACTTGTGTTAAGTAAACTTGGACATAAGTCCTAGTCACTTTCTTTTCAGAAATTACGATTGCGGAAATCCAAATTTCATCTATCAATTCGTCGTCATCACTAACGTCAATATCATACTGGCATAAAATAGCCAATGCAGCTTCAATGTCACCGTTTTTTTGACAAAAAGATCACACAATCGTGAGTATAGAAAGAAACGTGATGTAGTGCATGAATGGTACAAATGTGATATCTGTTTTTCAATTTAATCAGATTCTCTAAAAATGTGGAATTTAGTAATTTTTTTTTTTTGTAAAAAGAACGTAAATATATCAGAGTTCAGAAAAAAACACACACTGAATCAAAAACTCGTACATATATGTAAACAAACATAACTTAGACCAACACACACATATTTTTATTTTCATATCAATTATGTTTCTTTTTAAATTTTCTTCGGTGCCTAACACAACCATGACTGTGTTCGTTTTAATATTTCGTTATTTACACGTTCTGGTACGTGTACTGAAAAAAAAAAACAGAATATGTACAATAAACAGGTTCGAGTTCAGTTATATTTTAAGTCGTGTTGTGGCTCGTGTAGTAAGAAAAAACCGAACATGTACAATAAACAGGTTCGAGTTCAGTTATATTTTAAACACGACTTAAAATATAACTGAACTCGAACCTGGTTCGACTTAAAATATAACTGAACTCGAACCTGTTTATTGTACATGTTCTGTCTTTTCTTACTACACGAGCCACAACACGACTTAAAATATAACTGAACTCGAACCTGTTTATTGTACATGTTCTGTTTTTTTTTTTTTTTTCAGTACACGTACCAGAACATGAACTTCAAATAAAGCAACACTCAAAAATGTGTGCTTTATGTGTGATTGAAACAAAAAGTACGTGATACAAAAATGTTCGTGTAAATAACGAAATATTAAAACGAACACAGTCATGGTTGTGTTGGGCACCGTAGAAAATTTAGAAACGCACATAATTGATATGAAAATAAAGATATGTGCTGGCTACTTTTGAACAGAACATTGTGTCTTTCATGTGTGTATTTTCTGAACCTTGAAATATATACAAATTTGAACTCAACAGAAATCATCAATTAAAGTGGAATTTTATGTTAAAAAAAATATTTAAAAAAACTCTTATTTTCGATATATATCAATCTAAAGATTGAGTTAGAAATAAATCAGGCTCAAGATGTTTTTACTTTAAATAAAGCAAAAACCATTGGCACATTTGTTTCAAAAATTGATCAATATTCTGTCAATATTCAGGTTATACAGCTGTATCGCGAAGAGTCACCAACCCTCATCAGTAACCAAAAGCAGTAGATAGTTTGGTTTGTAGAAAGGTAATTCATATATCTTTGCTATGAAACCAATGCAATGAGAATCCAAGCAAAGAGTTATACTATTAAACCTTGCCCACTATAACAAACTAAAATGTTAAACAACTTTGAAAATCTTACCCAATACGTGGCCGCATGTGAACCTCTAACAAAAGGCACAATTAAACAAATTTCATTTTATAGCCGATTTCTTTTTTTTTATTCTCTTTTGTGCAAAGAACACGCAAGCGAACTCGCAATCACTGAATACCGGTTAAAAAACACAAAAAAAAATATTTTTTTTATATTTTAATTACCTTAAAGTAGATCTCACCATCGGTATAGCCAGGTCTGAAAGGGTTAATACATAATTCCATTCAATTCTTTAATAAATATAAAATATAGACTAAAAATCTATAAGCGATTTCTTGTGACCGATGTTTTGTTCCGCCGTTTTATTCCGATTTTGGCCAAACGTATATTATTTGAAAGGTATTTCTTTTTAGCCGTTTTGCAGATTCACAAATTTTTAAATTTTTTCCTTTATTTTGAGTAAATTGCATTTAAAATTGCTACTAACACATACGTAAAATTATACAATGCTAGCTTTGTGTTTATTAATTTGTTAATGTGTTTGTAATAAGAAGGAGTTTGTTGTTTTGTGTAGATTTGTGAATTGGCTATAATTGATTAACACGCCTTTAGGGTCTTTATTTAATGAAAAAATAAAATTTCCTAAAATTTGCACTCGAATTTCGAGGGCTGGAATCTGCTTGTATTAAATTAATCCTTTACAAGTTATAAAAACTCCATTAAATATTTCTACTAAAAGTAATACATTTCAAACACACAAAAAATTAATACTTCTTATAAAAACAATACTAGGCCTGAGCTTGAGAAAGAAAATTAAATGTTTTTATTTGGAAATGAACACTTGTAACAAAAAATGTTCACGTATTTTAAAAGTAACATAAAATATTAGCGCTTTTTAGCGCTTTTCGTTTCTCTAATATGGTGCCTTTTATCGGTTTTTGAGGAACTATTTTAGATTTTTTGCTTGTAAAAAACTCAATTAACATTTTTTTCTCTGCCTTTATTTTTATACTGTAGAGTGTTTAGTTGAACACACGCATGTTGATACATTGTTTAGTTTGTTTGTCGTTTTTTAGTATTTTTTATATTTTATTTATTATCTTTATGTTTATATAATTTCCGCTATTGTGAACACAATAAAACATATTTTCAATGTAATTTGTTTATTGATGTGCAATAAATTATATTTCCAATCGAATGATTTTATGTTTGCTGGCAAAACCATAAATTTAATTATCATAACATTGATTTTTTCCCCTCCATTTCAATAGGTCATATTTAAGCAAACAACAAACAGGCCGGAACGTTGATACAATTGTTATGTTAAAAATTGAAATTTACGGGTGACGACAGAGAGAAAATATGGAACAGATTTAACAAATATTGTTATGTTGATATTTTGAGCAATCAAAATATAAGGCAAATCAATCAAAACTGTTCAAATTATTTTTTATTTCTTCAATTAAAGTTTTTTGTATAAACCTGCGTGCTATAAAAAAGAATTTATCACATATTATTAAACCGACCTTTATTTAAAGTCTAATGTCATAAAAATTTGTCTTTTTTTAACCAAATTTTACTAAAAACGTAAAATTCTTAATTTTTTGTCTTGAACCTGTACATTTTTCTCGAAAATTCTGTAAAAAATTACTAAATTTAATTTTTTTCTTAAATTACAATAAATAATTTCATGTATAACAAGCTAATGTTTGCTTTATAAGCTTCCCGTTTTTCTTTTGGACCTTTCAATAAACTTTTACTACAAAGTCATTTAAAAACAATTTTAAAATTTGTTTAAACTTTTTTAAAATTTTTTTTTTCTAATTTTTTTTTTTTTTTTATTAAACTTTAAGAAGTAAATACAAAAAAAAACTTTTCATTGTTTTTATTATGCTCGCCAAACTTTTTAAAAACATTTATTTTTATTTCTGTGATCATAAAGCAAGCCTGGGTGTGAGTGTGTGTGTGTGTGTGTCTGTAGAGCAAAAGTTTTTCTCCACTAAAGTTTGTCAACCAAAGTTACGAATTTTCTCTATGTGTGTACATATAAATTTGAATATAATTTGGTTACTGGTTGGCCAACTGACAGATTGTACTGCATATGCAGAGACTGCCATTTTAAGAAAGAACCAGACATTAAGGGCACTCACAGTTCTTCAATTTATTTTAATCAATAACAGAATTTTTTTACGCAATAAGAAAATTTGTAAATAAATAATAAATAAATAAAAAAAAAATAATAAATAAAAATAAAAAAATTCTTAACCGTGAGGTTCGCATCTACATCTATCTCACATACATACATTGGTAGTTACACTCTTTGGAGTTTTATACTAGACAGCTATTACTTCGTATGAATCTCAGAAGATACAGCACTAACAAACATACCAATCGTTATTTTTAAATTTCTATACTATTCATGCATTTATACTTCAAATTTCCATTATTCTTAGTTTCGTAAGAGTTGCCATATCTGATGTATGATTTGTACATTCAATACATTGCACTTTTTACATATCTATGGTTTCTGGAATTACCGCGTATGTCCATTTTTGGCTGTTTTGAGCAGAGTTCAGAAAAAAACACACACTGAATAAAAAACTCGTACATATATGTAAACAAACATAACTTAGACCAACACACACATATTTTTATTTTCATATCAATTATGTTTGTTTTTAAATTTTCTTCGGTGCCCAACACAACCATGACTGTGTTCGTTTTTATATTTCGTTATTTACACGAACATTTTTCTATCACGTACTTTTTTTTTCAATCACACATAAAGCACACATTTTTGAGTGTTGCTTTATTTGAAGTTCATGTTCTGCTACGTGTAATGAAAAAAAACACAGAACATGTACAATAAACAGGTTCGAGTTCAGTTATATTTTAAGTCGTGTTGTGGCTCGTGTAGTGAGAAAAAACACAACATGTACAATAAACAGGTTCGAGTTCAGTTATATTTTAAACACGACTTAAAATATAACTGAACTCGAACCTGTTTATTGTACATGTTGTGTTTTTTCTTACTACACGAGCCACAACACGACTTAAAATATAACTGAACTCGAACCTGTTCATTGTACATGTTCTGTGTTTTTTTTCATTACACGTAGCAGAACATGAACTTCAAATAAAGCAACACTCAAAAATGTGTGCTTTATGTGTGATTGAAATAAAAAGTATGTGATACAAAAATGTTCGTGTAAATAACGAAATATTAAAACGAACACAGTCATGTTTGTGTTGGGCACCGTAGAAAATTTTGAAACGCACATAATTGATATGAAAATAAAGATATGTGTTGGCTGCTTTTGAACAGAACATTGTGTGTTTCGTGTGTGTATTTTCTGAACCTTGGTTTTGAGTTAATAATGCCAAATATATTAATTTTTAACGCTCTTTACATGTGTAAAATTTTTTTTACAAAAATATTGGCCATTTCTGAGTTTTTTCTTTAAATAACGACGTAAATTAAATGTTTATTAAATTAATTTGCAGCACTAACGACGTATATCAACCTACGTTTGATCGCTGATAAATTATTTTCTCAGAGAACGACACATAGCGACATACGTTGTTATTAATGAAAAAAAGTGCAAAATAATTTTGGATTAGTTTTCGGTGTATAACCACTTATAAAAACTTGTGGGTTTATTTCTGTTATTTTTTGTGACTATTATTCTTGATACGTTGTTATATTCTCATCCTAAGTCCCGTTAAGTTTTTGTTGATGAATAAAAAAATCCATTTTTCAAGCAACAACAACTTATGTCTACATGGGTGGTTGCATTGGTAGTTTTTTTTCCAAAGAAAACGACGTTTGTCGACATAAGTTGTTTTATCTGCACACACTTTAAGTGTAATTTACACATTGCTTTTTTCGTCCTTCTCTAGGATCTGTTCCTCTGAACATTTTTGACTCAAAATTTTATGTAAAGTATTTATTGCCCATATCTACAGGACTGTTAAATAAAAAGCTCTAAAATCTTTATATCGAGCCCACAGTTTCAAATATAACGTTTTTTGGCTCCCCTGAACATTTTGATTCTATGACTTACGCGGTTATTCTAGAAAACCACAGATACTTAAGACATGTTGCCATGATTATTACATTTTTATTTTTTTGATGTGTAAGCATCTATTAAATTTCTAATTCAAATTACAATCACAAAAACAACGTAACATGTGAGCCGTAAGACAAATCGGAGTGACTTATGATTATATTGGTGAAAAAATTTTGATATAAAATTGTTACCTTTGCAGTAAAACGTTAAAAATATCAAAATAACGGACTCACATGATTTTTTTACTTTTTTTTACATTTAACAGTTCAATAAATAAATAAAATTTTTTTATTTTTTTAAACTGATTTTTTTAGTTGCAAGTCCAGGTATTTCTGGAACCCACCACGTATAATGGAATTAAAAAATTAATTTTATAATTAAAAAAACTTATCAAATTTTGAAATGAAAACACTCAATCCTCAGTAAATCTTTTTCAGAACAATAGTTGGAAGAAATATTCTAGAAATATTTGTGGGCTAATATTAGTTGTGAACAACAATGTTTATAAACATTTTTTATAAACAATATCTATAAACATTGTTTATAAACACAAAAACATTGTTTATACATATGTTAGACACAACAACATAGAAAAATTGATATTTGTATGGTACGGCTGTTTATAACACAGAATGCAATGGTTTGGCATTCCAAAATTTGCAAGACATTTTAAGAAAATATGTGTCAATATAACTGAATTCTTGGTATAAAAATGTTGTTATATTCGGGCTGTTTGTGGAGCACATAAATAAAAGTTAAAAACTAAAATAAGTAAGGTTGTTAAATTCGTCTTTGTTGAATCTTTTATACCCTCCACCATGGTTTTACATTTACATTAATATCGGGACTTACTGCAGTTTTATAACAAATGTAAACAAAATATTTGAAAACGAAAATATTTGATGATCTTTTCAAGATTATTACAACAAACGCACAGAATTTTCAACATTACCAATTTGCTCGAAATATTGACAAATAATATTATCTTAATTTTATCCTGATTTCAACAGACCGAGAGACAGAAGGACAAATGGACCAACCGACCCATATCACTATATCGACTCGCTATATACATTCGCACAGTGGTATGAGGGCTAAAAAATAAGACAGAAAAATTAATATATAAATTAAATTCGAAAAATTGAGTCAAAAACCTCCAAAGGGTTTGGCGTTCTCACGCTAAACTTTGTTTTATAGCCCTTTTATTTTTCCTTACCCTGATATTTTTTGTATAGGTTTTCACCTTTAACAGCAAATCAGTTGGACTAATTTTATCGAATGAAATCTTCAAACTAGTTTAAATTTTTTCCCCCTATTTTAATGCATTTTTTGATTAGCATAACATTGCAGGGCGTATTATTGTATACTAGCAGCTTCCAGCCCTAGAAATTCGAGCGCAAATTCTAGGAAATTTTATTTTTTTATTAAATAAAGACCCTAAAAGTATGCTTATCAATTATAGTCAATTCACAAATCAACACAAAAAACAAACTCACTTTTATTACAAACACAAACACATTAACAAATTTAATAATAATGCAATTTACTCAAAACAAAGGAAAAAATTTAAAAATCTGTAAATCTGCAAATCGGCTAAAAAGACATACCTTTCAAATGATGTACGTTTGGTCAAAATCGGGATAAAACGGTAGAACAATACAGCAGACACAAGAAATCGCCTAGCCTATTAATATTACGAATATATCAGGTTTGCTTTGTTTTTGAAGTTTTTTAAATGTGAATTACTTTTGTAAAATAATTTTTAATATTTTTCTGAAGGACGTGTTAAAAAATAGAGTATTTCTGTAATATTAAAAAAAAAAGTGGGATCATCAAAGTCAGTTTTTACTGAAAATTATACCAGTTGACTTGAAATCAATCAAGTACAAGATTTACGTTGTTGGTATTCGCTAGAAGAAATATTATCGCTAATAACTCTTCAGCATTTAAGATTATACGCAATAGAATATAAGAAATATTATTTTAAAAATTTTAAAGGAACTTGTAGGACTTGAGGCTGGAAGTCCAAAACAAAAAAATATGTTTACATTTTTAGGGCTTGAAATATTTTTTCGTTATTAAAAATTTTTAATATTACCGACATTATATTATTTCTTTAATATTAACTAGCAGATTCCAGCACTCGAAATTCGAGTGCAAATTCTTGAAACTATTTTTTTTTTATTTAATATTCTAAAGCTATGCTTCACAATTCAAATCATTTTAAATGAAGAAAACAAACTCAACACATTAACACAAACACATTAACAAATTTAATAAACACACACATAGCATTGTATAATTATACCCTATACCACTATGTGGTTTGGGTATAATGACTTTGTGCTGCTGTTTGTAACAACCAAAAATATTTGACCTAGACCCATCTTTAATTATACCGATCGAATCAGAATCACTTTCTGAGTTGATTTAACAATGTCCGTCCGTCCGTCCGTCTGTGTGTCCATGTAAACCTTGTAATCAAACTGCAGGTCGCAAATATGAATATATTTTGATGAAATTTGGTACATAAGCTTTTATCGGCCATGGGATGAACGCTGTTGAAATTGGTGAGCATCGGTCCATGTTCAGACCTAGCCCCCATACAAATTACCCATATGAAATCGACATAAATTGCCATAAGATCCAAATTGTCATATAGATCTTACTCAAATTGGGTTTGTATGCGTTCATTACATCCATTAATGAGAAGTCCAAAAATAGAGTATTTCTGTAATACTAAAAAAAGTGGGATCATCAAGGTCATTTTTTACCGTAAATTATACCAGTTGACTTAAAATAAATCATGTACAAGATTTATGTTGTTGCTATTCGCTAGAAGAAAAATTATCGCATATAACTCTTCAACATTTAAGATTATATGCAATAGAATATAAGAAATATTACTTTAAAATTTTTAAAGAAACTTGTAGGACTTGAGGCTAGAAGTCCTAAATGAAAAAATATGTGTACATTTTTAGGGCTTTCCTAAAAAGCTTGAAATATTTTTTCGTTTTTAAAAATTTTTAATATTTCCGACAATATATTATTTTTTCGTTTAATACTCTATGCTTCACGATTCAACTCATTTTAAATGAAGAAAACAAACTCAACACATTAAAACGAACACATTAACAACTTTAGTAAACAACACATAGCATTGTATAACTTTATGTATGTATTAGTAGCAAATTTAAACGATTATAACTCCAAAAAAATATTCCAGACGATGAAAATCTGTAAATCTGGGTAACAGCTAAAAAGGAATATCTTTGAAATGAGAACTTTTTCGTCAAAATCGGGGTAAAACTGTGAAACTTACATCGGTCACAAGAAATCGCCTTGCCTATTTATATTATAGATATGTAAAGGTAAACCTTTCCACCGATTTTTAGCCATAATGCGTGCACGGATGAGTGTGAAATTTGGCATAGTTATAGATCGTATGGGGGAGAAGTGCTAATTGATAAAATTTATGTATAATGTGTGTTAAAAATATATTAAATTAAACTAAATTAAATAAAATAAAATTTTTACAATAAATAATTTTGTAAGAGCCTAAAGGTATGCTTATCAATTTTAGCCAATTCACAACTCATCGCCTGTACATTTATTATTGATGGTTTAAAAAAAAGTACATTTTAATCGCCCTGTGTTGAATTGCGAATTGCCTAAAATTGATTAGCACACCTTTAGGCTCTTATAAAATTATTTATTGCTAATCCCATTTATATTTCTTCTGTGTGTTCATTAAATATTAATAGTTAAATTTAATGAATTTTATCTTTTAAATTCACAATTTAATGAATTTTTTTTTTAAATATTCATAAATTTTTTATGTATATATAGCTTAGAAAAACATTGAAATGCAAAAATTAGATGCTAGTTTGTTTGATTTTGCTAAAGAGAAGAGCCTCTAAAGTTATATCTATAATATTAAGCTTGGCGATTTCTTGTGACCGATGCTTTGTTCTAACGTTTTATCCCGATTTTGACCAAACGTATATTATTTGAAAGGTATTTCTTTTGAGCCGTTTTGCAGATTTACAGATTTTTAAACTTTTTCCTTTATTTTGAGTAAATTGCATTTAAGGTTGCTACTAACACATACATAAAATTAAACAATTCTATGTGTGAGCTCATTAAATTTGTTAATGTGTTTGTAATAAAAATGAGTTTGTTTTTCGTGTTGATTTGCAAATTTAATGAAAAAATTAAATTTCCTAAAATTTGCACTCGAAATTCGAGGGCTGGAATCTGCTAGTTCATACTTAATCGTTTCGATATATAACGTGTCGTATCATACGAGATTTTCGAACTAAATTATTTCGATCACTATTGCTGTCGTGTATATTTTGTTGCTAGATTTTATTTAACGCAATTTTACAACAAAAATGAATAACTTATAAAAAAACCTCATTAGTCAAAAACAATATATATTCTTATACCAAAAACAAAATCTTATTAATAACGCCACTTTCCCGTTTGTGATTATCCCCAATTTTTTAAGTTTCCTTCATAACAAACATAAAAAACAAACAATAAAAGCTATTAAAATTACCATAAAATTATGCAATTCTTATATATTTTTTATTTAAGCTTTTATTTTCTCATAAAAACAGAACTTATTTATTTTTTAACGATGTGCAGTAATTGGAATTTATTTTTCTCACATAAAAAAAAAATGCAAAAAATGTAATATATTTTTTATATGTCCGTATCCTTGACACTACTTAATAATACATTTCGTATGGTCTAATGTCTCTTTTATGTGTAATCATTTGTTTTTTTTTTGTATCTCTTTACAGGTAAGTTCTCTAAGGAATGTCATTGTGTTGAAGTTGTCAAAAATGACGCTCTGTTTTATTGACGTTGTCAGGTAATATAAAATTTTTAATACATGCCATTTGTTTGCTCTTTTTTTTCATGGTTCATTTTGGGGGAAATTGAATAATGAGCAAGTGTTGTATTGTGTTTTAGTTTTATTATGGTTTTTGTTTCTATAGTATTTTATGTTGAGTAAAACTTGAAGGACATTAAAGGAGAAACAGATTGTTAAATAAGGATATTCTTTTTCTTTTTTTGCTACCATCATAAATTTTCGGTTTGAATTTAAAAATAGCCTTAAAATTGTATTTATTGTGAAAGCAGTTTTTACCCAGTCTTAACAAATTAATTTTATGGGATTCGAACTTAGAAAGATGTTATATAATTTAAACTATCAGCTAGCACATTTTATAAGACATGCATTTTTTTTTAATTTTTCTACGAATAGTAGAACAATAACTCGTATAATGTTCGGCTATAACTACAGATAATATGTAAAAGATGCAGAACGTCGAAGGCCCCAAATTCCACATTTACTTTTTATTTAAATTAATATTTTTTAACCACAAAAATTTAAATCCACCAATTTTCTGAAAGCAGAATTGGCTATCACTTTATCATTAAATCAGGAATATATTGTACATTATACCAGCCAGTAGTTTACCGAGCGCTTTAAAATACAACTTTTAACGTACCCATAAATGATAAACAATTAAGCAACTCTGACTATCTTAAGGCTTTACAATTATCTTTTACCTATGCAATGGTTAATTTTACTGAAAAATTAAACCATTGATTAGACGAGGGCAGACTGATAAGTCCTTTAAAAAAAATAGAATAAGAAGTCGACGTCGGTCGTGTTTCTATTGTTATTATCACCTTCATTTTAATTGATTTCTCAAACTTTTTTCCAGTCTACCATTAGTCTAACATACATACTTCGTCCAATGTGTCTCCAATTTTATAACTCCTTCTCAAAATCTTCACAATATTCCTTTGTTTTAGCGAAGACTATATCTCTACCCGTTGAGCCATTAAATCAGATTTGGAAGTATGTCTTAGGATATCAGCAGATTACCGTGCATTAGAGAACTAGTTAGAGATCAAATAATGGAATTTCGCCATGTCGAATACGCAAGTGTTCACCCGTGCATTATCTTGACGAAAAAGCATTTTTTATACCCTATACCACTATGTTGTCAGGGTATAATGAGTTTGTGCTGATGTTTGTAACTCCAAAATTGTATGACCTAAACCCACCAATTAACTAAGAAACATTTTCTGTGACGTCCGTCCGTCTGTCTGCCAGTCCTTCTGTCTGTCCATCTGCAATTCGAAGAAATTTTGTGTATAATCTTCTATCGGCAATAGGATAAGTGCTATTGAAATTGGTGCAAATTGGTGTATGTCCAGATCTAGCCCCGATACCAATAACCCCTTTCAGACAGACCAAAATTGTAGGAAGATCCAGATTGGCTTATATATATCGATAAAATTTGTTATATATGTGTATATAATACCTGCTATTCATTAGTCCAAAATAAACTCTTCAGAATCATTTTTAATCATAAAAAGATTATTTCCGATGATCACTTACGTCTATAAAAAAATCCATAAATTTCTTTAAAATCTGATTTGTTTACGTTTTTGAGAAAATTTTGTGACTTTATAAAATATGGTCATCATCAATCCATTTTTTGATTAGTCCCCATATAAAAATAACATCATATCTGCACACCACAAATTAATAACAATACTATTAAAATTTGCTTTGTGCTTATTATATATATCCAGTTATTTGCTAAGCATACTTGGATCCAAGATCCTCTTTCGAAACATATGGTATAGGGTATCGCATAGTCGACCTAGACCAACTAAAATTTTCTAACTTGTTTTTTACCAAATGACGTTTTTTTTTATCATCGCAGAAATACTCGTAGTACAAAATTATAGTTGAAAGTAAAGTGAATTCCGCCAAAAGTGCCACAAAAAAAACTGTTACCATATATTTGTGACTTCCGGACCTACCTTGGCCTTCTTTGATTGTTCTGCGTGTTGAAATGTCTAAAAATTGCAGTTGAACATCGATATTGTGGTAATACTCACTCGTAGTTGTTACACGATTGGGTTTGGAATCCATTGTGAACAAGCGCGTCCGAAAGTATCCTAATGCCCAACTGTTCGTGCAGGATATTCTCAACAAGTTCTTTTGAGATATGTAATACGTCAGCCAACTCACGCAACTTCACTCGGTTGTCATTCAGAATAATATCGTAAATATTTTAATCATTTCTTCAGTTATTACTTGTGGATGTTCGGCTTAAAGTTTAAACATTTTAACTCAATTTTAAAGCCTTAGCCGCTGTTGCGGGTTATTAATATTATCACACTGGACTCGATAATAATGCCACTATATGAGTATTCAGCTGCCTGCCACACCCGAATAATATCTGTCGTGGGAACATCTGACACAACCCGATTCTTAAACGGGGGAACACCAGAAGGTAAAGGTCTTTCACCACTTCTTCGCAATGTGGCGCTGACCCAATGCTATTGTCCTTGGAGATAATATTGAAGTTGCTGTAGCCGTCAATGAGAAATTTCTATATACATTAAGGGATATAAAACTAAGGCTCTAATGTAGCTATCAAAAATCTGTGGCCTGAAAGTCAATTCGAAAACGGAATTAGTTTTTCTTCATAAGGAAGTAATATATTCTTACCTTCGATCTTTTCGCTCTCGACGATTATGAAATTACTCTCTCTGAAGAAGACAAATAGCTTAATGTATTCCTAGCGAGAAAGCTGAGCTAAAGAAGGCCATCATTACCTTATGTTCCTGCAACTTAGGCCTTCTTGCAGCAATATAAGGTAATGATAGCCTTCTTTAGCTCAGCTTAGGATACGCAAGAGTTTTAATATAAAAATTTTTCATAGGGTTTATTAACGGTGGCCCAACCAATTCTGCTGTATGCGGTCATCGTAAATTAGTATCTTCGTACCATACCTTCGGGTGCTTTGAACGTCCTCTTACTACTAACATCATTGGGCATATTAATAAAGTAGTGTGCAACGTCCTCTGACATCCACGTAAGAAGCATTTTAGCATAGTGAATGGAAATGTGACCATAGCGTGATCCTGAATGTCAGGAACATAACATTTAATGTAGATTATATGTCTTCGAGGAACGCACTTGAAGGCTACTACAATTCCCTAAAATCAGTTAGGGAATATTGGTGTCGAACATTCGCGCATGGCAGACGTTCCATAAGTTTTTACATTGATGGAGCAAAATAACAGAACCAAGTGTGTTTCGAAGTCGATTTAAAGGAGCATGGCTTTAGTATGCATTAAAGTTTACCAGACCAGTCCCATGTACATATATCAGCTAAAAATAATGGCTATAAAAGAAGTTACTGGTTGGCATGGTTGAAATTTTCTAGCTAAAATATTTACTTCGATAGCCGATAGAGGTGGAAACAGCAGAACCCATTCTCTCTGAATGTCCAATGCTAAAAGGCAAGAGAATCCCTGCACTTGGAGGATACACCGTATCTCCTGTGACATATGGAAACTAATGCCAAATAGGGTAATTGGCTTCATAAGAAGCCTTAATCTTTAGGACAAGCATGGGATGTACAAAAGATAAAACTGGTCGCGGTGCGTAAAGCCTTCCTTATCTAATCTACTTCGATAGTCAAGCCCTCAAAAAAATACTTTAAATCAATGTACCTAAAACTGAAAACTATCCTTCACTGCCTCTCGTCCTCAAATGAATTGGCCCAGAAGTACAAGAGGCCAGTCATATGGGCTGAAGCATTTGCTACTCATCTTCAAACGACATTCCAGCCCTATACCTATTATAACAATAATGTTGCAGAAATTCTCGAGTACTTAGATAGTTCATGTCCAATGTATTGGCCCATAAAACACATTTCACTTCCTGAAGTAAAAGAAGAAGTAAATAAACTTAATTGCAAAAAATCACCTGGTTATGATAGCATAGATGAAAAGGTTAGCTACCTTAGCATACTATTTCTCACGTTGTTGTATAACTCGATATTGAGATTAAATTACTTTCCCCTGCAATGGAAATGTGCAGAGATTGTAATGGTAAATAAACCAAACAAACCAGAAAACATCATTACATCCTATAGACCAATCAGTTTACTGGTTGTATTCTCCTAAATATTTGAACGAATATTATTGAAAGGAAAATTAACAGTTCTGGAAAATTCTAATATCATTCCTGAATACCAATTTGGTGTTAGATCAAGCGTGGCCCTTCTGAGCATTACCATCGTATCGCTGACTTTATGAGAAACACATTGGAAATTACGAAATTTTGTTCAGGAGTATTTTTGGATGAACAACAAGCCTTTGCACACAGCGAAATTTAAAAAAATTGTAATTGTAATTCCTGCGGGATTCAAATGTTTTTATCTACCTCGATAATCATTTACGCTTAAACTTTAACTTCATATTAATCACATAATTAACTAAAGATAAGCTAATCGCTCCACCTGTAGGATTACTAGAAAATCTGCTTTAATCGGAAGCATTCAAATGCTTTTTTTATCACTCCCCATTCAAGAGTGGGGACTCGCGAAAGTTACTGTGTGCCTGGCAGTCAAAATATTAAATTTTTTCTCTGCTATTGCCCTGTGCTCTCTAGACAAATATTTCACATAGATTTGTTTTTTCTAGTGTAATTGAGTGAGCGCTTTATTAGTGCAATATGGTTTACATAAAATGTAATAATTAGGAACCCATTGAACCTTGAAAACTGAGTCTTAAAGCGCATTAAAATCAAGTCTTTTTACTTTACCTCACTAGAGTCTTTACAATGGTGCCAACTGCAGGTAGATAGTTTGGAAGGTCGTTAAGATATAGCGAAAACAAAACTGGACTTAATAAACATCCCTGCTTAACCCCCTGAGAGACTGTGAAAGAATAAGAAAGCGAACTGCCATTCCAAACTCTACTAGTCGTATTGTCATATAATTTCCTCAATACGGAAACCATTTTACTTGAAAGACCCAAACAACAAGGTTTATAAAATAATGAATTACGTGGGATAATATCAAAGGCCGAAGAAAAGTCAACAAAAAAATGCAAAAGTTTTTCTTTTCCAATTAAAACCCAAATTTACGGTAAGTAAATTGATAAATAAATTGAATAAATTATCAATTGTGGAATAATCTCTGCGAAACCCAGCTTGGTATTCATTACGGATACCGGTTAAGTCCAACCAGCTGTTAATACGACTGAGTACCATCCCGTAAAGATTTTGTAATTTTTTTTTTATATTAACCAACACTCAGGGGATGCTCTCTACAAATTCATGGTTTGATTTCAGGAAAATAGGTTGTGGGAAGGAGGAAAGAGGGAGTAGTGTTTGTGGATATTTGACTTAAATTTTATTAGATTATAACATACGGCTAGTTCGAGTGATCAACGAATTCTCTCTGTAATGCGTTGTGCGGTCAACTGTACAATAGACTACAAACGGATGTGATCTACTAAAGAAGCGGGTAGAGCGAACCGAATCTCGGGCACTTGGAATAAGTTCGCTAATCTCAGAAGAACATTGCCCATGGTAATATCTATAGAACAGTGCTACACAACCCACATTCCGACGGTGTTCAAATAGAGTTGGATACCCTACTGTCACTGATGAACGCCAACGCCCTCCTTTGTACACGGTCCAGTAGCTCCAAAATAGACTTTGAAGCTCCTGCCCATATATGGGAATTGTATTCCATTTTCGGTCGGAGATCAGAAGGAGTGAAGTAATTTCTACACCGTTTTAGAAAACCAAGACACTTGAATGCTTATTTCGACACTTGAAAAACATGCTCGTTCCAACGAACATTACATTAAATTCTCATGCCTAGAACATCAAGAGTATCCGTTTCCTCAATACATATACCATCCATATATACATGATGACATTGTTGATTCCAAGGCCCTATGGGTCAACACACAGTATTGAGTCTTCAGCACATTAAAATCAACCCCATTCGCTTTACCCCACTCGTAGATAGTTAACAGACCTTGATTGAGTGTGTCATTTATTGTCTGCTTTTTTCCCCCAACCTCCAAGAGGCTTGACCTACAATTAAAGGAAAATAAATAACAAATGCTGCTATCATCTGCGAAAGAATATATATAATTAAAAGTTTGACCAAGAATGTCGTTCAGAAAGATCAGGAAAAGAGAAGGAGAAAGAACGGAACCTTGGGGTGCCCCTGTATATAGCTGAAACTCAGACGGGACCCCATCAATAACAACACATATTGTTCGGTCTCTGGGAAAACTCGATATAAATCCAGAGAAGTCATTACCGATCCCAAATACAATAAGCTTTGATATCAATGCACCCTGCCATTCGCGATCGAATGCCTTAGAAATATCTAGAGCAACCGCTTTAGTTTCGCCAGAATTGCAAATGAATGGACTCCAGTTATCAGAAAGGAGAGCTAACAGGTCTCTCGTGAAACGATTTCTGCGGATGCCATACTGTCGATCATTAAGAAGTGAATTGATCTCTAGGTAGTTCACAAGATGGAAATTGATCGTCTTTAAGAGCGCAGACCAGATTGAAATTGGTCGGTAATTTTCAGGGTTATAAGCCGCACCGTTTTTAGGGATTGGTTGGACATTAGCAACCTTCCAGCAAGAGGGAAAGTCTCCCGCACAGTACGAAAAGCTGAAAAGGTTGGCCAATGGACTGGCTTGCGTCGAACAGCACTGTTTCAGCACCAGTGTGGGTATACCATCCGGTCCCGCGTATATATTGGGGCGATAAGAAAGCGTTAGTTGTCTGGGAACTGTGTACAGAAGCATTATCGTGCTGAAAAATCCATTCTGCATCACCAAAATTGATAAGTACGTCATCGAGAGCTCTTAATTTTTTTCAGAGTTAATTTCTGAGAGGCAGTCTATGTTATAAGTGATCCCCCACAAAACTTCCTTGATATTCTCTAATGTTTCTTAATTTTATTACGCCAATAACTCTGAAATCCATCGGGACCATCTAAGTTAAATTCTTTTCGTCGGAAAATATAACCTAGGTCCATTCCTCTTCCCAAAACTGATACTTTGCTCCGAATGCCAATATGGCCATCTTTTGGGCATTTGTAAGCTTTTTTGGGAGTACGTTTGGTCCATTCCTTATTATTATCTGCTTGTAAGATTTGCCGAATACGTCTCTTGGTGACATTTAAATTCAGTTTATTAACGATATTGCCTAGAGGGAGGGCTCAGTTAAACGCTAAACGTTTGACCTTCTGATTCTCCTTTTCTTCCCCTAATTTTCACGTGAATTTAAGTAATTAATGACTACAGTTTTACTGCCTTTAAAAGAGATGCAATTTTTCTAGTTCCCAATCCTTCACATAATTTCACTTGGTCCTATAGTTATTTTTGTCTACACATTTAGATAACTTTTAATAAAAAAGTAAAAGAAGCAGCAAATTATTTAGGATCAATTATTTCAATGTTAGTTACCGCACACGGTTGTAAAAAATCCATATGAATTCTATCTGAACGTTGAAGAATTTAATTTAATCTATAATATTAATAGGCTAAGCGATTTCTTGTGACCGATGTTTTGTTCTACCGTTTTATCCCGATTTTGACCAAACGTATATTATTTGAAAGGTATTTCTTTTTAACCGTTTTGCAGATTTACAGATTTTTAATTTTTTTCCTTTATTTTGAGTAAATTGTATGTGCTTTTAAGGTTGCACATACATAAAATTATACATATCCTATGTGTGTTTTAGTTAATGTGTTTGATAATGAGTTTGTTATCTTCATTCACAATAATAATAAATAATGAATGTGTTGGTTTGTGAATTGGCTAAGTTGAAAAATAAAGCTGCCTAGAAATTGCACTCGAATTTCAAGCGCAGGAATCTGCTAGTAATAATTCAATATTTTGGTCTTATAATTACTGCCCAAGTGTATCGTTAGAAATGTTGGGATTCGCATGCTAAGGCTATTGAGTCATCCCAATAACTAAGTAAGAGTTAACTCGGTAAGAGTTACTTAATATTTCGGGTCTAGCAAACCCATTACCAATTTGTTTATTAACGAAGCTCCTAAATGTGTAATCCTTATAATTAAATATTATAATTAGAACTAAACTGTTATACAGAATAGTAGTGGTATAAACTTAAATAAAGATGAAAAAAACTCTTATGCCCGTTTTCTCAATAGGCGATTATCTTTTATCCCAACGAGAAACTGCCGATTAAAGAAATTTGGTTTTCTCAATGTCTGGTTTGCTTTTATTTTGTCGCAAAGCTAACTGGCACTCATCTGCCAATTATTTATTTATCGTACAGATAAATTATTCTACCAACTTTCATATCAATTTTGAGAGGCATTGCCAACTGAAAATAATTCTCCCAACTTTCATACCTATTTTGAGAGGCATTGCCAACTGAAAATAATGTTTTTGTCGTTACATTGAGAAAACCAAAATTGTTAACCGGCAGTTTATCGGTCCAATAAATTTATGTCCTGGTTAAGTAACAGGCAGTTTGACGATACATTGAGAAAACCGGCATTAGACTCTTAAAAGGACTTTTGAGCCAGCCCTCACATTTCATTAGCCTACACTATTTCCTTAAACATCTAACATATTTTAAAGCTCATTGTATTTTCATTGTTTGTTTTTCATTTTCTCAACCAAATTGTTTCCTACTTTCTTCAAAAAGAAAACTTTTATAATTGTTTTCAATAACAATTCTTGTCATTCTGTTATCAAGTGATCTGTTTTTATTATAAAAAAAAATAAAATAAATAAAAAAAACAATACACAAACAAAAATTTAAATAAAACTTGTTCCACAAACTTTCTGGGCATTTAATAAGGCCAGACATTACAACTAACATCATGGATATATGTATGTTTTTACGTACCTACAACAAAAACTACACGCAAACAAAACGTATTGTTGTTTCAGCAACAATTTCAATTAAAATCTCAAAAATGGTTCGGTGTCTGTTGCCTTGCGGTCAGTGAATAATATCAGTTGTATTGTTAAATAAGTCTGAAACAGATAACTGAGACAGACACTTGTCTTAATGAATTTTCGTTAAATTATTCAAATATAATTTTTGGCTGTACAGCATTAAAATTAAAACAGAAAGAATTAAATTAAACATTATCTACGGCTTTCTAGATTACATTGCAATCCATTGATGGCAGCCCCTGTCGGATAACTTAAATTAACTATTAAAATACAATAACACAGTTAATCCGCAAAAAAAAAAAAACAAGAGAATCATTAAAAATACGTAAATAAATATTTGCAATTCATTTCAAATAACAACAAATACAAATACAATTGTTAGTTCAGACACTAACAACCATAGACCATTAAATTTGTGAGTTCCGAAATTGTGTGTTATCACATAAATAAACTTTTATGTAAAATGTTTGTAGAAGTTGTTGTTTCAAAAACCTTTTAGCACCTTGTTTAATTATAATATTTAGCCTTAAACTAACCTCAATTACAATTTAAGTTAATTATTAATGAAACAATGTACAGCAGTCGGTAAAAATAAAACAAAAGACAAACAAATATATAAAGTTTATTGGAACAGCCAAGGAGATAGACAGAGAGAGAGAGAGAGAATGAAGACAGAGAAAAAGAAAAGGATTAAACATAAAACTTCATCACTAGGTAAAGCACAACTTGGTAACTTTTAAGATATTAACTACTAGAAGTACAAGCAATAGTATGTATCTACTATAACAACAACTAGTCGTACTACTTACAACAGTTGCTTAACACTCATACTCACTCACACAAACAACACTCAAACAAAATTACATTAATCAACTTAACAAAGGAGTACTTTAACTCTATGTAAGTAGTAAAAACGTTACAATTTCATTGTATTGGTGGGTAGGTCTCTCTGCCTGTGTGTCCCTCTCTCTCTGTGTGTGTGTGTCTTCATGCACTTACCCATACACTCATAATATTTTACCTTGCCTAAATTGTGTTTTGTGTGATAAGCATGCAAGACAAAATGCAATTAAAGGATAAATTAAAGAAAATTAGTATAATTAGATTAATGGTCTTACAATAAAATCACAAACAGAATATAAAACACAAATGAAAGAAAGAAAAGAATATTGTTAAAATAACAAACACGGTTATTAAGTGTGTACTTGAACCTCTAAAGAAAATTTTACTTTGAATATTGTTTGTATTTTAATTAAATACATAAAAGAATATTATGTTTTAATTTGAAACGGAAAAAAAGAAATATTATTATGAAAACATAAATGTTTTGCTCTGCCGTAAAGAAAATTGGTGCATTTGGTTCAACAAGCCGTATGTTGGGGAAACGACTAAAATAAAAATAATTTCCAATAGAATTAAATTAAGATATGGATATAAGACCCGGAGATGATATTTTCAGAAATCTTCTAATCCAGTTAGTTGTGAAGAGCCTAAACAGTTTTTGAAGAAAGATATATTTGGTTATTTAAATCGATATTTAGCGATAAATTGAATAATAATAATCAATAAAATTCGTCTGTCCTTTAAATCATACTAGCAAATTCCAGCCCTCTAAATTCGGGTGTAAATTCTAGGAGATTTTATTTTTCATTAAATAAAGACCCTAAAGGTATGCTAATCAGTTATAGCCAATTCACAAATCAACACAAAAAACAAACTCATTTTTATTACAAACTCATTAACAAATTTAATAAACATACTCATAGCATTGTATAATTTTACGTATGTGTTAGTAGCAACTTTAAATGCAGTTTACTACAAAAAAATTAAAAATTTCAAAATCTGTAAATTTGGTGGACAGCTAAAAAGAAATACTTTTCAAATGAGGCATGTGTGGTCAAAATAGGATTTAAACTGACACAGTAGCATCGGTAGCAAGAAATGGTCTTGCCTATTAATATTATAGATTTTTATTTAAACTATTTATTTCTTATTTAATTCTTAATTATAAATTTTTAATTTTTTATTTTCCATTTTTAATTTTTTAATTTTTCATTTTACATTTTTAATTTTTCATTTTTTATTTTTTAATTTTCATTTTTTATTTTTCATTTTTCATTTTTCATTTTTAATTTTTAATTTTTAATTTTTAATTTTTCATTTTTCATTTTTAATTTTTCATTTTTCGTTTTTTATTTTTCATTTTTCATTTTTAATTTTCCATTTTTTGTTTGTTCATTTTTAATTTTTCGTTTTTGTTTTTTAACTAGCAGATTCCTCGAAATTCGAGTGCAAATTCTAGGAAATTTTATTTTTTCACAAATCAACACAAAAAAACAAACTCATTTTTATTACAAACAAATTAAAAAATTTAATAAAACACACATAGCATATGTGTAATTTTATGTATGTGTTAGTAGCAACTTTAAATGCAATTTACACAAAATAAAGGAAAAAATTTAAAAATCTGTAAATCTGCAAAACGACTAAAAAGAAATACCTTTCAAATAATATACGTTTGGTCAAAATCGTGATAAAGCGATAGGACAAAACATCGGTCACATGGAATCGCCTAGCCTATTAATATTATAGATTTATAGTTCGCATAAAAAAAAAAAATACTTTTTTTAAAAATGTGCAATACTTTTTAGGAATATGTACTTCAGAAAAAGTAGCCTTTTTTATTTCAAAATATTTTTAAGAAGTTCTTTTTCAAAAAAAGAAGTCATTTTTTTAAACAAATATATAATACTTTTATAAGGAAAGTTATTTTTTTAAGAAATTGTACGTTTTAAAAAAGCACTTTCTCAAGAAGAGAACTTTTTAAAAGAAAAGGGACTTATTTAAGAGAAGTTACTTTTTAAGAAAATTTACTCCATATAAGAAAAACTAAAAAAAAATATTTCTCAAGGAGATTTTGTGAAGAATCCTTTTTTTTTTTTAAGGAAAAGTCCTTTTTTAAGGAAAAGTGTTTTTTTAAGAAAAGGTACTTTTTAAGGAAAGCTACTTTTTTGACAAAATATATAATATTAAACCTTACGTTTTTAAAGGAAGCACTTTCTTAAGAAAACGTACTTTTTAAGAAAGGAACGCATTTAAAATAAAACGTACAATACTCTTCTGAAAAAAGGTAGATGTGAAAGCCATAGTACTTCTTAAAAAAAATAAAAATTTTTAAGTAAATGTACTTTTTGACAATAGGTGCTTTATTATGAAAAGTTACTTTGTAAGAAAATAAACAATACTTTTTAAAAAAAGTACAGATACCTTCTTAAAAATTCAATTTGTTAAAAAAGGTACTTTTTGCAACCAAATCCATTTTCTAAGAAATAGCGCTTTCTAAAAATAAATAGTTTTTTTAAGAAAATTTCATTTTTAACAAGAGGTAATTTTTAAGAAAAGGAACTGTTAAATAAAATTCTTATAAAGAAAACGTACTTTGTTCAGAATTGTATTTTTTAAAAACGGTACCTTTGTAAGAAAAAATGGTTTTTAGGGATGTGTATTTTATTAAGTAAATTTACTTTTAAAAGGAAATTTACTTTGTAAGAATAAGAACTTTTATGAACAAAATATCATTTTAAGAAACGGTACTTTTTAGGAAAAGATGTTTTTTTAAAAAGGTAATTTTTTAAGAAATAGTACCATTTTACGAAAATGTAGTTTTTAAGAAAAGGTACTCTTATAAGAAAACTTAATTCTTTAAAATAAACCAGTTTTAAAACAAATACTCTTTTCAGAGAATTTGCTTTTTAAGAAAATAAATTTGTAAAAGAAAATGTACTTTTTGTTTTTGAGCAATAGGTACTTTTAAAGAAATTTACTATTTTAAGAAAGGGTATTTTTAAAGAGAGGTACTTTTTTAGAAAAGATACGTTTCTAAGAAAATACACATTTTTAAAAAAATTTACTTTCTTATAAAATTCATTTGTAACAAAGTGAACTTTTTTAAGAAAAGTTACGTCATCAAAAATTTGCCTTTTTACGCAAAGGTATTTTTTATTAAGAAGGTAGTTTTTTCTAAAAATAGCGAGTTTTTTAAGAAAACTTAATTTTTAACAAGAGGTAATTTTTAAGAAAAGGAACTCTTAAATAAAATTCTTATAATGAAAGAGTTTTTTGTTCAGAATTGTACTTTTTAAAAAGGCTAACTTTGCAAGAAAAAATGCTTTTTAAGGATGTGTATTTTATTAAGTAGATTTAAAAGGAAATTTTCTTATTAAGAATGGAAACTTTTATGAAAACAATTTATTTTAGGAAAAGGTACTCTTTAAAAAATGTATTTTTTAAGATATGGCAAATTTTTACAAAAATTAACATTTTGAAGCAATATACTTTTTTAAGAAAACTTACTTCTTTAAGAAAAGGTATTTTTTTAAGAACTCTTTTGAGAGAATTTGCTTTTTAAAAAAATAAACTTTTAAAAGAAAATTTAGTTTTTAAGAAAAGGTTGTTTTTGAGGAACAGGTACTTTTTAAGGAAATTTAATATTTTAAGACAATGTACTTTCTTATAAAATTAATTTGTAAGAAAGGAACTTTTTTAAGAAAATTTACTTCGTCAAATATTTCCCTTTTTACGAACAGGTACTTTTGATTAAAAATGTACTTTTTAAAGAAAATTAAATTTTTATGGAAAGGCACTTTTTTAAAATATTAACTTAATTTTTAAGAAAACTTTTTTTTAAGAAATAGTACTTTCTACAAATAAGTACTTTTTCCAGAGAAATTACTTTTTAAGAAAAACGTTTTTGAAGAAAAGTCACATTTTACGAAAAGAAATATTTCTAAGAAAATGTACGATTTAAAAAAAAAAATTATTTAAAAATTATTTAATTATTATACTTTTTAAGAAAATGTACTTTCCTTAAAAGGTATTTTTAAGGAAAGGAACATTTAAGTAAGTTACTTTTTTCAAAAAATTCCTTTATTAATAGAATTCACTTTTTAAGGGAAAGTCACTCATATCAGAACATATACTTTTTTAAGAAAAGATAAATATTTAAGAACGAGTACTTTTTTTAAAGAAAATTTTTTTTTTGGCAAAAGGTACTTTTTAAGAATGGGTACTTTTTTAAGTAGTTTCTTTTTAAGAAAAGTTACTTTTTTAAGAAAAAATACCTTTATAAGAAAACTTAATTTTTAAGAAATAAAGTTTGATACTTAAAAAATACTTTTTAAAGCAGAAATAATTTTTAAGAAAAGGTGCTTTCTTAAAAAAGATACTTTTCTAAGAAAATGTTCTTTTTAAGAAAAGGCACTTTCATTAAGAACAGGTACTTCTTTAAGAAACGGTACATTTTTAAGAAAATGCACTTTGATAAAGAAAATGCACTACTTTTGGAAAAGGTACTTTTTTAAGAAAAGGTGCTTTTTTAAGAAAGGGCACCGTTTAGAAAAAGGCTCTTCTTTAAGAAAAAGTACTTTTTAAATGAATTTTTTTTTTCAAGAAAATGTGTTTTTTTAAGAAAATGTGCTTTTTTTTTTAAAAAGTATTTTTTTAAAGAAAAGACACTATTTTAAGAAAAGTTACTTTCTTAAAAAAATACTTTAAAAAAAAAAATTGCCTTTTTAAGAAAATTTTACTTTTTTGGCTAAAATATTTTTTAAGCAAAATTACTTTTTAAGAAAAGTTGTTTTTGAAGAAAGTGTACTTTTTCTAAGAAAATATAATTTTTTAAAAAAATTTAAATGTTTCAGAAAAATTTTTTAAAGAAAAACAACGTATTAAGGTACTTTTTTAAGAAAGGGTACCTCTTTAAGAAAACTTAATTTTTAAGAAAAGATACTTTTTAAGAAGAGGTACTTTTAAAAAAAAAAAATAATTTTTAAGAAAAGATTCTTTTTTTAGGAAAGGAAACTTTTTCGGGAAGAGATAATTTAAAAAAAAAAAAATTTTATGAAAAGTTACTTTTTCAAGTAAAGTTTATTTTTTAAGAAAAGTTACTTTTTTAAGAAGAGATGCGCTCAAAAGAAAATGTAATTTTTTAAGAAAGGATACTTTTAAAGGAAATGTGCTTTTAAAACAAAAGATATTTTTCGTTTTAAGAAAAGCTACCGTTTTAAGAAAATTTACTTTTTTAAGGAAAAGTACTTTTTAAGAAAAGTGCTTTTTTAAGAAGAGATACTTTTTTAAAAAAAAAAAAGAAAAGGCACTTTTTCACAAAAGTTGTCTTTTTTTAGGTAAATGTTATTATTTTGGAAAAAATATTTTGTAAGCAAAGTTAAATGTTTGTTAACTTGGGTTAACATTTAAGTAAAGCGAACTACAAATTCTACTACTAAAAAAGCTACACTAGCGACTTAATTTTGTCATTTCATTTATAAATGCTTTAGTCGTCTTTGACCGACTATACTTTGATGAATTTATTTTGCTGCTGCATTTTGCTTTTGATCCTTACGGACTGTGCAAATTATATAATAATGAAATGCAACACATTTCAAGTGTGGTATTCACACTTTTAAAGTAGTGTTGAGCGAGTGTGTGTGTATTTGTGTGTATGCAGAATATAAAAGTCGGCTGCCAACCAACACTCGCATATCGCAATTATAATGCAAATTATTACAGTCTATAGATTTTTGCCATTGCAAGCCAACCGTACGGCACAAAGCAGAGCTTAACAATGTAGTGGTGCCGAACATATGCAGTCCGTTGCATACATAAGTAAATTCTTTGTATGTTCAGGGATCCTTTTAATAAAAGATGAATTTTTTATGTCAAACGAAATTACAAAAAAATAATAATGTTTTTCTTCAAGCTCTTAAACTGTTATGATTTCCTTTTTTCCTCTTTTCATGTAGCTGCTGCATTTAAGGTTCTGATTAAAATTTAGCAATTTCCGTGCAGTAGAAATTAAAAGAAAAAAAAAAACAACAACAACAACCAAATAAACGTACAAACATTTATTATACACACTCCGTTTAGCATCATTTACCTTTAGTTCGTCTACATACTCTCTATCAGTTTGCAATCCAGGGGTGTTGCCTTGGTGACATTGCTATTCGACACTCGAATGGCACTTTGATGGTTGGTTGTGGTGGGAGGACTTAAATCATTATTAAATGTTTAAGTATTGATATTATTATGTGTTGAAGAGAGATTTTATGGGGTTATTATACTGTAACATAAAAGGCTTAAACTTAATTAATTTTATGTAAAATGTATAAATAATTTGCTGAACAGTAGAGCTCTGTTTGGCTGAATAATAACCAGAATATAATTCACAAAAATAGTATTTGAAATTTCCACATAGTTTATTGTAAAGCTGAAAACAAGTACTTTGACTTTCGAGTGGGGTAGATGAAATAGAATATAAACATAAATTAAATTCATTTGATATTGTCATGTATTTCTTGTCTGCATACTTATGTTCTGTGTTGCAGCTTTGCAAGTGGATATTAGTAGGATATGATAGTTATTTCAGAACTAATCGACCCAAGAAAGGAAATATCTTTATTTTTCATCATTAGTTCTACTTTATCATCATCACATAGCGTTACAGCTCCAGATGAGCTTTAGCTTGTTCGATAATTATTTTCCATTCTTCTCTATGTACAGCTTTCTGTTGCCAGTTTCGATTACCCATTATCCCTAGATCGTCTTCAACCCAGTCCTTCCATTCTGATTTCATAGTTTAACAACGACTTTTACGGGCTGCTATCGGCCATGCGCGCAACATGACCCACCCAGCTCAGATGATGAGCCTTTATGCATTTGACTATGTTCTCTTCTTCGCATAGTTCGAGCAGTTCGTCATTATTTCTTTTAACATATTTGCCATTCTCATCTTGCACTAGACCAAATGTCTTGCGGAGCATTTTATGGTCGAAGATTCTTAGAGGCTGTTGTTCATTTTCTGTCATGGACCACTCTAACATCCATGTGTGGCAGTAGGTCTGATAATAGTTTTGTATATGTTAAGTTTGCATTTCTTCGATATCAGTTTAGATAAAAACATTTTCTTTTGCCCGAAGTACGCCCTATTGGCTACCGATGGTCGATCACTTATACAGTTTTGCATACTGTGGTCGTTTTGAGAAGGGCACTCGGGTAGATAAAATTAGTAACACCTTCGAAGTGGTATTCACTTATGTGTATATCATGTACAGTTCGTCGATTGTCATTCTGAGACATTTTTAGGTATTTACTCCTCCGTTCAATTATTATAGGGCCCACTCCTCTTGGTGACCCCTCAATATTTATAAATATTTCGTCAATATATCGGATGTTCCTTGTGACAATTGCAGTGTCATCTGCACAGGCAATAGTCAGACCAGATCTGCTAAACAAAGTACCAGTTCTTACATGATTCTTAATTGCGTAGTGTAGCATTAGATTGAGTACTACTGTTTATCTGGAAGGCATCAGTTGTTTTCTGTTGGATTGCAACCTTAGCAGTAGTGTTGGTTGAAGCTTCAATTATTCGTTCGTCAAGGATATTCGTGAATATTTTGTAACAAACGTCTAAAAGTGTTATTCCTCGATATTCGTGAATATTTTGTAACAGACGTCTAAAAGTGTTATTCCTCTATAGTTGTGGCATATGTACTATTGGCACTATGAGTCCGATGCACCACTATATCGGGATCTGTTCCTGATGCCAGATATTGCATATTACTTAATGGAAGTCCTCGATGCCATCATCGCCTATTGACTTAGGGAGTTCAGCCGTAATCCCAGCTTCTTTAGGCGACTCGTTATTTTTCATTTTACTAATTGTATTTACAATATCATTTCTATCTGGCGGTGGTATGTTATCTTCATTATCGTCTATTATGGCTTGCACATTTGTGTCATCCGGACCCCTGTTATATAGTTCTCTAAAGTATTCCTTCCATCGTTCTAGAATTTCTTTCTCCTCGGTAAATGTTGCACCGCTTTTGTCTTTACAGTCATTGACCCTGGGTTGAAAACCTCTCGATTGATGTCCTAACTTTTTTTAGAATTCTCTACTGTTATGATTGGAGAAATCGTTGTGTATATCCTCTATTCTTGCTTAGAGGACGTCTTTTTTCCTGCATATTTTGTTCGTTTCATTTGCTCGTCTTTGGCGGTACGTATTTCTATTATCATCTGTATTATGATTCATCATGTTTGCACGGGCCTCATTTTTAGCGTTATTGCCTCTACACACTCGCCATTAAACATTCTTCATTTTTTATCTCTTTTTATCACCAATTTATAGCTGCTGTTGGTATTGCAATGGTCACAGTACTGGGTATATTCATTAAGTTCGCTGATAATATGGATCGGAATTCGGATGCTGTATTAGGTTCATTAAGTTTGCCGGTGTCCCATTTTCGCTTCACGATTCCACATGTATTGGCCACAGTTGAAATTCTCTGCTGCAGTCTTACTTTTACCACGTGGTGATCGCTGTCTATATTCGTACTTCTGCACGAATGAACGTCAATTGCTGATGTCATTCTAAGTGTAGATATTAGAGCGTGATCAATTTGGTTTGTTCACTTCTGTTTTTGTTTGTTAGTTCATTCCTGTTTTCTTCGACGTGCTCTTGTGTATTCATTTATGGAGGAAGTCTATGCTGCTGATGAATAGCTTCATCGCTTCTGCAAACTGACACAATCTAAGGGCATTTCCTGACGTCGTTGTGTGCAGTGGGTGCCTGCCGGCGACCTTTCTATTGAATTCTTCCGTGCCGGTCTTGGTATTGAAGTCACCTAGATTTAGAAGACTATCGTAAGCCGCAGTGGTATGAGAGAGATTTTCAAAGTTGTTGTAAAAATTGTCTGTGAATGCCTCGTCCGCTTCCTCTGTTGGGCCGTATGCTGATATGAGATTGACGTTGTTGATCTTCCTTTGATGCGAGGTTTGCACATTCAGTCGCCATAGGGAGCAAAACCGAGTATTGATAATCTGTATTTCTTTGATATCAAGAAAGCTGTTCCATTTCTCTCAGTTATCGGGCCATTACCACTTTAATATAAACTAAACTCACTCTTCTTTATGTCCCCGCTGCCTGCCCAGCGTAGTTCTTGAATTGCCAGTAGATCCACTTGTAGATGTTTCATTTGGCGTGCAGTTTTTGCATTGAGCCTGCTTTTAGCATAATTCTTATATTCCATGTTCCGGTAATCAAGTCATAATTCCGTTTTCGTTCCGTGGGTCTGTAACGTGCATTCAGTTATTACTTTCTTGATGTCCAACGTTCTAGACAGGATGGAATTTTATAAGATGGATTGTTGGGCCAACGCTTAACGCTATTCCTCTCTCAATGGGACTTGGGACTGACTATTGCGGAGCAGTTACTGGGGCTGCCAGTTCTCGTTTCAAGTCCACCTCTAACATGAGGAACAGATGCCTACCAACCCACTGCTTAATAATAGATGGACGTCGTGATGGTTGGGTTTTGAAGATTACCTTTTTTGGTCCGCGGGTGGCAAAGCATCCATCTATCCGCCACCTGAGGACGCGTCTCATGGAAGACAGGCAACTTCGCACTTAGTTCGATATTTTCCCTCAGCGACCCTCGTTAGCTTCGATGACATGTTTGTAGTCAGCCCAATTCTAAATAAGAACTGCGCGGGAATTTGTTACCTTATTTCCAATATTATTTGTAATATTTTATGCAGCAATAAAATAAAACAGCTGATTTCAAAAATTCGTAATTCTCTTTCCCTTATTTTTATATTCCGTGTGTTATTCCGTGTTATCCCACAGAAGAAAAATCAGCGGGAATGTTCAGAATTGGGCTTCTCACAATAACACACAACCGTCGACTCTCTTCCCTTTTTGTTGGCAAATCTTTTTTATATTTGTTCCTTTTACTCCTGCAAGGAGCATATGGCCGTAAAAATCTTTTACCATCGATTAGTTCTTTAAAATTTGCAAATGGCAAATAATTCGGGGTGGGCGGAGGAGGGCGGGGTCTACACATGGCGAATAAGGTACTATGACGTATCTACTCCAATTTTCGAATTTATTGATTTTGGCATTTGTAAAAGTACATACTTTTTCGCCAAATGCGGCCATTTTCTTTCTTGATTTAATCACTCGTAATATACGACGTGGATTGTACTTTCTTAATGAAGATCATTAATTACTGCAGATGGTAATATCATTGGATGTGATTCTCTCCCTTCAGTCCACTGTTTTGACTATTCCTGGGTCTCACATCTGAAGTGATGGACTTAGATTTCATCACTGATTTTCAAGAATGGAATATCCTCATAATAATTTTGGAGCCAACGCGATGTCCTTCTTTGCAAATCGCAATTATATCTACTAGGGTATGCAAATTCATGCGATTTTCATCCCTCAGCATTTTGCGGATTCTCTTTAGTATTTCTGTCGTAACCTCCTCAATATGTTAACAATGCATTGCAGTCTTAGCACCTCGTACCCTCTTCCCTATGATATATTTGATTGTCAAAGATCCTGGAAATATTGTTAGGCTGAGACTTTTTAGATCAAAGTATATTGGCCCAAATTTCACTAAAAGCATTCTTTTTGGATGGCTACGTAACAAATACCAAGCAACTTGCCATCTTCAAACTTAAAACGCTACTTTTCTGAGGGTGCCACCATTCAGCACAGTAATTTTAATACCCTATACCACTATGTGGTTTGGGTATAATGACTTTGTGCTGCTGTTTTTTGTAACTACCAAAAATATTTCACCTAGACACATCTTTTATTTTACCGATCGGCTCAGAATAACTTTCTGAGTCGATTTATCGATGTCCGTCCGTCCGTCAGTGTGTCCATGTAAACCTTGTAATCAAAGTACGGGTCGCAAATATGAATATATTTTGATGAAACTTGGTACGTAAGCTTCTGTCGGTCACGAGATGAACGCTATTGAAATTGGTGAAACTTGGTCCATGTTCAGACCTAGTCCCCATACAATTGACCCCTATGAAATCGACATAAATTGCCATAAGATCCAAATTATCATATAGATGTCAGTTAAATTGGGCTTGTATCTGTTTATTATATCCATAAATGAGTAGTCCAAAAATAATACCTATAGGACAATTCATAGTCATATGCCCCATATAGAGCTGCTTCCCGATCTCCACTTAAATCTATCAAAAAAAAAAAAAAATATTGCACAGATTTTTCTCAAATTTGGTGTGTATATATTTTTTCAAAATGTAATTGACCTTACCAAATATGGACAGGATCGGCCCATTTTTCGTCCTAGTCCCCATATAAATATCCATCCAATATAAACTTTTTCATATCTGCAGCCAAAAAATTAATAACGATGCCACTCAAATTTGGTTTATGCTTATTGTCTATATCCACTTAGTTGGACCGAAAAGATATGGTCTTCGTATAGCCGGTCTAGACCGACTATAATTCTCTTACTTGTTTTTTTTTTTTTTTTTGGGAAAGTGTCTCCAAATTGTTGTTGATTCCTTGCTTATGGAATGCTAATTTAAATAAATATAACCGAGTTCTCGCAGTATCTAGAGCTTTGCTGAGATCCAATTCAGAGGAGAATTTTGTTTGTGATCTTGGTCTTATCAGTAGCGGCATTGAGCTGATCATAGCTTTTATAGCATATTTCATTTAAATATTTTGAAATATACAATATTATTCACTTGTACAGATGGTCGGAGAAGGATAGTAAAATCTGAATTGATTATGAGTCGATCGGTGATCTAAGTATATTAAATTTAATAAATCTATAATACTAATAGCAAGGCGATTTCTTGTGACCGATACAAGTATGCCAGTTTTAATCAGATTTTAACCAAACATCTCTCATTTGAAAGGTATTTCTTTTTAGTTGTACACCAGATTTACAGATTTTTACATTTTCATATTTTTTTTTATTAAAATGCATTTAAAGTTGCTACTAACACTTACATAGAATTATAGAACGCTATGTGTGTGTTTCTTAAATTTGCTAATGTGTTTGCAAAAATCCCTGTGTTAAATTGAAAAACAATTTTGGATATAAAAACAAGTAAGAAAATTATAGTCGGTCTAGACCGACTATACGATACCCTATACCATGCGTTTAGAAACCCTATCTCTTAGGCCCAACTAACTGGACATTGAAAATAAGCAAAAACCAAATTTGAGTGGGATTTTTATTAATTTTTTTGGCTGCAGATAGAAAAAGTTCATATCGGATGCTATATCTATAAAGGGACTAGGTCCAAAAATGGACCGATCCTGATCATGTTTGGTAAAGTCTTTTGTATTTTGCAAAAATATGTACAAACAAAATTTGAGAAGAATCAGTGCAATATTTTTGTTTTTTAATAGATTTAAGTGAAGATCGGGAAGCAGCTCTATATGGGGTCAAAGGGATCATTTTTGGACTACTCATTAGTGGATGTAATGAACGCATACAAACCCAATTTGAGTAAGATCTATATGACAATTTGGATCTTATGGCAATTTATGTCGATTTCATATGGGTAATTTGTATGGGGGCTAGGTCTGAACATGGACCGATTCTCACTAATTTCAATAGCGTTCATCCCATGGCCGATAAAAGCTTATATACCAAATTTCATTAAAATCTATTCATATTTGCGACCTGCAGTTTGATTACAAGCTTTACATGGACACACAGACGGACGGACGGACGGACGGACGGACGGACGGACGGACATTGTTAAATCAACTCTGAAAGTGATTCTCATTCGATCGGTATAATTAAAGATGGGTCTAGGTCAAATATTTTTGGTTGTTACAAACAGCAGCACAAAGTCATTATACCCAAACCACATAGTGGTATAGGGTATAAAAAATAATTTTGGACATGAACCAATAACGACAATAAAAATTGTTGAATTATGTAAAATTGATTAGCATACCTTTAGGGTCTTACAAAATAATTAATTAAATTAAAAACTAAAATTTCCTAGAATTTGCACCCGACTTTCGAGAGCTGGGATCTGCTAGTAAATATTAAAATATGTACCCTGCCCAAGTCAAGTCAGATAACCTTGTCTCAACTGTTTTATAATGAATAGTATATATTTACCTCTAAACAAAAATGGAGGACGATAAATAATATGTCTGACAATTTGTTGATAATGTAAATAATTGTCATTTATTATGTTTGTATCCATGGATATCAATACGGTCTATAAGTCAAAAATTTTGGTTCACGTTTGGTTGCGGCTGTGTTTGACATTGATTTATTATCATAAATGAAAATATTAAACATCGATATGATTAGTAATTTCTTTTATGCAAAAAACCAAAGCATCTAAAAATATGCCTTAAGTAATTGTTATATGACCTCCACTAAGCATACAATAATATTAGAATAATTTTTTTTTTTATTATGCATAACTAAAAGTATGCAAAGAATAATTATTGAATGGACTCCTATAAGTATACACAAAAATAATTGTTTAGTCATAAGATTTTTATGATTATGGTCTGGTACAAATCTTAGACGTAAGAAGATGAAAATAAATAGCAAAACGACAATGGGCCAAATGTCTGGCCAAATATATGTATGTAACTGATGTCTACCCACCCCTATCGCTCAGGCCATGAGATTCCCTTTAATTAAATACTAATTACTTCTTTCTTAGAAACCTTTGGCTTTATAAAAACACTAACCTTCTGTACATTTTATTTTTCCCAAATGTCTTCAACAGTTTCTGTTTATTCTTCGTCTTCTTATTGATTTTATGTTCTTTTTGATTTTTTCTCTTGTGATTTGCATAATTCCACCCATAAAGTAATTAGTTTTTCATTTAGCCATTGTCTTATTTTTTTTTTCTTTGCTTTTCTTCGAAACTTAACAGTTTTCTCATAACAATCCACCATCCATCGAAATATTCAAACAATAGTAAAACATAATTACGACTCAACAAAACGTATAAAATTATTTTCAAACACCAAGTTTAAGTATTTTTGTTTTTTGTTTTTATGCTAAATAAAATAAAGAATGAACGAAAAACAAAAACAACAACACCAGCTCTGTTAAATAACTAATGACCCTTATGTTTTGGAGAATAGAAATAAGTTTAAGTAAGATAACAACAACAACAACAACAATAACAAATAATCAACACCGTGCTTTTTAACATACGGTGAATGAAATTCGATTAAGAGCAGAATTATTTTCATTTATTATTTTTTTATATTTAATAGAAGTTTAATCGAAGTTCTATAAATTTTTTAACACTTTTGCTTCAGAGACGTTCGATGTCGAAATGTTGTCTACTTCCTGTTTAAAAATTGTCCAATAAAATTGTTTCTCTAAAAACATAATCCAATTACACTGTTAAACAGCAGAGTTTTAACAAATATACTTAGAATAATGGGTGTTGCTTATTCAAATTCCATGGTCCCTTCTGCTCTACTATTTTTTTAATCGACATAACATAATCGGAATTGCAGATCGTTTCTTTTTCAAGGTATTAATAAAAAATATAGATATTTTAATTTTTATACAAAAAATAATTTTTGCGGAGTTTTTTTTTTTTAATCAAAAAATAAAAATTTATTATGTTTTATTAAAAATTAAATATTTTTTATTAAAAAATAATTTCTTAAAATTTTTTATCTAAATTTTTTTGTAATAATATTTTAGCAGAAAATCCTCCAAAATAAAAACAGCCATGAAAGTCACTCAAAAACATAAAATAGTTAAAATAAAAAAATAAAAAAGCAATAAAAAGTTTCGAAATTCTACTTAAAAAAAAAAATTAAAAGAAATACAAATATAATTTTTTTTAACTCAAAATATTCTTTTTGTCAATTATATTTAAGCAGAAAAGATACCAAAAAAATTAAAGCAAATTAAAATAAAAACTAAAAACTAAAAAATTTTAATTTAAGATAAATTTGCAATTAATTTATTAATATTTGAACGGAAAAAGTGCAGCAAATAAAATAAAAAATTCAAAAGAGTGCCAAAAAATAAAGTACTAAAAAAATAAATAAAGTTTTTTAATTATATTTGAGCAGCAAAACGCAAAAAATTCACCAAAAATATAAAATATTTAAGATAAACAAAATAAAAAAAAAATAATTTAAAAATAAAAGATTTAAAATAAAAATATTACAAAAAATATAATTTTTTATTTCTTGTTTTTTGACAAATTAAAAAAACAAAAACTAAAAAAACGTTAAAACGTAACCAACTATTTAAAAAAAATATTTTTATCTAAAATATTCTATAGTATATAAAAATTATAATTTTTTCTATTTTGCTTTTTTAATTATATTTGAGTTAAAAAAATTTTTAATTTAAAAGAAAAGATTACGACGAATAAAAATATTATGTTCTTTGTTGTTAATTTTTATTAAATTATATTTGAGCAGAAAGAGCCCCAAAATTAAAAAAAATACGAAAAAAAATCACTAAATTATAAAATATTTAAAATAACAAAAAAGTAGAAAAACAATTAAAAATTACTACATTTTTATCTAAAAGAAAATATAAAAAAAATTACATTTGTTCGCTTAAAATGTAATTTTTTTATTTTAATTATATTTGAGGACAAAACCCCTTAAAGTAAAAACGCCAAAATGTGACAAAATATACAATATTAAAAAAATAAATTATTTTCAAAAGCTATAGAAAATTACTAAATTTTAATAAAAAAAAAATATAATTAGTCATTTATTGTTCGGTTTAAGATCATGTATATATTTTTCTAATGAAAGAAAGATAATAATTTTTGTAATGTAAGAGAAATATTAGAAAAAAATTGAAGACAGCGCTAGATGGAGTAGCTACTTTCGAACAAAGCGACTTGTTCATCGTCAGCATCCTTCTGCCTATTACTTCAACTCATGCTTAATCAACTATTTAACTCAATATTTGAAAGAAAAGAACATGAGAAATGTTTTTCTTTTTATATACGAGAGTGTGTATGAACAAGCTGAGCTTTTCTAATTTTTAGCTTTCTCTACATTAACATAGCCAGATCAATTACAATTCTTGTAATATGAACAGCTCTTTGTTTTTGCCATTGTCCATTAGATGGAACTGTTATGGCATATGAAATCTTAACAGATTACACAAATGCATTGTACCTCATGTGTTGTATGTTATTGTTATGTATTGTTGATCTGTATTGGAATAATTAGTCATTTATTGTTCGGTTTAAGATCATGTATATATTTTTCTAATGAAAGAAAGATAATAATTTTTGTAATGTAAGAGAAATATTAGAAAAAAATTGAAGACAGCGCTAGATGGAGTAGCTACTTTCGAACAAAGCGACTTGTTCATCGTCAGCATCCTTCTGCCTATTACTTCAACTCATGCTTAATCAACTATTTAACTCAACATTTGAAAGAAAAGAACATGAGAAATGTCTAATATTTCTCTTACATTACAAAAATTATTATCTTTCTTTCATTAGAAAAATATATACATGATCTTAAACCGAACAATAAATGACTAATTATTCCAATACAGATCAACAATACATAACAATAACAAAAAAAAATATATTCAAAGAAAAAATGCACATTGAATTGTGTTTTACTTATTTTTTTCTTATTATAATTGAGCAGAAAACCTTCAAAAATAATTTAAAAAATTAAAAAAAAAAACAACTAAAAAACTATTAAATTTCAATTTAAAAATTATATTCCAAAAAATAAAAATAACATGTTTTTGCTTTAATTTTTTATACCCTCCACTTCAGTGTGCAGAGGGTATATATAAGTTTGTCATTCCGTTTGTAATAATTAGAAAAAAAATTTTGGACCCCAAAAATATATATATTTGTGATCCTTATAACAACCGGAATTGATATAGCGATGTCCATCAGTCCGTCTGTCCGTCTGTGGAAATCACGATGACGGCATCAATCGGGCAGCTAGGGTACCTGTTGATATAAAAAATGATTCATTGGTATCCTGAAAAGTCTGCTATTTAAAACCGTCCAAATCGGTGGATTAGGGCCCGAGATTTGAATGAAGAACTAAAAAAAGTCTTAAAAAAATATAACTTTCTATGTTGTTCTTGTCACGAACACGCACTCAATAGTGCAGCTACAGTGATCATTTTTAGTGAGAATAATTCACCAAATTCATGGGAAGATTTCTATTTTTAAAATCGGTGGAACAGGTCCAGGGAAATCTCTGAAAAAGTAAAAAAAAATCAAAAATGTGATGTTTCTATATTGTTCTTGTTGTTATTCTAAATGTTGTGTTGTTGTCATAGCTGGACTTGTTGTTTTTGTGGTCGTTGTGGTAATAATATAATAAAAACTAACCCTTTCTACATTTTTTTATTAACTCTGCTAGAAAAATTTAAAAGTTTCAATTGTTTTGGCATCACTAAAAAAAATTGTTACATCATTTCTATTATTACCACGAGCCTGCCTGCAAAATTTCAGATCGAATGGGTCATGGGCAAGGGGTTAAAATCGATCCTAAGTTTTTTCGGCAAGCAGACACTACGAGTTAATATAAAGGGAGTAAAAATTCACCTACATCTAAAGCAAATAATGCTGAAATACATAGTTGTTAATAAAAAAAAAACAATGTAAATTTAGCAAAAAAAAAAAAAATTTATGTATTATATTAATTTATTTAAAGAGAAAAACACAAAAATAACGTTTGATGTTGTCTTTTTTGTGTGTTATATTTACAAATACATACATAAACATATTAAATAATACAAATAATATACATATATTATATATGTATATCCATAACAACTGCTTGTTAGAAATAAATCGGTATATTATTTTATTTAAATAAAATTCTGCAATATTTTGTTGTGGGGAAAATACATTTCTTTTGCATTAACAGAGTGTCACTTTATTTTGCTCAGCGTGACTATGCCACAGTAGATGGCGCCACAATTTTATTTGTTCTAATTAGCTTTGCAATAGTTATTTCTATTTTAACATGAATGTCAATATTTTCGACTAGATATCATACAGAACAATGTTAAGAGTATACACGGGCTGGTCTTTTATTTCATACGTTTTTTTCATTATTCTTTTACAAACATGAACATAATTTGGGCATGTTAACTTTTTGTTGTCTTTACAAAATAGAGTTACCGAGTTCATCAATGAGTTTTTTGCTTTCAAAGCAGTTATTATTATTATTCTGCTTTACATACAAAATATCTGATTGCGATTACATCTAATTTTTAAAAATTGTTTATAATTACTAAAGCATTATTATTCACAAAAATACAAAATTGCACTTTTTAAATTTTCCATTCAAATTTAAGAAAATATCAATTCTAAAAGCTGTAATTAAAAATTTCCAATTATAAATTAGAAAATATTAATTGAATTTCAGAAAATCATATCAAAACGTCGGAAATAATAATTTTAAATTTAGAAGACATCAATTGCATCTATATATATATAATATATAAATTTTATTCGTTAAACACAAATTGAAATTCCAAAAAAAAAACACCAAATACCTATGTTCACATTTAAAAAATTTTTACATTTAAAAAAAAAATATTGACATTCAGGAGAAATTAATAGCTTTTCAGTACCGCGATTCAGTAACTTCTTTTAACGATAGTCGAATCGTTAAAAAAAAGAAAATAGCAAAATTATCAGTAAAATTTTTAAACGATATTCGCTATTGTTACACTCAGCTGTTGTTGTCATCTAAACGACAACCATTTTTGTGCTGTTTATTCAATCGAAAAAAACTTAAATTTTTATGTTGAAATGTCGTCATACATAAATAAAAATCATAAAATAGTGAAACTATTTTGCTTTAATTAAAAAAAACTTTTTTATATAAACAAAAAAATTAAATAGCATATTCAATTTATTATTTCATTTTCAAATAAATAAACAGAAATATTAGTAAAAAATAAAGATATTAAACATCAACATAAAATCATCCTATTCTATTTCTATTCTTCTTTGTGTTTTTCGCTTATTTTGACAGAGATGCCACTCGTTTACAATTTAAATAAATTGAAAAATAGATTTGTCGACTGTCGTTAAGATGTATGTACTTAGTGAATCACTTAATCCTTAGTGCAAACAACAATAGCTGTCGATATATTTTGCGATTGTCGGATCGTTGAAATTTACAGAATCACACTACAGAAAACATTAATTTAAATTCAATGAATTGTAGAAAACCTCAAATGATATTTAAGAATTGCGAACATAAAAATTATTACACAAATAACGCAATTTGATGAGAATGTTATTTTTTATTTATATATAAATTTTCACAATTTTTTTCGGATGTAAATTTGAAGTTTATCAGAAAATAAAGAAAACAAATTATTTTATTTAAAATGTTTGGGACAGTTGGTTTTTTGCGTTTGGCATCCCTAGTTTAATTATTTATTATTATAAATTTATTCTCTATGTTTTCCAAATATGGCAATATTTTAATAAAAAAGTTGAGAGAGCTTTTTTTTGGTTATTATTTTGTTACACCATCCGACCTATATGGCCGCAATGAAGAAATATTTGGTCAGTTAAAAGAAACTATACAGCCATCTCCAATTAGCACGATTTAATGCATATAGCCACCCTACACAACCATTACCTTTGCAATGGAGGTTACGGCGAGCTATTTAATTAGCAAAAACTAAATTAAACGAGAAGTTATGTCATATAACCGGAAACGCATGCATATACGTATATAACCTAAATGCATGCCGATCAATAACCACGATGACCAAAAAGCAAACACCGAAATAAATCCGAAATAATAGAAAAGACGAAAACCAACCCAAAGAATTTGCTGAAATAATTTGTTATTAAGTTTAACAAATTGTTAACTTTTTCATTTACATTTATCATCAAGACTCAAACCGAGGTGGAGGGTATCAAAGATTCGGCACAGCCGAATTTAACACTCTTACTTGTTTTTGTTAAATTTGAACTCAAAAACAGCCAAAAATAAAATAATTTCAAAAATGTGCCAAACTATGAAGTATGTGCGATGAATAATTTAACAAAATGCAAATAAAAAATTTTATAAAAAGAAAAATTTTTTGTTTGATAAGAAAAACGCAAAAAAATTCACCAAAAAGTATGAAATATTTAAGACAAATAAAATTGAAAAAAACAATTTAAAAAGTATGAAATATTTAAGACAAATAAAATTGAAAAAACAATTAAAAAAAAAAAAAATAATTTAAAAAAAAGCACAAAATTTAAATTATACTTTTATTTTTGAAATTTTTTTTAATTCTTTTTGAGAAGAAAAACCTCTCATAATGACAAAAGTCACCAAAATATATATTATTTAAGAAAAAAAAATAAAAAAAAAACTATTAATAAAACAAAATTTTTAATTGAAAAAATTATAACAATAAATTGGACAATAAAAATTGTAAATTTGCTTTTTTTAAATTTGAGCGTAAAAAAAATTTTTATTTAAAACGAAAAGATTACAATAAATAAAAATGATATATATTTTTATTTGCTGACTTTTTTTTATAATTATATTTGAGTAGAAAGAGCCCCAAATATAAAAAAAAGGTCAGAAAGTCACCAATTTATAAAATAAAGAAATTAATAAAAGCCAATAAAAATTACTCAATTTTAATTTAAAAGAAAACATGGAAAAAATTACGTTTGTTTACTTAAGATTTAATTTTTTTTTAATTTATATTTGAGCAGAAAAAACATGCCAAAATTAAAAAACACCAAAATATAAAAAAAAAAATTAAACTACAATTATATTTTACTTAGTTTTTTTTTAATTTTATTATTTTCTATAAAAATAAATAATCTTATTTTCGATCTTTATCAATTTAATGATTGAGTTTGAAATTGTTCAGGCTCAAGATCAAATGTGTTTACTTTAAATAAAGCAAAAGCATTAGCACATTCGTTTCAAAAATTGATCTATGTATATCCTCCACGACAGGTTATTGAGTTGTTTCGGAAAGGGTCACCAACCTTCCATCAATAACCAAAAGCGGTAGATAGTTTGTTTGGTAAAAAGTTAAATTCATATATATTTGCTGAAAACATCCAAATGAGAATTCAAGCAAAGAGTTATACTATTTAAGCTCCCTCCAATATAACAAACTAAATTTAATTTAAATTATATCTGACCCGAAAAATCTCCAACATAATAACACGACAAATGACTAAATTATAAAATATTTGAAATAAAAAATAAAAAAAAAAATAACTAAATATACGAAATTCTAATTAAAACAAAAAATATTCTCTATATATTTAATATAAAAAATTTAAAGAAGAAACAACTAAGAAAACAAATAATTTCAATTTCAATAAAAATATATTTCAGTTATTAAAAATTACTAGCAGGTTCCAGCGCTCGAAATTCGAGTGCAATTTCTAGGCTACTTTATTTTGCAACTTAGCCAATTCCCAAACCAAAACTCTTTTTTAGCTTATAATTATTGTGTATGAAGAAAACAAACTCATTAACATATTTAATAAGCAAACACATAACATATGTATAATTTTATGTATATGTTAGTAGCAACTTTAAATCCAATTTACTTAAAATAAAGAAAAAAAAAAATTAAAAATCTGTAAATCTAGTAAACAGCTAAAAATAAATACCTTTCAAATAATATACGGTTGGTCAAAATCGGCATAAAATGTTAGAACAAAACATCGGTAACAAGAAATCGCCTAGCCTATTAATATTATAGATATGTTTGTTTTAGTTTTTTGATTTTTTTTAATTATATTTGAGCAGAAAATTTCCCAAAAATAAAGAAACGACAGAAAGTCTAAAATACAAAATATTTTAGTTACAATAATTAAAAAAATACAATTAAAAACTATTAAATATTAATGAAAAAAGCAAAAAATAAAAATAAAACTTCTTTACTTAAAATCTTTTTCAAATAACAGTTGAGCAGAAAAACCCCCAAATTAAAAAAAAACGCAAAAAAGTCATCAAATATATATTGTTTAATATAAAAAAATTAATAATAAAAAAAACAATTAAAAATACAATATGTTTATTGAAATAAATATTACAAAATATGAAAATTACATTTTCTAAATTAAATTAAAAATTAAAACACTATCAAATTCACCAAAAAATATAAAAAAAACAAGTAGGAAAATTATAGTCGGTCTAGACCGACTATACGATACCCTATACCATGCGTTTAGAAACTCTATCTCTTAGGCCCAACTAACTGGACATAGAAAATAAGCAAAAACCAAATTTGAGTGGGATTTTTATTAATTTTTTTTGGCTGCAGATATGAAAAAGTTCATATCGGATGATATATCTATATGGGGACTAGGTCCAAAAATGGACTGATCCTGATCATGTTTGGTAAAGTCTCTTTTATTTTGCAAAAATATATACAAACAAAATTTGAGAAGAATCAGTGCAATATTTTTGTTTTTAATAGATTTAAGTGAAGATCGGGAAGCAGCTCTATATGGGGCCAAAGGGATCATTTTTGGACTACTCATTAATGGATGTAATGAACGCATACAAACCCAATTTGAGTAAGATCTATATGACAATTTTGATCTTATGGCAATTTATGTCGATTTCATAGGGTTAATTTGTATGGGGGCTAGGTCTGAACATGGACCGATTCTCACCAATTTCAATAGCGTTCATCCCATGGCCGATAGAAGCTTACATACCAAATTTCATCAAAATATATTCATATTTTCGACCTGCAGTTTGATTACAAGGTTTACATGGACACACAGACGGACGGACGGACGGACGGACGGACATTGTTAAATCAACTCAGAAAGTGATTCTGATTCGATCGGTATAATTAAAGATGGGTCTAGGTCAAATATTTTTGGTTGTTACAAACAGCAGCACAAAGTCATTATACCCAAACCACATAGTGGTATAGGGTATAAAAATAAAACTCCAAATAAGTTAATGAAATATACACTTTTAATTAAACAAAATGGATTTATATCATCTTTTAATAGGAGCTTCATTTAACCAACCACCATGGATTCAGAGTCAGCAACCTTCATTTACCCATAATACTTGTCTCTTATAGTTTCCAAAAGTGTTCATTTGATGAACACTGGTGTAGATCTTCCACTAATGGAAAAGTTGTCTTCTTTATATATAGATGGATAAGGCTCATCACATCTGGATCGAACATTGATACTTCATCAAATCACAAGCTTATAAATTGTCATGTATCTGTTACCTCTTACTTATTCAGACTACATATAACATTATTTTAAGTGCTCCTAATGGAATTTCTATGAGTGTGTTGCCTTCACATTTTTTTTTTAAATACAAAAATTCAGTACCAAACTTAATGAAGTAATTAAGCTTAAATACAATCAATGCTCTTTGATGTTGTTGCTGTTGTGTATTTTAAATTTTTTATTTTTTTTTTCATTTGTGGCTATTTCTCTATATATCTGTAAAATTGCTAAATATAATTTACATTAAAAAAAATTTTTTTCCTCAAGTTTCTTGTTGTTCAAATCTAATTTGTTCGTTTGTTTGTTTTTTTCTTTTTTAATATTTTTTTTGTAAACTTCTTATTCTTCTGTAGAATTTCTTCTTAATGACCTTAACTTCTCCTTTTGATGTATTGACCTTTTTTTTGCTATGCAATTTTCATAAGATTTATTTTGCTTAACTAAGAAAAAAGGTTTTCTGTTTGTTATTGTTGTTTTTATACTTTTTTGGGGAAAAAAAAAGTTTTTTTTTTAATAAAATGCTTGATGGATTATTAACGACGTTGAAGATTGTCCAAATTGTTGGCCCTTATTCTGGATGCTTTACAGAAATATCCTTCCAATTGTGATATCATTGTGATATAGGCAATATACTTGGGTTTTTGATATTTTAATCCCAAAAGTATGCTAGATTTGCTGAGAAATTTGTTGAATTGCTAAGAAAGAAAAACAAAATTCGAGATAAGCAATAATCAGCCAAGAATTTTCAGAGAAATTAGATATTGTGATTCTAAAATAATATTATTTTTAGAGCTGTTAGAAATTAAAGTTTATTAAAATACACTTCCTAGAAAAAATATCCGTACAGCTAAATTTAAAACTGTCATACTACGAAAAAAATAATAAAAAAAAGTTAGACGAATATAGTCGGTCTAGACAGACTATACGATACCCTATACCACGCGTTTAGGTCCAGCTAAATTGATATAGAAAATAAGCATAAACCAAATTTGAGTGGCATTGTTATTAATTTTTGTTTTTATTTATTTATATTTATATGGGGACTAGGTCGAAAAATGGACCGATCCTGACTACATTTGGTAAGGTCACTTATATTTTGCAAAAACTAAACTAAACAAACTAAATTTGAGAAAAATCTGTGCAATATTTTTGTTTTTTTGATAGATTTAAGTGAAGTTCGGAAATCAACTTCATATGGGGGCTATGACTAAGAATTGTCCTATAAGGTTTATGTTTGGACTAGTGGTAAATGGATGTAATAACCTTACACAAACCCAATTTGACCGAGATCTACATGACAGTTTGGATATTATTGCAATTTAAGTCAATGGCAAAGAGCTCATTTGTATTTTTTCATTTCGATTTGAATAATTGTTTTAAGAAGACAGTTAAGTGTGTCCCAAAGCAATCAACTGCAGAGGCTCTGCTAATATAAAAATATTTATTATTATATATTATTTTAACTGGTAAATTTTTCGTTTTTCATTTTTAATTTTAAATTTTTTCATTTTCAATTTTTTATTTTTCATTTTCTATTTTTAATTTTTCGTTTTTTCGTTTTTAATTTTTTATTTTTCATTTTATATATTTCATTTTATATTTTTCATTTTTTATTTTTCATTTTTTATTGTTCAGTTTTCGTTTTTCATTTATCATTTTTTATTTTGCATTTTACATTTTTCATTTTAATTTTTAATTTTTTATTTTTCATTTTTCACTTTTCAATTTTCATTTTTCATTTTATATTTTTAATTTTTTATTTTTCATTTTTTATTTTTCATTTTTCATTTATCATTTATCATTTTTTATTTTGCATTATTCATTTTAATTTTTAATTTTTTATTTTCATTTTTCATTTTTCACTTTTCAATTTTCATTTTTCATTTTTTATTTTTCATTTTTTATTTTTCATTTTTTATTTTTTCATTTTTTATTTTTCATTTTTCATTATTCATTTTAAAACAGGTTATTATATATCATAATTTTTTCACCAATACAATCATAAGTCACATCTATTTTGTCTTACGCGTTACATGTTACGCTGTTTTTGTGATTGTATTTTGAAATAGAAATTTACCCCTCTGCGCGTATAGATGTTTACACATATAAATCCTTTTTATGAACATGATTTAGTTTGAACACTAAAAATAATATTTTCTGTGTTTCCAAAAATTATTACACCTAAATTTGTCAATTTGAGTGTACTTATAAATTAGACCAATAAATGAAAGTGTAAGTGAAGATGGACTTATACTGGCCCTCGAAATTCGATTGCAGATTCTAAGAAATTTAATTTTTTTATTTAATAAATAATTTTATAAGAGCCTAAAACGTTATGTGTTTTATGTATGTGTTAGTAGCAACTTTAACTGAGCGTTACTCTAAAAAAATATTCGAGACGGCGCATGTCGGTAAATCTGTTGGACAGCTGAAAAGAAATAGCTTTCAAATGAGGTATGTTTGGTCAAAATAGGTTATTAATTGTTGTTTTTTATATCGGTCACAAGAGATCGCCTTACCTATTAATATTATAGATGTAGATAGCAAAGACTGAAACCAATTGGTTAACTTTTTAATACAATTGTATTCACGAAAATCTTCCATTAATAAAGTAATTTCGTTTTTAACCTTTTCATGGCCAATTTTGCCTACAAGTTTTCCAACCTTGAACCAAGCAGGAAACATCTATAGTTTTAATAGGCTAGGCGATTTCTTGTGACCGATGTGTTGTTCTACCGTTTAATCCCGATTTTGACTAATCGTATATGATTTGAAAGCTATTTCTTTTTTGCCGTTTTGCAGATTTACAGATTTTTAAATTTTATCCTTTATTTTAAATAAATTGCATTTAAAGTTGCTACTAACACATACATAAAATTATATAATGCTATGTGTATGTTTATTAAATTTGTTAATGTGTTTGTAATAAAAATAAGTTTGTTTTTATGTGTTGATTTGCGAATTGTCTATAATTAATAAGCATACCTTTAGGGTCATTATTTAATGAAAAAATAAAATTTCCTAGAATTTGCACTCGAATTTCGAGGGCTGGAAGCTGCTAGTTTTAATAATTATGTTAATTATAAAATAAGTTTTCCCTATTTTTATGAAATATTTACTCATTTTTAGTAAATTTTTGCTAATTCAAAACATTTTTAAATAGTTTATTAGTAATTCTTCAATATAAACCAGCAAGAGTGTTAAATTCGAATCTTTGATACCCTAAATCTGGATTTTCCATTTACATTAATATCTGGACTAATTGAAATGGAAAACAATATGATAAACTTAGTAATAAATTATTAGAACAAACACACTGCATTTCTTTAATTTTTTAAGAGGTGTCTCCATAATTTAGGTCATATCTTGGCACAATGATAACCGCTTAACCCAATTTTAAATATCAACCTGCTCGAAATACTAGCAAATAATAATAGCATAAGTTTTCCAAAGTAAACGGTGCATTTTGTGAAAGAGCGTGATTTCAACAGAGAGACAGACAGACGGATGGATGTACAGATGGACATCGCTATACTGACCCGATGTTTTATAAGGGTCAAGAATATATTTACCTTATGGGATCGTAAATTCATTTTTCGTTGCGTTAAAAATGGAATGACAAACTGATATATTACATATAAAGAAATTTTGTACTTTACTATTTAAAAGTTCAGATATCCTTAAATTAAAAAAATTAATTAAATCAAGAAAAAGTTTGACTTAATTTTAGGAGAAAATATATTTTATTTCCAGAATGATTTTACTAGACTCAAGTATATTTCATAATACTATTAGACTCCAGCGCTCGAAATTCGAGTGCAATTTCTAGGCAATTTTGTTTCTCAACATAGCCAATTCACAAACCAACACTTTTTGGTTTGTCATTATTGTGAATGAAGATAAAAAACTCATTAACAAATTTAATAAACACACACATAGCATACGTATAATTTTATGTATGTGTTAGTAGCACCTTTAAATGCAATTTACTCAAAATAAAGGAAAAAATTTAAAAATTTGTAAATCTGCAAAACGGATAAAAAGAAATGCCTTTCAAATAATATACGTTTGGTCCAAATCGGGCTAAAACGGTAGAACAAAACACCGGTCACAAGAAATCGACTAGCCTATAAATATTATAAATGATTCTTGGTTTTATCACTCAGCACAAATTGACATTATTCAATCATGATTTGATTATTATTTCGCGTCATTAACCTGAACGCGTATGAAAGCATGTATTCAATTTTTTTTGTGATTTACATACTTGTTTGTTATTTAATTTCATTCGAATATAATATCTCGCTATTGCAGCATGTACCTAAAACAGTTGCTACGTAAAATCCATGTTTCTCCAAAATTCATTCCTTTGAACTTCGAAATTATCGTATTTAAGTACGTAAAGCTTAAAAACCTAAATCTGTGTTTGTTCTACTGTTGTAATATTTTTTCTATCTCCAATGTTTTGGAATATATACATAAGCCGCAATCACAATTTTTCACAAATCACTGTAATAGATTTCTTCAAATGTCTTATCACAAAAAGAAACCTAATTTTATACAATTTCCCAAGTAGACATGTTCTTTATTCAAATTGAAGCAGTAAATAAGCTTCAGGCCTCCATAATGTAGACAAGCACATGAATCCTTAAAAAATTTCCACTTGATTTCTCTAGCATAATATTTGTTTCGACACTTGAGCATATTATTTACCATTTGGCAAAACCATGACTTCATTTTTCCACTATATTTAATTTCATTTATATATTGAAGCAAACTTTTTTTTGTGGGTGGTGCTGTCTGTTGTTGTGCTCTTAGAAAACCACATTCAAATAAATGGCAGCCGCACCAAAAACAACAACACATTTTTATTTGACATAATCATTTAACAACACTTGTTAATCATTTGAAAATTATATATTTATACAAAACACCCGAAACCAATTTAGAACTAGAGCTAGTATGTGAGGAACAGTTTGGTCGGTCAGTTAAGCAGTCGGTCGAGCCACCAACCAATCATGTCGGCGTATTACACTCGCAAACACCAGTAAATACTGTAAGCAAGAGCCAACAAACCAACTTACCAGAACAGACAAACAGACAACAAGAAGCTTAACACTACTTATCTTTACCCTTAAGTATAATTAAATGAACATGCTAAATATAACAAACACTATGGCTACATGCACAAACATGCAGACTTAATGTGAAGTCAAAAGAAAAGGAAAAACAACATACACAAACACACACACACACAAATAAAAGTTATATAGCCATTTAACTAATATACTTATGTACGAGTATATATTACGTTTTTGAAATAAACTTGTCAAAAAAGAACTTTTGGCAGCATAAATGCACCTGCTTTTTCTTAAAGATTGATGGTACAGGAGGTGGCCGCTAAATGGGGGATGTATAATTGAATAAAGCTTTTTGAAAAAATAGGACAAAACTCTCAGACTGAAAAACTAGTCAATCTGATTAATTAAAATACACTTGCTAGAAAAATTATCTCTACACTGCAAGATGAAAATTTTAAATATTAATAAAAATTTGAATAAATTACCTTGAATGAACGAACTTTTTACCATTGGGCACATTGGGAATTTTTCTTGATTTACAAAAAATCATGAAATGTTTTCCCAAAATGTTTTTGTTTAGAACGCAAGAAACGTATTGTGGCGACTGTAAGTCCCTGAAGAATTATTTGTATATTTAAAATTAGGGGAATCCCTCGAAATGTACCATAACGTACAGGTCTGTTGCATCGATTTTATTTTAGTTTGTGTAAAGTTGATTTGACTTTATTATATTTCCTTTGGAAAATATATTTTGAGATGAGTCCCAAAATCAAAGAAATCGGTGCTGAAGACCGAAATGGGAGTAAATTTCTTCTCGCATCATACGCAGAAGACACTCCTGAGTGGAGTACGTTGTTCAAAAGTACAAAACCAAAATAACAATTTCGTTCAAATTGAATTAAGTAAGCTCGACAAGCGAAAAATTTTTCATCCCTTTTTAAGCACAATGCGGGCACGGAGGAGTGTGCAAATTGGCATAGTTATAGCTCATATGGAGGAGAAATGCAGAATTTTAAAATTTACGTATAACATGTGTTAAAAATATATTATATTAAATAAAATAAAATATTAGTAATAACTGATTTTATAAGAGCCTTAAGGTATGCTAATCAATTTTATCCAATTACTAATCAATCCAATTTCATTATAATTATGAATTGCGAATTGCCTTAAATTTATTTGCATACCTTAGGGCACTTATAAAATTAATTATTAACAATCCAATTTTTATATCTTCTGTGTGTTCATCAAATATTTATAATGAAATTCAATGAATTTTTTTTAAATTCACAATTTAATGAATTTTATTTAAATATTAATAAATTTTTTGTATAAGTAGATTTAAAAAACATTGAAAGAAAAATATTGAAAGAAAAAATATAATTTTCTAGCATTTGCACTCGAGTTTCGAGTGCTGGGTTATGCTAGTACATATATATAAAAGTGAAAGTCTGTATGTTTGTTTGTTTGAAGCTTATAGGAGGCTATACCATGGGACCGATATTCCTGAAATCTTAACAAAGTCTTACTATGTATCTGGAAGGAACGGTAGGCTATAATTTTTTTTTATATTTTTAGTGAGGGCAGCACCCGCCATACAAAGTGAATTTTTAATATCATATATATTGAGTACCTCGACAGAAACAGCTTTTCAAATTTCTCTGACGTCAGCTATTTTTAAAGTGGGTAGTCGGACACAAAAAGGGCGAAATGGAACTAATGGGCGTGGCACCCTGTATATAAAGTAAATATTAAATGTCATGTGTCTGTAGTACTGTAATAATGAGCGCCTTGGGACCTTGTGTGAGCCCATAAGATATTCATGTGATTAGGTGAACAAAAATGGGCGGAATCGGAGCATACAAAGTAAATATATAATACCATATAACTGGAGAACCTACTATAAAAGGGAAAGCCTTGACACTTTGGAACAGTCCATCAGATATTAATGTGAGTAGATAGATAATAAATGGGTAGGATAGGCTTACTGGGCGTGGCACCTCCTGTAAAAACATCGAGTACTATGAAAGTAACAGGCTTGGAACTTTTGACAAGTACATTAGTTGCCAATGCGATTAGTCGTGGAAAATATGGCCGGAATTGCTAAATTAAAAACTCGTCGAAAACAAAAATCTTCAAAATCAAAAATCGCCAAAATCAAAAATCGCTAAAATATAATATCGCCAAATAATATTTTAAATTCAAGACCAATCGTTAAGAGTTGATGGATTTAATTTGGATAATCCATTTTTTTTTGTCATGATCAGATTAGGAAAGCATGCAAAACAAGTGAGAAAGTTATAGTAGGTCTAGACCAACTCTACGATATACCATGTGTTTAGGGACCCTTTCTCTTAGATCCAATTAATTGGATATAGATAATAAGCATAAATCAAATTTGAGTGGCATTGCTATACATCTATAATATTAATAGGCTAGGCGATTTCTTGTGACTGATGTTTTGTTCTACCATTTTATCCCGATTTTGACCAAACGTATATTATTTTAAAGGTATTTCCTTTTAGCCGATTTGCAGATTTACAGATATTTAATTTTTTTCCTTTGTTTTGAGTAAATTGCATTTAAAGTTGCTACTCACACATACATAAAATTATACTATGCGCTGTGTGTGTTTATTAAATTGATTTGTGATTTGGCTATAATGGATTAGCATACTTTTAGGGTCTTTATATTATGACAAAATAAAATTTCCTAGAATTTGCGCTCCAATTTCGAGTGCTGGAATCTGCTAGTGTAATATTAATTGGCAAGGCGGTTTCTTGTGACACCTTCTACACTCTCAGTTACCAACCGATTTTGCCAAAAAATATACTATTTGAAAGGTATTTCTTTACAGATGTGCACCATCTGGTAAATTTTTTGGATTAATAATCATTTAAAGCTGCTATTAACACGTAAATCATATATTTAATATTTAAATAAAATACTATGTAATGCTGTGTGTGTATTTACGAATTGGCTAAAATTGAGTAGCATACCTTTAGGCTCTTATAAAATTAATTATTAACAAACCTATTTACATATTTTCTGTATTCAACAAATTTTTAGAAAAATTCACAATTTAATGAATTTTATATAAAATTTAATGAATTTTATTTAAATATTCATAATTTTTTTATATATGTATGTAAATTTAAAAAAAACATTTAAAGAAAAAAAACTGAATGAAAAAATAAAATTTCCTAGAATTTTCACTCGAAATTCGATTGCTGGGATCTGCTAGTTAATACTATTGCCTGCATATATAAAAACGTTCATATCGGATGCTATGTTTGTACGGTGACTGGGTCGAAAAATGGACCGCTTCCGACAATAATTGTAAAAGTTACTTTTTTTTTTTTTGCAAAATCCTATTTAAATCAAATTTTAGAAAATTCTATGGAAAACACATTTATATGGGGACTATGACTAAGGATTGTCTTACAAGGTTTATTACTAATAGTGGGTGTAATGAAGACTCGCAAACCAAATTTTGCCGCGATCTATCTGATATCATAGGTATCACTTGGGTGGGGACTAGGTCTGAACTTGCACCGATTTCCACCAATTTCGACAGCTTTTGTTCTGTGGTCAATCGAAGCTTATATGCCAAATTTCATTAATACGTTTTCATATTTGGGACCAGTAGCTTTATTACAAGGTTTTCATGGGCACACAGATGGAAAGACGGACGGACATAACTTTCTGAGTCGAAGCCCATAATAAACTTTGCTTGTAGGTCAAATAGTTTTGTTAATCACCAACAGCAGCACAAATTGTCCACAAAGTTTTTGTGTTTATGACTAAAAATGTTTATGATTAAAATAGAGCCTTAAGCTTAAGATTATACGTTTTATCTACAAAAATATCTCAAATGACTTATTTATATGTTTTAATCAACGATTGAATTATATAACTATTTATATCTTACAGTTTGTTATTTTGGTTCGTAGTTATAAATTGTGAGCTAAATTTTAGTTTTAATTACCTTCAATCATTGTTTAAGCCGCAAAATATATATTTGTACATGTAGATTTCTTCTGCCATTCAAAACTTTCCGGTTCGAAGGACCAAATTTTTCTTTTATTATAAAATCTGTCTTATTTGCTTCAAAAACTTAATATCTTTCATATAATCCTACCGTAATGATTTTTTTAAGATTTTAAATTTTCATATTGTTTTTCGTTCAAATACACACTTCCTGAAATCAAGCCATCCCCTGTTAGTTTTACGAAAGTGTACATAAATATGCATGTTATTTTATAGAAATAAATTAATAATAATAATTGGTTATTAGTATTACTTACTTGGATAGTACGAGTTTATAAATTTTAAACAAAATATTTACTAATAAAGTGTTGGATATTTATTTTTTTTAGCATTTTTAACCCTTTTGATGTTATTTCTTTTAAACGTTCCACTGGTTTTTGTTGCTGTTATTTTAACCTGCTGTTATGTATTTCCTGCAGCAAAGAAAAACCACTTATAATCTCACCTTTTGTAAGCAGGCAGGCTGACTCTTTAATAAAACACTTTATTGTTTTTGTTAAATACGCTTCTGAAGTTGTTGGCCGGTCTTTTCATACATCAAACCGAGAAAGTGTTACCATTTTATTTTGGACACTTTTTATCAAAAGCTTTGGATTAAAATATAAAACATTCATGAAATAAAAAAAAAAGAAAACGGCATGAAAGGTTTGATTGTTGAAGTAGTTTTTTATTTATGTTATTTTTGGCTTTGAGTAATTGAAGGTCTTTGTTGCCTTTTGACTTTATTTGGTTATTTAACCACTTTAGATGTTTGTATAAACTCTAGCACCAGGTGTTGTTTTTTTCTTTTTAGGAGGTTTATATATATATATATATATATATATGTATATATTTGTGTTTATTTCTTAACTCTAAAAAGTCTAAATTAATATTTATATATGATTTTGTTTTGTATACAAGTGTTTTTTTTTCGTTAAGCTTATTTTTGCGGCAGAATTTTGTGGGTTTTTTTTAACTAAAAGCAAAATTCTGAACATAACTGATTGAATTTTTTATAAGTTGTCATTTTCTCTGATGTATAAGTAGAATTATTGACACTTATTAAATCCTGGTACTAGAGCATATCGTCCTAAAGGCCTTTGGGCCCCTTAATCCGAAATTGACCTCACAATTTCTTTGCCGCATTAATTATAATTTTAAAAATGAAAAAAAAAAATGTGATGAAGAATTTCTGAGTTAATATTCGGATTCGGCGCTCCAAATACCTTTACTATTCTCTGATCTAAGAAACTGAAGTTTCATATAGTTTTTTAAAATTCCTCATATAAAAAATCGTAATTTTTTTAAAAATTATCAGATGAAATTTATCTATAACAATGTGGAACACTTTCGGTTTCATCAAGGGAATCCATTTTTTAACGAAAACCGAATTCCGGATTTTTCGGATTTACGTAAGATGAAATTCGAAATTCCGGAATAATATCGGAATTGAAAAATAAAGAGTCAAGAGCAAAAAAAAGGTTAACCAGCACAAATTTATTTCAAAGTAAACAAAGAAAATTTATATTTTTATATTAATATTAATAAAAAAAAAAACATAACCAAAACAAATTCAATATTTAAAAAAATATAATGTAAAAATAAAAATTACTATATAAATAAAAATTTATGTTTGCTTTTTGAGGAAGCTTCTCAGCATACACAAATTGTTCAATGTAGTATCATTAAGTCTTGATCTAATTTTTGTTGAAATTGCTCCAGCCGCGGAAAAGGCTCTATCTGCTTCAACACTTGTTGGAGAAATAAACAACACGTTTTTGTAAACTATTTCCAAAAATGGTCCACGAGATCCATCTTCGTCCCAAAATTTTAATTCATTTCGAATCGCAGATTGAATTGATGTTTTTTTAAAATTCTTGTTGTCGGCTGTAAAAGTGACTGCTGGATTTTCTGTAAGGAGGGCTGTGTTTCACTTTCAAAAAATTCGTTGGGTTCAAATACTAAATCAGAAACAGTCTCGGAATCCGTTGAATCCACTTCAGCAGTAATTTCATCATTAAGTCGCCGGGCCAGTATTAGAATAATTTTATTTATTTCTGTTTTCGAGTGACCGGAAATGCTCTTGTGAATTTTTGTTTTGCTACCATTATACAAATATTGTAGCACATCAGATAAAATAGTTCTTCTCAGATTCAACTGGAGTTCTAGCTCTTTTTTCAATTCAAGGGCAAATTCGTCATTCTCCCTAAAATTTTGCACCATAAGCGTTAATGTTGCATCCACAGAAACTAAAGTAGCATCTGCACGGCATAAGGCGTCTACGGCTAATTTTACTGGCATAAAATTTTTAGATATTCTTGATACCGAATCCCATTCTGATTCATATAAAATTATGTCCATTTTAATGTCAATTAGTGTTTTTTTTAATGAAGTTTTCAAAATATTGAAACGCTCTAACATGGACAACATGCTATTCCATCTAGTTTTTGAATCTAACACAAGCTGTAATTCTTTTTTATGATCTTGCTTCACTTATTTTTGAAGCACTTCATTTTTCAAAGGAGAACGACGAAAATTTTAACAATTTTCCGAACTTTTGTGATTAATGCTCGTAGTTGAAAGTTTTCAGTGGTTTCCATAACATCAGTTTCAATTACCCATATCTGCCAGCATTCCATTGTAAGGTTTTCTTCATCCGACTCAAAGTTCGGTTCATTTTCATTATTGTACTGGTCTACATCGTTTTCTGTTGCATGATCTACTAAATCCAACGTTTGCTTTTTATAGAGTACATTACCAATTGCAATTTGAATTGCATGAGCAAAACATAAAATTTGTTCGCAAGGTAACAATCTACCAATTTTTTGCATCATGGAGGCACCATCTGTAACAATGCATAAAATATCATTTCCAATATTTAATTGGCGTGATCCAAGTTTTTTTTTCAATCTTCAAACGCAAATCGACCATTAACACGAGCCAATCCCAAATTCCAGACCCGATCTCCTGATCCATGCACGTTAACTTTCATAAGACGTCTGTTTCGAGAAGAAGTCCATTCTTCAAGTGTCAGACTGAAACGTACGTTTCGTTTTTTTGAGAAATAAATTCCGAAATTATCGACTGCCGAATTTTTTTGCTGTAATCCATCACGATATTTTCTATACTGGTAGGTGATTTCGGAACATCAAAAAATCCCCGAGTTCGTTAACATTTTCTTAAATCGTCTGAACTATAAAATATGCGAAACGGTTATCCATCTGAAGCTACCACTCGAGATTTTACTGCAGCAAAACTTTCGTCTACTTTTGAAATATAAAAATCTTTAATCGTTTTCGTCCCTCGAAAAAAATATTTCCACACCAAATTTGAAGTACTCTCTTTGGAGACATCTATAAAAATTTCGTCTTGCTTATCCGCCACCCTTGGGATTAAAAATATGTACCCAAGAAATATATGAAATTTTGAAACTAATAAATCCTACCAATATCAACTGCTACCGTGAAGAATTGAACTTGATAATGATTTACTGTTTATTTATACTAAATTTACTATTACACATAAATATTACATATAACACCACACAACACAACACAATACAACACAACACAACACAACACAACACAACACAGGAAAATACATTTATATTACCATATGATTTCACAAAAAATTTAAATGCCAAAACGAATAACATTATTTTTGTTTCTCATGGCAAACTGTGTGTATTTTTTTTTTAAATAAATCGTTAAATACAAGGTAATATATTATTTTTGTATATTTTTTTGTCAGTCGCTGAAATTCCGTGTATTTAAATCCGAATAATCCGGAATTCGATTCATTTCAATTCCGTAATTTCGAATTTAAAAAACAAGGCGGAATTCCGGAATTCCGAAATTTCGAAATCCGGATTTGGATTCCCTAGTTTCATCGCCTGGGTAGGAGAAATTCCAAATTAGATTGAAAGTATTGGTATTTTCCTTATCTTAATGTTTTATTTTTTTTGCTTAGGGTTTCAGCTATAACTCTAGAACTATTGAAGATTTCTTCAGCAAAAGTGTAGCTATGGCTTAAATAAATAATACTGAAGTATGTTTGTTATACCCTATACCACTATGTGGTTTGGGTATAATGACTTTGTGCTGCTGTTTGTAACAACCAAAAATATTTGACCTACACCCATCTTTAATTATACCGATCGAATCAGAATCACTATCCGTCCGTCCGTCCGTCTGTGTGTCCATGTAAAGCTTGTAATCAAACTGCAGGTCGCAAATATGAATATATTTTGACGAAATTTGGTATTTGATCTTTTATCGGCCATGGGATGAACGCTATTGAAATTGGTGAGAATCGGTCCATGCTCAGACCTAGCCCCCATACAAATGACCCTTATGAAATCAACATATATTGCCATAAGATCCAAATTATCACACAAATCTTAGTCAAATTGGGTTTGTATGTATATATTACATCCATTAATCAGTAGTCCAAACATGATCCCTATTGGACAACTCTTAGTCATAGGCCCCATATAGAGCTGCTTCCCGATCTTCACTTAAATCTATCAAAAAACAAAAATATTGCACTGATTCTTCTCAAATTTTGTTTGTATATATTTTTGCAAAATACAAGAGACTTTACCAAACATGGTCAGGATCGGTCCATTTTTGGGCCTAGTCCCCATATAGATATAGCATCCGATATGAACTTTTTCATATCTGCAGCCGAAAAAATTAATAAAAATCCCACTCAAATTTGGTCTATGCTTATTTTCTACATCCAGTTAGTTGGGCCTGAGAGATAGGGTCTCTAAGCGTATGGTATAGGGTATCGTATAGTCGGTCTAGACCGACTATAATTTTCTTACTTGTTTTAATATTGAAAATATCACTCATATGTATGCATCTCTTCTACTGTACTAAACAATAATAATTATTAATACTAAGATTTATGCATGTAATTTATTTTATTAAATATATCACATATATAAATATCGGTTTTTTCGGTTTTTTAAATTTCGTTTTTGATAAAGATCGCCGTCAGTATCTCGCTTTAGTGACCAATAATAATTGCAAAGCATACTGATTTTTCTTTCTCCAACATAGCGCTGTTCAATTCTTAAAATTTCCTGGTGAAATCGCTTACCTTATTCATCACTCACTTGGACTAAATTTGATGGGAACATATTCAAGTGTGCATGCAGATGGTGCAATTTAGTGGACGTTCTGCAACCCATAGCATGGTAGGCAGACAGCATTTCGGTTACTATTTTCTCATAATGTTCACTTTTTGTGTTTCCAAGAAAATTTTCACATACTAAAACAAAACATTTCCACGCAATTTTTTTTACCAACGTCATTTGTTGTACTAAATTTTGATATTTCATCAATTGTAAATTATTATATATAAATTACTTAATTTTATTATACATCTTGTAAAAATGTTATTTTTACCTTCTTTTAATTTCCTAGAAGTTATTTGCGGAAAAATTTTTTCAAGATATTTGAAAGTTAACCCATTTTTGTCAAGTGCTTTAACAAATTGTTTATTCAAACCCAACTTAATGTGAAGGGGTGGTAAAATAATACTCGTTGGATTTACTAAAGGAATATTAATGCTATTCTTTTCACCAACCAAAATTGCTGTACGAGGTTCCCAATCTTTTTGAATAAAATGTTGATCAGTTGCTTGACTGTCCCATTCACAACAATAGCAAGGATACTTTGTATTACCACCTTGCATGCCATTTAAAATAGTGAGTACTTTAAAATCTGCAACAATTAGCCACTTATGAGTGTTGTAATCAATGACATTTAATATTAAAGCCATACTTTCATAACATTCTTTGATGTCAGTTGGGTAAGTCAATGGTACTGATGGAAATGACCCTTTCTTATGTAAAAGTACTGCCTTCAAACCTTTAAAAAAAATAAAATAAAAATTGATTCAATATAAAAATCTTTTCATTTTACTTTTTGTAGAACCATCAATGAATAATCGCCAATATTCAGTAATATGATTATATCCAAGTTTATCAAACAGTGAACTGACATCATTGCAATAAATTAAACTGCTATTTTCAGTGCTTTCGCTAATAGAGTTCCAAACAAGCCAGTTTTCTCAGATCTACGATCCATTATCCATTATTTCATTCTTGATCCTAAAAGTTCTGTTTGTGTTTTAGACAATTCTAAATCACGTACAAGATCATGAAATTCTGCTTGTGAAACGAAGTGTTGTTTATTATATTCACCTTCAGGTGGAATATATTCTGATGCTATACTTTCAGTACGTGTTGGAGATGGTTCAAAATCAGATAAAACCGGTGATATTTCAAATGCTTTTGGAACCGCGTCATCTTTCTGATGCGGCACTGTCTTAATGACATTATCAACATCAGCGTATTTTATGGATTGTCTGATTTTGTAGTGGTAACCTTTTGTGATCGTCAAACAGAAATAGCAATTATTTCTTCTGTATGCACGTTGTGAAAAGTTACAGGTTCAAGAAATGGTAATCCAAAAGAACCTTTTTGATATATTTTCCACGATCTTAGCTATAAGTAACATGATGAACAGCCAACTGATGGTATATACCACATGCCGCGTATAAAGCGACGATTAAAATAGTCTTCATAAAGTGGAATAATCTGTTTGTTTACCGAGACATCAATTTTATGTCGTTTATCCACAAACAATCCACAAATAAAACAAACATTTTTACTTTTATCACACATTTTACTGTAATTACCAATTGTTCACAGGGTTTACCACAGTTTGAAAAATGCTTTGTAGTTAAGAAAAAAATAAAAACAAAATACATCCTTCCTCACGATTAAACCAAAGCAAAAACTTGCTCAATAAATAAAATAAATTACATGCATAAAACTTAGTATAACTTAGTATATAAATTTCAATAGATTTTAGTTTTCTTAAGTGTTTTGGAAATAGGCTTTAATGTGCTTTAAAAAAAAATACATAAAAAAATATTAAGTCCCTCACTATCAAATGAGAGTGCAACGAAAATGAAAATTTGTTGCGAAAAGTGCATTTTTTTAACTTAAACGATCGTAGCTCAGCCAGTTTTGAACCGATTTTTAAAAAATAAGTTTTGTTTGAAAAGCGAAGCTCATATTTTTGAAACAAAAAAAAAACATTTTTGAAAATCCGTTTAAAACCAGTAATCTTATGATTTATTGAAGTTGTAACTTTAGGAATACCATTATTTCACTACATTTGCTGTTAAAAAACAAACTTTTCGTACTCTATGGACTCCAAGAAAACAGAATTATAGCATGAAACTCCCTGCATATTTTTTTCACTTTTGTAACACTGTGTAATCCTTGAATATGTTATGTTATTCCGAACATTATTAATAATCTAGCCCTTAAAAACAGTTTTTATTAAAACTCTTTCTTTCCTCATGCATATGAGTTTTGAATCTCTCCGTAACTGCGCGTGACTTTGCGTGACTATTTTAAAATTAATCTTTGGTCACAACAAGTCTATGGACCAAGTTTCAGATCAATTGGATGACGGGGAATGGCTTGCCCCAAGGCTGACAGACAGACTGACAGACAGAGAGCATGAGTCAAAAGAACGGGTTAAAAAAGAGAAAAATTACAATTTTTTAAACGTTTCATTCGATAGAATTAACTGAGGCTATTTCCTGAGGAATGAAATGAGAATGCATCATTGATTATTGAGTTATGACTAAAAAGTTAAGAAGCAAACATCAAGCAAAAAATATAAAAGGTTATAAAGAAAAGTTTGGCCTGAAAACGTATAACCCTTTAGCAGATTTTTTATATTGGCCTAGTTTTTTCACCCTGATGTGCAATTTCTCGAAATCATATAATAACAAACTTAGTTTTTTTTATCAACAAATAGTTTCTATCTCAATAAAAAACAACACGTTTTCTACGTCAAAACAATATCTAACGAATCGTGTAATAAAATAAAGATAAGAAAATATAACGAGTTTTCAATCAATTAATCAAATGAATAAAAATAAAATTTAAAATAGATAAAAATCTCGTACGTAGTTAGCGGATAACAGATCAAAAGCCAGAAACCAAAACTTAGAAAAAATTAAAACATTAAAGTTGAATGTTGTAAAAACAAACTTAATTTATGCTAACACCACAAACACGTAAATATCACTGGAAATATGGCATAATATTAAACATACAAGTATAATGATGAGAAGCTGGGAATAACCAGAAAATAGAAGGAATATTCATATAAGAAATAAAAGAATTTAAAGTCGCGGGCGTTGTATCACAAATCAGCTAAAAAGCCATAAGAAACTGGCTGGTTGTTTTTCAAAATATAAATTTTTATAGCTTAAGGCCGAAATCACAAGCAAATCTACAATATAAATCAATAAGTAAAAGAAATACGCACAAAACAATTTTACATACTCAGAAATACGTATTACAGAGAAAAAAATTATGATAAGTTTCATTGTCATAGTAAACACTATATTACGAATATAATTGGATTATATAATGATATGTCTTTTTATACAATCTTAGTCTTACTAACGAATAACAGAACTAATTATGAGTCTTTTGAAATAAAAAGTTATGGCCTAAAATATGGCGACACCTCAAAAAAAAATGCAAAAAATTCATGATGTTTGTTGTAATAATTCAGCATTGAGTTTATCAAATTGTTTAATTTTAAAAATATTTTATTTATATTTGTTATAAATAGTGCGATAAAGCCAAATATTAATGGAAATGTAAACCCCATGTGGAGGATATCAAAGATTTGACGTATTTACTTGTTTTTAAGGTGTTAGACCCATTGATTTCCAAAAACTGAAATAGTTGAAGAACAGCTACAAAAAATTGTTAATATGACAATTTACAAAACTCTTAACTAAAAAAAATGATGAAAATTTTTTATCGATAGCCAACAGTTTCTTTTTAATTCTTTTTAACTTTTGTCTTTTTTTCTGTGTAAGCTCTCTTAGCATTTTGAGATGCTAGAAGGATCAAAGTTTCAAGATGAATGTAGTTTCCGGGATTTTTTTATATATGAAATGTTGTTTGAATAATTTGTGGTTTCCAAAATTTATTTTATTTCAGTATAAGCTAATACGGCCTAAGATTTTTAATGTAAATAAAACTGCATTTAAATTACATTTCTTTCCAACGTTTCGTCAATTCTTTGTTGACTTTTTCAAGGAAATTAGTAACATGAGTATTATTTATCACATTTAAAAATGAATTTAATTTACATCCAACATAAACAACAAAAATTACATTGAACATATATTAAAAACAAGTACTCAGCTTAAAATGAAAATTATTATTTATTACAAAAACATGTCGATTTTAATAATTACTAGCAGAGCCCAGCCCTCGAATTGCGAGTGCAAATCCTAGGATTTTTTTTTTTTTTAAATTAATACATAATTTTATAAGACCCTAAGGGTGTGCTTATCAATTTTAGCCGATTCACAATTCAACACTTTTTAAATAAAGTTCATTAAATTTCATTATACAAATATTTGTTGAACACACAGAAGATATATAAATGGGTTTGCTAAGAAATAACTTTAAAAGAGCCTAAAAGTATGCTAATCAATTTTAGCCATTTCACAATTCAACACAGGGTTTGTGGTATTCCTAATAAATATACATGCAGTATGTTTTTCATGTATGTATTAGTAGCAACTTTAAATGAGTATTACTGCAAAAAATGTCCACGCTGTGTAAATCTGTAAATCTGGTGGACAGCAAAATATAAGTACCTTTCATATGAGGTATGTTTGGTCAAAATCGGATTAACTACAGTTTTTATATCGGTCACAAGAAATCGGCTTGCCTATTAATATTATAGATTATAAAAAAGCTTTACGTCTATTAAAAGATGTTGCTGCCTTAAAATTTATATTTTTTTATCTGTCCTTAGTGTTAGATAGGCGAAAATTGTGAATAGAATAAAAAGTGTGCCTTTAGCTACAAAAGCTGATGAGCTTCATATTTCGTAACAACAAAATGTCTTAAGTCAGAATAAAAATAATAATAATAATCTATGATATTAATAGGCTAGGCGAGTTCTTGTTACCGATGTTTTGTTCTACTGTTTTGTCCCGATTTTGACCAAACGTATATTATTTAAAACGCGTTTCTTTTTAGCTGTTCACCAGATTTACAGATTTTTAAATTTTTCCCTTTGCTTTGAGTAAATTGCATTTAAAGTTGCTACTAACACATACATAAAACTATACGTATGCTCTACGTGTGTTTATTAAATTTTTTAATAATAAATAATAATAACAATAATAATAAACACAAAAAAGTGTTGGTTTGTGAATTGGCTAAGTTGAGAAGTAAATTTGCCTAAGAAAAATTAGCTAAGCTGAATTTTATTTCTATCTAAAAAATTACTAAGCTATTTATTGTTTTTTTTTTTATTAAACTTATTTTCGACGATATCTTTATGCATGTCTTTGCCGAAGAATTCTTAGATTTTATAACTAACTTGTGAACTTTTTAATGACGTACTGCACTGAGGACTAGGTTGGCGACCTTTCGCTAAAAGATTTACCCTCATATCTAATAGCATGTTCAGACGGCAAAATGAACCACTTGATTCGCTCTCTGAATCATGATTGTGAACCTAGGTGTTCAGACGAGTGTTCTTGTTTCATTTTGACGTTTATATATATATTTTTTTTGAAACATATGGCGCGGCTTTTTTTTTGTTTTGTTTTTATTTTACATTAAAATTTTTCGTTTAAATATTTAGGGTTTTCTTAGGGTTCTGCACTTCAAAATATGTTTCACTATTTCTTTTTTTAAATTTTTTTAATTATTTATATGCTTTATGTAATATATGGCTTTTATTTGCTTCTATTTATGTTTCTATTTATTTTTTTGTACACGTTAATTTCTTGTTTTTTTTTTTGTTTGTATTGTTTTGTACACGTTAATTTATTGTTTTTTCTTTGTTTATATTGTTTTTTACACATTAATTTCTTGTTTTTTCTTTGTTTATGTTCTTTGTACACATTTTCTTGTTTTTTTCTTTGTTTATATTTTGTATTTGACAGCTAGTTTAGATAAACTAGCGATAATTTGTTATCAAAATTGGAGATGACACTGAATGTTTCTAGGTTCACAACTAGGTTCAAAATGAACCAAGTAGATTCGCTCTCAAAATTTTGTATGGCGAATCATATAGATTCAATCATGATTCGCTCGCCAACCGAGAATAAGAGAGCGAACCGCGAATATTGCTGTCCGTGTGAACATAGTATAAGCTTTGAGATAATGTTTCTCTCATTAGAACCGATTTCTTTCCAAAAGAAATGTATTTATGTCAAATCAACTTTATACAAACAAGTTTGTTAAGCCAAAAAATGAATTTTCACCAACTTCTCGAGCACCGAAACTGAGCGTATGTTCACTTTTTATACCCCTATACCACTATTTGGTCAGGGTATAATGACTTTATTCTGATGTTGTAACTACTTAGACCCAACATTTATTATACCGATCGATTCAGCATCACTTTCTTAGTCGATTTAGCGATGTCCGTCTGCCCGTCTGTGCACCCGTCCGTCCATCCATCCGTCTGTGTGTTCATATAAACCTTGTAATCAAAGTACAGGTCGTAAATTGGTATATAAGCTTTTAGCGGCTATGGGACGAACGCTATTGAAATTGGTGAAAATCGGTTCATGTTAAGACATACTCCCCATACAAATGACCCCTATGAAATCGACTTAAATTGCCATAAGATCCAAATTATCATATAGATCTCGCTAAAATTGGGTTTGTATATGTTTAATACATCCATTAATCAGTAGTTTAAAAAAAAACCTATAGGATAATTGTTTGTCATAGCCCCCATAGCTGCCTCTCGATTTTAACTTAACTTAGGAAAAACAAAAATTTTGCACAGGTTTTTCTCAGATTTGGTTTGTTTTTGAAAAAAGAAATGACTTTACCAAATATGGTCAGGATCGCTCCATTTCTCGACCTAGTCCCCATTTAAATATATCATGCGATATGAACTTTTTCAAATCTGCAGGCAAAAAAATTAATAAAAATTCCACTCAGATTTGGGTTATACTTATTTTGAATACCCAATAAGTTGGACCTACGACCAATTCTCTAAGCGCGTGGTATAGGGTATGGCATAGTCGGTCTCGGCAGACTAAAATTTTCTTACTTGTTTTTTTTTTTTAATTTCTCTATAACTTTTGTTACCTTCTGTTAACGACTGTTAAGTAACATTTGGAGTCAAGCAGTATAAAAATTACGCGAATTATTGGCGCTTAATTAAAAAAATTAAATTTCATAAGAAAAATATATTTTTATATTTCTCAATATCAAATGTTAGATAAACAGACCTTAACAGAAAGCGAGTAAAGTTACAGCATAACCATAATGTACTTGATTGAAATAATGTTCTGAAATAATATTTTTTTAATGATGACTTAAACCATTCTACAAAGTATGCAAAAATGTTTTATAAAAATTAACTTTTTTCCATGAAAGCTACGATTTTGAAGACGTATTCAAGGGGAAAACACCTCAAATGAATTTGTTTAGAAGACGTGAAATATCATAATCCAAATTTTGAGGAGCACAAATGTTGTCGGTATGCAAAATAGCCTAAAGAAGATTTTTGCATATTTTTTCTTTAAATTGCGTTTTTTTTTTTAAGGTAATTTTTCATATTTTTTTAATGATACTGTGAGGTATTTTTCATTGCGCTATTTCCCCAAACTTGTGATTTGACTACAAAATATGTGAAACTAGCATATTTAGAAAGTACTAGCAAAGACCAGCCCTCGAAATGCGAGGAAATTTATTTTTTCGTCATAAATAATTTTATAAATAGTTTTGTACAATTCAAAGCACATTTACTAAACACACACACAGCATTATATAATTTTTTTATTTGAAGCTTAAATATGTGTTTTATGTATGTGTTAGTAGTAGCTTTAATAAGTTTTATTTAAAAAAATGTACCTGATGGTGCACATCTGCAAATGTGGTGAACATCAGCAAATAAATACCTATCAAATGATATATTTCTTTTTAAGATCGGTTGGTAGTTGAAGGTGTAGAATATGTCACAAAAAATCGCCTGGCCTATTAATATTATAGATTTGCGACGATGTAGCTGGATTGAGAGTATTTAATATAACGTATTTAATAAAAACCAAAGGTTTAAATTCTCTTAAGTAAACATTCTTTAATAATTCAATTGTCTTAATGGAACATTTATTTATAAAGTAGTTAAAAATATTTCCGCACAGAGGTGGCTTTATAAAAAATACGTTCAAAAACTTTTCTCTTAAATTTTAAGTTTGCAATTATTTTCAATTTAATAGCCAACATCATTTTTATAAACTCTATTTACGATAATAATTATTTGTTTGGTATGAACAAAAACTTTGTTATGCCTGGCAGCTCTATTAATGGTTTTAATAACAAAGATTTCAATGTCTGCTGCATGAAACTATTGGTTACAGTTAAAAAGGAAAAACAAACAACAAAAAAAGAACTGATAGACATAAATTGATAAGTCTCGATTAGTTTTGGAGATTAATTAAAAGTTTTGTATTAGCCAAATGTTATAGAGGTTGTAATAGTGTGTAGCAATTAAAGCCTTTAAGCCTGAAAAATAACTAAAAATAAATTAATATTATTTTTACCAAGAATGCAAGAGTTAACATCATTAAGTTCTTATTGATTAAGTAATTTTTAAAAACCCCCATTCAAAAGAAGCTATAAAAATTGGATTTTTCTTATCTTGTCTAATCTTAAATTTTTCTAAGCCAGCTTAACAAGTAGTTACATATTTTTTGTTTAGTGAATTGCAGTAGTTGTTGAGAATAGTTAGTTACACTAGTTTTCTTTTCCTAGTGCAATAAATTGCATTTAGGCAGTTGTGTTGCTAACAAAGAAACAGACCAAGTTAACTAATGAATGAACGAACACAAACGAACGTACGAACAAGCTTGTTAAAGATCATGTTGATCTTTCGATTATGTATTTCGTGTTGGGTTTCATTACAAACGTAAATTTGTCTCAAATAATGTTTGAACTGGTCTGTTTGTTAGTTGCCATCTGTTTGTTGGCTGCATTTGAAAGGTGAATGGAAGAGAAAGCAGGAAATAATTGTGAATAAATGTATTTTTTTTTTAACTGTTTAAACAGCCAGCCAGATTTCTCATGATTACGTATACTCTCAATACGATTGTAACGATAAGCGAGAATTCTGCATTAATCCATTCTAAAGATGAATTTTAGTTTAGTTTAGCAAATAAGAATTTTACCATAATTGAAACTCGATAAGCAGTATGGTATTGCGAAAAAGCAAAATTGGTAAAGAGGTGCAACAGAAATGAGTGACACGAAAAACTTTAAATTGAAATTTAAACAATTAAAAAAATTATAGTCGGTCTAGACCGATATCCTATACCATGCGTTTAGAGACCCTATCTTTTAGTTCTAACTAATTAGATATAGAAAATAAGCATAAACCAAATTTGAGTGGCATTTTATTAATTTTTTTGCCTTCGGATATGAAAAAGTTTATATCGGATGCTATATTAATATGGGGACTAGGTCGAAATATGGACCGATCCTCATCATATTTGGTGAAGTCACTTATATTTTGCAAAAACATAAACAAATCAGATTTGAAGAAAATCTGTGCAGTATTTTTGTTTTTTTTGATTTATTTAATAAAAGATCGGAAATCAGCTTCATGTGAGGACTATGACCAAAAATTTATATTTGGACTACTGATAAATGGACGTAATAAACATATATAAACCCAACTTGACCGAGTTTTATATGATAATTTGGATATTATGGTAATTTAAGTCGATCTCATAGGGGTCCTTTGTATGGGGACTAGGTCTGAGCGTGAACCGATCTTCACAAATTCCAAAAGCGTTCGTTCTATGGCCGATATGCGACCTGTAGTTTGATTATAAGGTTTACACAGACACACAGATGGACAGACGAACGGACATCGGTAAATCGGCTCAAAAAGTAATTCTCTATAATTAAAGGTGGGTCTCGATCAAATATTGTTGGTAATTACAAACATCGACACAAAATCATTACACTCTAACCTCATAGTGGTATAGGGTATTATAAAAAAAGTAACGCCTGTAGACCTCCAACTTTTATGGTTATACTATGTATCCCTGATATCTCCAAATTTTGTTAACTGTAAATTAAACTTTAAAAATAGTATGATTGCAGTAAAAGCTCTCATTCCCAAACTTCCGGATAATCATTTGTTTCATTACAACTGGACATTTTACGTGAATTTTGCTTGATTTTATTACTTTTAATATTCTCGTTTATTTAACAATAACTAGCAGAGCCCATCACTCGAAATTCGAGTGCAAACTCTAGGACATTTTAGTTTTTCATGCAATTTCTTTCTTTCAATATTTTTTAAATCTAAATATATATAAAATTTACGAATATTTAAATAAAATTCACTAAATTGTAAATTTTTAAATAAAATTCATTAAATTGTGAATTAAAAAAAAATCCATTAAATTTCATTATAAATATTTGGAAAACACACAGAAGAAACATAAATGGGATTGTTAATAAATAATTTTCTAAGAGCCTAAAGGTATGCTAATCAATTTTAGCCAATTCACAATTCAACACAGGGTCATAAACATGTACTCTTTTTTGAAAAAAAAAAAAAAAACAATAATAAATACACAGGTTTAGAATTGGTTTAGACTGATTAGCATGCCTTTCGGCTCTTAGAAAATTGGTCTTATAAATTTAATTTTTTTTTATAAATATGTTATCTTATTTAATTTAATATATTTTTAACACATATTACGCATAAATTTTATCATTCGGCACTTTTGCTCCATATAAACTATAACTATGCCAAATTTTACACTCCTCCGTAAGCGCATTTTGCTTAAAAATTGGTCGAAAATTTACCTTCACATATTAACATATAGATATTTTAAAAAATTTAGACTTCGTGATTGTTGGATATCAAACTTCATATCTAGCTGTTTGGTAGACTTTTCTTTTTTACAGAATAAATTTGTTCTGCATGATATAAATCTGCATATCTTCTTGCACAGAACACTGTTAACATTGTTTTGCAAAATTTGAAAAATGTCATCAAACCAACTTCTGCTTCTTGTCAACTGACACATAACTTTTTCTAGCTACTTATGGGTCTTCATTATAATCTCAGCTTAAGTTTCGATAAGTTATTCATCCGTTAAAGTTTGGACAATATCTGTGTTATCATCGTGATGCAACCGGTCAGCAATTTCGTGCTCTTGAATGAATGTCCAATTTTTTTTGCATTAGAATTCAATGTTTCTCAAATTTCATTGTAAGTTCTGTTTTTGGTTTATTGGTGTCTACACTATGCAACAAAATGAAAATTATACTACTACCACTATATTTATACGCTATACCACTATGTGGTCAGGGTATAATGACTTTGTGCTGATGCTTGTAACTACCAAAAATATTTGACCTAGACCCATATTTACCGTTAAACTCGGGATCACTTTCTGAGTCGATTTAGCGATGCCCGTCTATCCGTCTGTGCAATCAAATATTTTTCTTCGCTAAAAATTAAATTTTCTACTAACGTAAGGCTTAATTCTTATACTAATTAACAACAAATATTAACTTAGCCGATCTAAGCAGAAAGTTCTAAAATTAACAGAATAACTATATTAATCTAAATGTTAATATATTTAAAATATATCAAAGCACTTAATAGAGTTTCAACTCCATAATTTTATTTATTTTTTTGGTTTTCTAATACCAAAATAAATATATTAATCTTTCTATATTATAATGTTCGAAATAACATATTGACATGAATCCTTAAAAAACTAGCAACACTTTTTTTAAGTTTTCTAAAGCCTAAAAATATGTTAATATTTTTATATTATATTGTTCGAAGTAAAATGTTAATTTTAACGTTATTAATGTGGTTATTCTATAACTCATTCTCCCTTTCTGTTAACATCTCAACACTATTAAAACGTAACATACTTTTAAGGTGTAACGAAAAGAAGAAAAATGTATATTTTTCGATGTAACTATTTTAAAATTCATAAAATTTTTATTTATTTTATTAAGCACAAAAAGTAATTTTATACAACTCAAAATATTTATTCGCTTCAAAAATTAGTTTTGCCTTTAAGTTATTTTCGAATTAAGTTATCATTTCGCCTTAAGAATTTTTTGGCCCCAAAATTGTTTTCTCATAAATAAATTTTTTATCGATTAAAAAAAAATTTTTATCGAGAAATATTTTTTCGTTTCAGAATTATTACCTTCCAGAATAGATAATTAGCATAGAATTTATTTTTACATACAAATTTCTTTTAACCAAGAACTATTTTTTTTAATTACACAGAAATATTAAATATATATGTATGTGACCTTCTCTGAGAAAAGAACCCTAGTGTGTCAAAAAACGGGTTGTGTCAAAAACGGTGGATTCTGATACCTAAAAGGGTGTAGAAACTTTAAATGCGTTTTTTCTCAAAACTTAATTTTCACGCAGTAGGTCCCTTTTCTCGGAGAAGGTCACATATATATAATTAAAAATATATACAGAAACTCTGCAGTTTTACCATTTTATAGCTTTTCTATAAAAATGAAATAAATTTGCTAAATTAAACTAAAAATATATATATTTCTTTTATATATATTCTATTACTATGCAAGGCAATTTTTTGTGACATTGCCTAAACTCTCAGTTACCAACCGATTTTGACAAAAAATATACAATTTGAAAGGTATTTCTCTACAGATGTGCACCATCTTTATAGATGTGCACCATCTGGTATATTTTTTTTAGAGTAATAATCGTTTAAAGTTGCTACTAACACATACATAAAACACATATTTAAGGTTCAAATAAAAAACCACACAATGCATTGGGTGTGTTTATGAATTGGCTAAAATTGATTAGCATGCTTTTAGGCTCATATAAAGTTCTATTTAAATATTCATAAATTTTGTATATATATAGATTAAAACAAGTAAGAAAATTATAGTTGGTCTAGACAGACCATACGATACCCTATACCATAGCTTAGAATACCTATCTCTTCGGTTCAACTAACTGGATATAGAAAATAAGCAAAAAATAAATTTGAGTGGCATTGTTTTTAATTTTTTTTGGCTGCAGATATGAAAAAGTTCATATCGGGTGCTATATTTACATGTGGACTAGGTCAAAAAATGGACCGATCCTGACCATATTTGGTAAAGTCACTTATATTTTGAGAAAATATACACAAACAAAATTTGAGAAAAATCTGTGCAATATTTTTGTTTTTTTGATAGAGTTAAGTTAAGATCGGGAAGCAGCTCTATATGGGGCCTATGACTAAGAATTGTCCAACATGGATTATTTTTGGACTACTGATTAATGGATACAATAAACACATACAAACCCAATTTTACTAAGATCTATATGATAATTTGGATCTTATGGCAATTTATGTCGATTTCATAGGGGTCATTTCTATTGGGACTAGGTCTGAACATGGATCGATTTTCACCAATTTCAATAGCGTTCATCCTATGGCTGATATAAGCTTATATATCAAATTTCATCGAAATATATTCATATTTGCGACCTGTAGTTTGATTACAAGGTTTATATGGACACACAGACGGACGGACATCGTTAAAACGACTCAGAAAGTGATTCTGAGCCGATCGGTATGATAAAAGATGGGTCTAGGTCAAATATTATGATAGTTACAAACAGCAGCACAAAGTCAATATACCCAAACCACATAGTGGTATAGGGTATAAAAACATTGAAAGAAAAAAATTTTATAAAAAAATTAAATTTCATAGAACTTGCACTCGAAGTTCGAGTGCTGGGCTCTGCTAGTATGTATATATATTTCTTGTGTTGGTGCATACATTTAAAAAAAAAATCATAACTACTCAGTATTCTTAATCAGGATGATATTCACTCTTCACACTGTCACCCGCCAGGCCATTCTGAAGATTCCCTGAAAATTTCATCAAGATCATTTCCATACGGAACTTACACATACAAAATACAACACTAAAAAACACACCAATCGTTATTTTTGTATTTTTAAATTATTTTTGCATTTATACATCTGCATATTAAAGATGCTGCCAGGAAGTAAGTTTTAATAAACTTTTAAAATTTACCGAAATTTTTCAGACAGATTGCAAATACTGCAATTATTATTCATATTTTGTTTTTGCGAAAAGTTAACGGTATGTTAATGTCTGTTGACATTTTACACAAAGCTCCATTATATTGAATACTCCTTAAACTTGTGCTTGAAAAAATAGTAATGTTCTGTTCGATATCATGTGTAGTATATTAATTCTAATATCTATAATATTAATAGGCAGGGCGATTTCTTGAGACCAATATAACTTTGCCAGTTTTAATACTATTTTGACCCAGTATCCCTCATTTGAAAGGTATTTATTTTTAGCTATCCACCAGATTTACAGATTTGCACCGTCTGGAATATTTTTTTGGGAGGAATGCTCATTTAAAGTTTCTACTAACACATACATAAAATTGTACAATGCTGTGTATATTTAATGTTAATCTGTTTGTGTTTGTAAGGCGTGTTGAATTGTGAATTGGCATATCTTTAGGTGGCACACAAGGAGGTTGAAATACCGTTAGGCTCTTATTTCTGTGTATTCAACAAATATTTATAATGAAATAAATTTAATGAATTAAATAGTTTAAAAAAACAATGAAATAAATAAATTGATTGAAAAAATGAAATTTTCTAGAATTTGCACTCGAATTTCGAGGGCTGGGCTCTGCTAGTAAGAAATAAATGCTTAGAGTAAAATGCTAAGTCACGTTAACAGGTTACACCAATATTAAACAGAAAATAAGAAAAATCATATTATTTTTATTTTATATTTTGTAGCCCTAGGAATAAGTTTAATTTTTAATCTGCTTAATAAGAAATGTCAGCTTAATAGACTTAAATAGCAAGTGTCATATTACTTCATTACATTAAGTTTAAGTTCAATATTTGAAACATATCAGAAGGCACAAATATTCTATTGAGTGAAGATTATAATAGCTTTCAATTTCAAGATTATTTGTATACATGTCACAACACTATACGGAGGGTATAAACCAGTTTGTTAATTCGTTTGTAGCTCATCGCAATAAATTCCCGAGATCCCATGAACTATATATATTCTTGATCCTTATAAAATGAGAAGTCGATCTAGCGATGTCCGTCTGTCTGTCTGTTGAAAAGATTCTTGTCCGCAATCGGTCGAGTCGGTCGTACTACTCAGGGTCAAAATATAGTTTGGTGTTGAAGTTGGAGCCTCTAAAGTGAACAAGTGGGGAATTACGTCCGATGAAATTTCATATTAAAAACTAAAAATAATGAAAAATGTTTACACCTAACAGATAATGTGGATACAGATATGTATGTATCAGCGATGCATACACATTTTTGTTTACTTGTAGTACATGTGAAAAAAATGACAACAAGAAAAAAATGTGTACGAATCGCTAATAAACCCACAAACATAAGTCTGTGGTTTTCTAGAATAACTGCGTATGTCATAAAATCAAAATGTTCAGGGGAGCCTAAAAACGTTATATTTGAAATTATGGGCTCGATATAAAGATTTTAGAGCTTTTTATCTGACAGTCCTGTAGATATGGGCAATAAATATTTTATGTAAAATTTTGAGTCAAAAATCTTCAGAGGATCCTGGAGAACGACGAAAAACAATATGTAAATTACACTTAAAGTGTGTGCAGATAAAACAACTTATGTCGACAAACGTCGTTTTCTTTGAAAAAGAAAACTACCAATGCAACCACCCATGCTTGAAAAATTGATTTTTTTGTTTGTCAACAAAAAGTTAACGGGACTTACGATGAGTATATAACAACGCATCAAGAATAATAGTGACAAAAAATAACAGAAATAAAAACACTAGTTTTTACAAGTGGTTATAAACTGAAAACTTATCCAAAATTATTTTGCATTTTTTTTCATTAATAACAATGTATGTCGCTATGTGTCGTTTTCTGAGGAAATAATATGTCAGCGATCAAACGTAGGTTGACATACGTCGTTAGAGCTGCAAATTAATTAAATAAACATTTAAGTTACGTCGTTATTTAAAGAAAAAACTCAGAAATGGTCAATATTTAAAAAAAAAAGTTAACACATGTAAAGAGCGTTAAAAATTAATATACTTGGCATCGTTAACTCAAAACTGACAAAAATAGACATACGCGGTTATTCCAGAAAACCACAGAAATGTAATTGTATGTGCTTACATTTATGCAGATTGTTTTTAATAATTTCTTTCAAACACGAAAATACCTAAAATTTTTGTAAATTGTCTTATTAATTTTAATATCATTGTAAAAAATCTAGCCGTTATAATTTGAAATCTAGCCCCTTATGTCTCTTAGTGCTGACATTCGTGGTTATATTTTTTTTTGTTTAGAACAAGGCCGGAGGATATCATATATTTGGCACAGCCGAATTTAACACCGGTACTTGTTTTTTTTTTTTTTTTTAACTTTAATAAATATATACAAAAAATTTACTGAAAACTGCTCACCCTGTTTAAAGCAATATGCGTAATATATAAAATTATCTATAATTTCATTTTCTCCTACTTAACCACAAATTGTTTGATATAAATCATGTGGTTTTCTGCACCGAGCTAAGCTCTACTCGCGGTAAGCATTTAACTCACGCAGTCGTTGTATTTAAGTTGACTCTAAAAATATTTATTTATTATAATATTTCAGGATTTCAGCTGCTTAAAATATTTGTTGAAGCAATTTTGTTTCAAATTTATTGTCAAAATTACAAAGTGGGTGTTTCTTGTATTAATAAAAAAAAAAAAAAAACACTCAAATTATGCTTCACTGCTTAAAGGCTTTAAAAATAATCGTACCATGAATAAAGAAGTGAAGAAAATGAGTTCGCTCACACTTATTTAATATAATTTTTTTTTTGGCATATTATTTTAAAATGTGTGAAAAGTAGGCGTCATGTTTTCAAATTATTTGGCTTGTGTGATATCGTTTTTTTTTTTTTTCTGATGCAAAATATTTAAGTTGAGTTATTTATAAGCACGTTTAATTTCAATAAATTTTTAATTAAAATTAATGATGTGTTAACAAAACTTTATATAAAATAAAATATAAATATATGAGTAGGATTAATTATTTTGTTACAAAATATATTGTAAATAATATATTTGAAATTCTCGTAAGATATTTAGAAGTAAATATTTAAGTTAAGAGAGAAATATTTTAAAACGAAAACTTTGAAATATAAGATAAGTAGGATTTTTAATTTTTTTGTAAAATTTGTTGTAAAATTTTTAAATAATTATTTACTTCATTAGAGGAATTATAAATTGAATATATTTTGCAATTATTAAATTAATTTTTTTTTACATTTTTTTTCCCAAACAATTCAATCTCTATTTTAAAAATATATGGCTAGTCTACAACTTCTGTAGCATTCTGTTAAGTCTGTTATCATAAAATTAGCAAAGCCCAGCCTTAGAAAATCGATTCTATGAAATTTTATTTTTTCATTCATAAATAATAATTAATTTTTAAAAGTAATTATAAAAGAAAAATGTTAATGTTTGTTTGTGAAAATTCTGTTTTTATATAAACGTTTTTGTATATATTTTTAAAATAGATCCCCTGAAGATGGTAAACGATGTTTACCGAAATATTGGGAAAAATAAAATAAGATAATAAAATTAAAAAAAAAAACATTTTCGTTTTTTTATTTTATTGAATATTGATGACATCAAGCCGAATCAGAAAATAAATTTAACAACATAAAGGTCAACTATCTACACGTATAATTCATAAATAATTTCAAAAGAGCCTAAAGGAATGCTAATCAATTTTAACCAATTTACAATACAACACAAATTTCGTTTTTCGTTTGAAGCTTAAAGATGTGTTTTATGTACGTGTTAGTAGCAGTTTTAAATGAATTTTACTCCAAAAAAATGTACGAGATAGTGCACATCTGTAAATATGCTGAACATCTTAAAGAAACGCCTTTCAGATGGTATATTTTTTGTCAAAATCGGTTGGTAATTGAAGGTGCAAAATATGTCACAAGAAATCGCCTTGCCTATTAATATTATAGATTTGTTATTTAGCTGTATCAAAAATCATAGTTTTAGCGCTCGATAAAAAATTGAGATATGTAATTTTCTTATAAATTTTTCTTTTATTAAGCCCCAAAAATATGTTTAATTTTTATTCTGCTTATATCAAATGTTGACTTAACAGACCTTAACAGAAAGCGACAGGAGTTGCGTAATAACCACATTAATATGTTTCTTCTGTTAGCAATTCTCTAGTTCTGTTAACGTTATTAACAAGACTTGTTCACATTCTGTATTCTTTAAAATCATGTTATTGGATAGAAAGAAAAATTTTAAATATTAAATGACTCGTAAATATTGCAGTCTTACATAATCTGTATGGCTGTTTATATTGGAATAAAATGTCAAGTAAATAACTAGATATATATAGCATATAATTATGTATTTTTACGCATATTTTATTTAGATTGGTACTTAAAAGACTTTTCTTTTACAACAAGTTTTACAATATGATGTTTTTATTTTGAGAAAAAAGATGTGTGTTTTCTGTCTGACAGATATGAAGGCAACTCACACGAATTTCTTAAAAAAAAACTTATATTTTAATTTCTATTGCTTTAGTACTAACTAGCAAATTCCAGCCCTCGAAATACGAGCGCAAATTCTAGGAAATTTTGTTTTTCAGTTAATAAATTCACAATTCAACTCATTTTAAATGAAGAAAACGAACTCAACACATTAACACAAACACATTGACAAATTTAATGAACACACACATTGCATTGTAAAAATTTATGTATGTGTTAGTAGCAACTTTAAACGGTCATAACTCCAAAAAAATATTCCAGACGATGAAAATCTGTAAATCTGGGTAACAGCTAAAAAGAAATACCTTTCAAATGATAAATTTTTTGTCAGAATCGGGGTAAAACTGTGAAACTTACATCTTATTAATTTTATAGATATTAAGCATCTTCGCCTACCCACATTGGTTCCTTGTTAATATCTTCTTCTTTGCTATCCACTTCTTCTTCTACATCTCATTATAATAAACCCCGACCAGATTGGCCTGCCTTATCGATTTGTGAGGGAGTTTACAACTTATTACCACTTAACACATCCATAATAGAATGATTTGTGGTTGATGTCATATCACTATTACCAGATCCAATGACAATTTCATCATGACATTTACTTTATAAAAACAGAAAAATCTTTTTACGCTTTTCAAACTTAAATTTTTTATCATTCAATTCTGCCTTTTGCAAATATTCAACGTGTTGTAGTTTCCTTGCGATCTGGTTATTGTTATATAGAGGAAATTGAGAAAATCGTTGTGATTATTCTGGAACTCTTGTCATCTTCTGTTACAGTCTGTTAAGTTAACATTTGATGTTAAGCGGCATAAAAACTAAACAAATTTTTGAGGCTTATCAAAAAATAAAATGTCATAAGAAAAATATATTTTACCATTTTTTAATGAGCCCTAAAAATATGTTTTATTTTTATGCTGATTAACATCAAATGTTAACTTAGTAGACCTTAACAGAAACCGAGGAAAGTTATAGAATAACCATAATTGTTTGAAACTTAGTCATTGTTTAAAAAAAAATAATTATTCCAGTTACTTGAAATGAAATAAAGAAGGAAGCATACAAAGCATTGGCGGTGAAGGACATCATTAAGTTCCTAAACGTTGTAATAGATTTATAGAAAAAAAAACAGGAAAAAACACAAACCTGAAAGAGGGTGCACGGTAGATCTACTTGGGCGGGGTGCAGGCGGAAACCAAACTCAACCCGCATACATCATAACTCGTAAATCGTGAAAATGAAAACTGTCTTTACCCTTTTATAATAACATAAACAAGCTTCGAAGCTTTCAAAAATATATTTTTTAATACTTTATTTGTAAAATAAACATTTTATGAAAATGTTAGCAATCATAAAAGTTACAGAATGGTAACTTAAGCTGTTAACCTTTCTACATTAGCACGTAAAATCCAAAATTATGGAATAAAGTGTGTTTAGGTGTGCAAGGTTAACATTCGGATTTAAGCACTTAAAAGTGTTGCATACTTTAAGGGTTTATCAAAAAATAGAAATATATGCAGTGCCTGACATTAAAGTTCAGTATCAATGTTCGAGTTTTCAAATCGCTAAAATCTTCTATGAAGATGATGCCTTCAATGTAAGATTTTTTTTACTTAAGTGATTGTTTTTTGAGCTCCTTTTGCGCTATTCACCTTTTTTAATATTTAATAAATGTCATTAAGATTTAAGTACAGTCGCACACATTCATATTATTACTTTTCTCATTATAATGAAAAGTAGATAACATGGTTTGTGTTACCTGCCTTATTACACGTCCTAAACTAATAAATTTTATTTAACTGTAATAAACACATTTAGGAGTTTTCCTAAAGAAAATTATCCTATTAAATACACATCTGTAGATAATAAAGAAAATTTTTCTGTTTAATTATTACCTAAGCGAACATGGTCATGTTTGTAAAACAGTCATATGAAAAGCGAAAAATATTAGAGAATAATGTATAATATTAATAGGCTAGGCGATTTCTTTTGACTGATGTTTTTTTCTACCGTTTTATCTTGATTTTAACCAAACGCATATTACTTGAAAGGTATTTCTTTTTGGCAGATTTGCAGATTTACAGATTCCTAAATTTTTTCCTTTGCTTTGAGTAAATTGCATTTAAAGTTGCACATACATAAAATTATACAATGCTATGTATGTGTTTATAAATTTGTTAATGTGTTTGTAATAAAAATGAGTGTTGATTTGTGAATTAGCTATAATTGATTAGCATACCTTTAGGGTCTTTATTTAATGAAAAAATAAAATTTCCTAGAATTTGCACTCGAATTTCGAGGGCTGTAGTCTGCTAGTCACAATAATTACACTGTACAAGAATTTTCAAACTGCAGCACAGTATAATTAACCTTAAAATTTTAATTCCATTTAATTTTAAAGTTATTTGTTTTTCTTTTTTGACCAGTATTTATTGTGTTTTTATAAAAACAACGATATCTTTTTTTATAAAGAATTAATTTCTATCTGAAATATGTATTATACTGTATAACAACTTTCGGATTATTAAAAATTGTTATTTTTCTTTAAGATTCTAAAATTCATGAAGTTTTTATTTTTAATTTTTATAATAGTTTATCTTATAAAAGTTTATCTTATAAAAGTTTATCTTAGTAGACCTCAGCAGAATGTAGCAAATGATATAGAATACTAGCAACACCCAGCCCTCGAAATTCTAGTGCAAATTCAAAGAACTTTTTTTTTTCATTAAATTTTTTTCTTTAATTGTTTTTTCAATCTATATAAATATATAAAAAATTTATTAATAATTAATAAAATTCATTAAATTGTGCTTTTTAAGTAAAACTCATTAAATTACATTACTAATATTCGTTGAACACACAGAATATATTTAACTGGGTTTGTCAATAAATATTTTTATAAGAGGCTAAAGGTATGCAAATCAATTTTAGCCAAATCACAAATCAACGCAAATTTAATAAACACAGACAGCATTGTTTATTTTTTTATTTGAAGCATAAATATTGCTTTATGTATGTGTTAGTAGCAAGTTTAAATAAATTTTACTCCAAAGAAATGGTGCATATCTGTAAATGTGGACATATGCAAAGAAATGCCTTTGAAATGGTATATATTTTGTCAAAATCGGTCGGTAACTAAAAGTCTAGAAGAGGTCACAAGAAATCATTAATATTATAGTTTATTTAGTTCTTTATTCTGTATATTCTGCAATGTGCTTTTAACGTTCTGTTAATGTTTGTAAGTGAACATATTCGAATACTTTTAATGTATATGGCAAGTATGTTACATTATTTTAAAGTGTAATGCATATTTAACAGATTTAATAAGAAAGAAAATCTATAATAATAAAAGGCAAGGCGATTTCTTGTGACCGATGTAACTTTGTCAGTTTTAAACCGAGTTTGACCAAACATACCTCAGTTGAAAGGTATTTCTTTTTATTTTGATTATTTTTGATAATAATTTTTAAATAAAATTCATTTAAAATTTGCTACTAATATATACATAAAATTATACAATGCTGTGTGTGTGCTTATTAAATTTGTTAATGTGTGTGCGAAAATTGTATATGAAAAGCCCTGTGTTAAATTGAAAAATAATTTTGGACATAAGCCAATAACGATAATATCGAAAATAACGCAATCGAATTTCATTATAATAATTGCATATCTCACGCCCTGTGTGCCACATTTAGATGGCATACAAGCTGGTTCAAATACCCCTAAGCTCTTATTTCTATGTGTTCAACAAATATCTACAATGAAATAAATTTATTTAAAAAACATTGAAAGAAATAAACTGAATGGAAAATTAAAATTTCCTAGAATATGCACACGAATTTCGAGGGCTGTGCTCTAGTAGTAAAATAAATGAATGGGCTAGTAAGTATAAATGAATGAGTGAGTAGGATTAATTATTTCGGTACAAAATTTATTGCAAATATTATGTTTGAAATTCAGGTACAATATTTGGAAATAAATATTTAAATGAAGAACATTGCTTAAAAGAAATTAGATATATTCAATTTTTAGTTTATTAAGGATTTGTTATAAAAATATTTAACAAATATTGCTTTTAAAATCCTTCAATAAACTAATGATAAAATATTAATATTTTATATAACCTTCCTTGATTTATATATTTTTTATAATAAATTATATATATTTGTATGATTATTCTATATGCTTTATCACTTTATGTTAAAGTTTGTAGAGTTAACATTTTGATTTAAGTGCTTCAAAACTGTAATATGCTTTTCGATGCAATAAAATAAAAAGTTATATTTTTCTTACGTATTGTTTTCTAATACTGATTAATACCACTTATAAACCAAACAGCCTTTAGTACAAAGTGATGAAAGTCATATACATGGTTCGTTAGGATAACATATTACTACCCGGAACACTTTAAGGTTTTGTTAAAAATAAATATTTTCCTTAGATAAAAATTTTAATTTTTTGTAAAACTCTATAATTTTTATACAGCATAATAGTAAATGCTTACTTCATAAACTTTTGGAGAAAGTAATATATATTACGGAATAACTTTCTATTACGTTAGCTTTCTATTTTAAAAATAACTACTTATATATTTGTTAATAAACGCTAAATGCATGTTACATTTTCATTGCGATTAAATTCAAATGAGTAACTTATTAGAACTCAACAGAAACTGTAAAAGTTATAAAACGTCACTTTCATCTTTGTTAGCATTCTATATATAATACTAATAGGCTAGGTGATTTCTTTATTCTACCGTTTTATCCCAATTTTGATCAACCGTATATTATTTGAAAGGTATTTCTTTTTAGCCGTTTTGCAGATTTACAGATTTTTAAATTTTTTCCTTTATTTTGAGTAAATTGCATTTCAATTTGCTATTACTACTACTACACATACACAAAATTATACAATGCTATGTGTGTGTTTATTAAATTTGCTAATGGGTTTGTAATAAAAATGAGTTTGTTTTTTGTGTTGATTCGTGAATTGGCTATAATTGATTATCATACTTGAAGGGTCTTTATTTAATGAAAAAATAATATTTCCTAGAATTTGCGCTCGAATTTCGAGGGCTAGAATCTGCAAGTATCTAAAAATATGTTTGAAAAATAAAATTTTAACTGAACAGGAACTAGCAAATCATACAGAATAATTATCATTCCTTATTTAACTGTATCTCCTGTTAACATCTGTTAAGTTAACACACATAACAAATTAGTGAAATTTTAACATAATTATTAAGTATAATACGCCGCAAGGTATGTTACATTTTTTAAGTACAAGCCTTACTTAACAGACTCATGCAAAACAATAACAAAGTATACAGAATAAGTATTTACATAAATCTTGCTCAAAAAAATAAATTAATGGTAAAAATTTTATTGAATATTAAAAAAAAAATATTTAATAATAATAATAATAATAATAATAATAATAATAATAATAATAATATAATTATATTATAAAATAATAATTTTGAAATGTTGTCTTCTTTTTCAGGTAATTTACGGTGTTGATGACATATCTTATGTTGCTTGGTTTTGTAAGTAGAAAATTGCTATTAGGATTTTGTTAGTTTATTCCTCAATAATTTCACAGTAAACTTTCATAAGATGTTATGCGTGATTATAATTAATATATGAAATTGTGAGGAAATTCGAAATGAAATCTCCACTACATGCTTAAAAATATTTTACATTGTTGAAGCTGTTAACAATGCCCCTAAGCTCAGATATTTTCTAGAAATCAAAAGGAGGGTCAAGGATTTATTTTAAGACCTAAAGTATCAACATTATTTAAAACAGAGATTATCACTTTGTTATAAATTTTACATTTTAACGCATCTTAAAAATATTATATATTGTATATAAATTTAGATGTTTTGGTTTCTTGCAACAATTAATTGATGGTAAATTCCTGTTAAAATACCAAACATTGCTCAAATGTTTATAACCTTAATAACATCTTAAACAAAAAAGAAAGAAAAGCAAAAAAATAACTAAAAATAACTTCAACTTAAACAGCATGTTTAACCACAAACAAAATAAATTACGAGTAGGTTAACCATAAAGTCAACAAACATTCATGCCAAATAATACTATACATGCAGAATTGTAAAGGAATTAAAAGAAGACTACTCTGCTTTTAATTTTCTTTTTTAATTTTCACCTTATTTTGAGGTGTGTTAAGCACTATCAAAATATTTATGGGGCTTAATAAAAAAAAAATTACATTTTGAGCCCTAGAAGTATGTTTCTATACGAGTACCCCATACCACTATGTGGTTTGGGTATAATGACGTTGTGCTGCTGTTTGTAACTACCAAAAATATTTGACTTAGATCCATCTTTTATTATACCGATCGACTCAGAATCACTTTCTGAGTCGATTTAGTGATGTCCGTCCATCCCTCCATCCGTCTGTGTGTCCATGTAAATATTGTGATCAACCTACAGGTCGCAAATATGAATATATTTTGAATATATTTATATGAATATATTTTATATGGATTAACGCTGTTGAAATTGATGAAATTCGGTCAATGTTTGGACCTAGTCTCCATACAAATGACCCCTACAAAATCGACATTCATAGCTATAAGATCTAATTATCATATAGATCTCAGTCAAATTAGGTTTGTACGTGTATATTATATTCATTAATCAGTACTGCAAAATTAATCCCTTTAGCACAATTCTTAGTCATAGGCCCCATATTGAGCTGCTTATTGCACTGATTTTTCTCCAAGTTGGTATGTACATATTTTTGCAAAATATAATTATAATTATAAAATTATAAATTATAAAATTATAAATTATAATTCTGAAGAGGACTCACAAATAGAGTCGAAACGTTAATTAATAAATTTAAAATAATTTTTTTGTCTGTTAAATTGGTCAAAAAACAAACTATAATTATTAAAATAAACAGACGTTAATATATAAACAAAAATAATATTAAAATATATGAATATATAAAAATATTTGAAACACTTCTTTATAACTTCCAATATAGATTTAAAGATTTTGAAATTGTACAACCACTGCTTGATTTTTTCGAAAACCCTTTTAGTTGCGATCTAACCAACTACGAGTTTGATAAACAATCAGAACTAAAAATACTTCGAAGCGAAATGTTCCAGACAAAATTAATATATATATGCCAAACTTAAAAAAAATTCTTTATAGTGTCATTCGTTTTTCCCGCTACTTACATCAGCGAACAAATTTTTTTGGATTTGAAATTTATTTGTTCAAATCAACGCAACAGTATGTCTACAGTACATTTAAAAAATATTTTATTAATACGAAACTGCCATAAAAGTATTAATATACAAGATTTATTTAAGACCTATAAAAATATGTTGCAGAAAATTTCATTAATTTTGCATAAAAATATGGATTCAGACAAATGAGCAAATGACATATTTTTTAATTCGCTCAATTTTTCTTCCGGTGCACTTCTCTCTCATAACACAACCGCAAATCAATTTTGGACAGCTATGATCTAGATCAACTATAATTTTCTTACTTGTTTTATACTGCTTAACATCAAATGTTAACTTAACAGATCTTAACAGAAAGTGGTAAAAGTTATAGAATAACTAACAAATAATAAAAATTTCAAGAATTTTACTTGAGAACAATAAAGTAAATTAAAGTGTTAAATTAACTTATCTTTACAGAAACTGACCACTGATATATGTTTGTCGTTTTTGTTAAAATCTGCTGAGTTAACATTTACGTATCAGGTTTTATCAAAAAAAAAAAAAAAAAAATATATATATAAAAAATAAATATTTTTCTTAGATAAAAATTGTAAAATTTATTAATTTTTTTCTTGACCCCCAAAAGTTTGTTTAATTTTTATTCTGCTTATTCTGTTTATCAGAAAGTGATAAAAGTTATAGAATAACCATATACTTGATATATTCTATGTTTTTATATTTTTTTATTATTTCCTCCCATTACATCCCATTTGTAGCGCATCCTAGAATGTATTTTTGACACCAGTATGTATTTAATGGATGTTTTTTTAAAAGTTTACAACTTTGAGTTCATAACTCAGCTTCATTTGACAACCGATTTAACAGCTGATATTGGTTTAGTTCTGTTTGCCATTTCATCGTGGGTAAATCGTGTACAATTGTTCTGTTCATTAAATTTGTCGTGCACTTCATCCATTTCATTGTACTCACAATCGTCCATCACAGCGTCTAATTCGAATAACAATGAATGGTTTTCGCAACACGTTTACTCTTAATGATAAAATGCTTGTCGTAAGATGCCAAACAGTGTACACCGAACAAGCTGTAATCGCTGTACAGCAAAGCATTGAAGAAGACCTATCCATCTACATTCCATATTCTTCAAAAACCATGATGGGCAGAATGTTACTGTCAGCGGTGAACGGTAGTTCAATTAGCTGACATTAATCTTGCTAACATATGGTTCCAATAGGACGGAGCCACATGCCACATAGCGCACGCTACAATTATTTTATTCAAAGAAACTTTTGATGAACGAATAATTTCACGCAATGGTTCTGTTAATTGGCCACCAAGATCGTGTCATTTAGTCCCACTGAATTATGTAAAGTCACTCGTCAATGCTGGTAAGCCAGAGGCAAATAATGGGAAAATTGGAGTATAAAAATCGGAGTTCCAGCTTGTACGCGCGAGTTGAGGCGGCCACATGGTCCAAGTCAATTTTTAAACATTAATGATATAAAATTATCTATCCACTTAAGCCAGTTTAATTTATAAAAAAATAATTTCTTTACTTTATTTTAATGTATAGTTCTATATCTAAAAAAAAGCACGACACATATTCTTGATCTTTATAACAACTCGAGTTCATACAGCGATGTCCGTCTGTCCGTCTGTTTTAATCACGCTCAGTTACAAAATAAACCATTTGCTTGGCTAAAATTAGAATAATTTTATTTTTCGTTACATCGAGCAGATTGATATTGATTTTGCAGTCTCTAGGCCAATTAGCCGAGGAATTACATACGAAAATGTAGATATTCGAATAAAATTTTATAAACAAATAAGTAATTAGGGATATTTATCAGCAAATGCATACACATTTTTGTATACTGGTTGTTGTTGTTTTTTTTTTTTTTTTGTACATACGAACGAAAGGTTAAATAAAAATGTAATTGTAGGTTTTTACAGTTATACTTATTACATTTCATAAGCACCAAAATGCCTAGATTTTTTTTTTATTAATTTCCGTCATTGTAAAACTCAAGCCGTTATTATGTAAAAAATTGTCTGTTATTAGTGCTGGCAACATTGGTTATAGTATTGTGTTTAGAACATGGGTGGATGTATCAAGGATTCGTTACAGCCGCATTTATGTCTTTATGATAAATTCCTAATGTATTTTCACAAACATTTACACCATACTCTTCCATATACGAAGATAATTTTTTTTTATAATATTAAAAAATTACAACTTTTTGCAATATTTTATAACATTATAAATTTTATTCATTCAAAATTAATTTTTTAGTATAAATTTTTAATACATTCTTTTTTACGATATTAGGGATTTTAAAAAGAAAATTTTTTGCTTTCCAAGTATTACTTTTATAAAAATATTTAACATTTAAAATAATTTTTTTAATAAAAAATTTTGAATTTTAAAATTTTTTTGCTTAACAAAAATAATTCTGTAAATTTGTTTTAATTAATAATTTTCTACTTTACTTAAAAAAATTAATTCATATAAATTTCTTCAAGAAAATAATGCTTTTATTCTATATATCTTTTGTCATCTTCTGTTAAGGCCTGTTAAGTTAAAATTTTATGTTAAGCAGTATAAAAATTAAAAAATTTTAAGATTAAATAAAAAATTTTAAATATCATACGCAAGGTTTTAGTATTCATGAAATTTTATTTTTTTCATTTTATCCTAAAAATATGTTTAATTTTTAGACAAGTTAATATCAAATATTAAGTTAACCAACCTTAACTGAAAGTGTTAAAAGTTGTAGAATAACCACATATAACTTTGTCACTTTCAGTTAAGTTCAGTTAAACTAAAATTTTGAAAATTAAACATACATTTAGGTCGTAAAAAAACATTAAAATTTTTAAAACTTTTACCTCAGAAAAGCTTTATTTTTTTATTTATTGATAAACCCTAAAAGTATGTTACATTTTGAAAATAGTGAAAGAAAAATGTTAACTTAACAGATCTTAACAGGAAGTGAGAAAAATTATAGAATAATATTGTATAATTTTTTCCTTTTTATTTTAATACGAATTTTTCATTCAGAAATACTTGAAAAGCTTTTTTCTATTTATTTTTAAATTTTTTGACAGGTTTTCTTATAAATAATTCGATGAAAAATTTCATTAAATTAAATAAAAAATTTTAAATATCATACGCAAGGTTTTAGTATTCATGAAATTTTATTTTTTTCATTTTATCCTAAAAATATGTTTAATTTTTAGACAAGTTAATATCAAATATTAAGTTAACCAACCTTAACTGAAAGTGTTAAAAGTTGTAGAATAACCACATATAACTTTGTCACTTTCAGTTAAGTTCAGTTAAACTAAAATTTTGAAAATTAAACATACATTTAGGTCGTAAAAAAACATTAAAATTTTTAAAACTTTTACCTCAGAAAAGCTTTATTTTTTATTTATTGATAAACCCTAAAAGTATGTTACATTTTGAAAATAGTGAAAGAAAAATGTTAACTTAACAGATCTTAACAGGAAGTGAGAAAAATTATAGAATAATATTGTATAATTTTTTCCTTTTTATTTTAATACGAATTTTTCATTCAGAAATACTTGAAAAGCTTTTTTCTATTTATTTTTAAATTTTTTGACAGGTTTTCTTATAAATAATTCGATGAAAAATTTCATTAAATGTTTATTTTATATGAAATTTTTTCTCGTCCGAAACAATTTGGAAAAAAAATCAACACCTTTCAATCTCTGCACCATGAACAATGTACTAATATGTAGTTTACTTGTTATTTGGGTTTGTTTTTTCGTTTTTGTGCATCATCGACCACAAACATGTTTTTTTACTCAGAGTATCCTAAACTGAAAAAACCATGATCGTGCCATGATAAAATAATTGAGCATACACTTATTATATGACCATTGGGGGTTTTTAAACTGTATACACTCTTACTTGTATAGTGGCTGCCACAACAACGAGTGTTAAAAAGGAAGAAAGAATGCTTTACCTTAACAGCACACAACATCAATAGCCGCATTAGCGCGCAAAACGTGTTAATAACCTTTTATGGTGTTGGCAATTCAATTGCTTCTACATAGTTTCAACTTAAAAGTTAAAGATACAAATCTAAATATAAGTATTAAAACTCTGTGATCAAATACCTTAAAAAGCGTAAAAGTAACAATAAAAACCTCGGTGAGTCCTGCAACGCTTAGCTGTGGATTATATAGAAAACTTGTAGCTTTCAGATGACAATGATAAAGAAAATAGATAAATTTTTTATTTGAAATACATCATAAAATCATGTTACTGAAATCTCTAAGGTATAGAGAATGCTGCAGATTTAAAAAAGAGAATTAAATCCAGCAAAGTTACTTTGTTGCTAAAAATTATAGATTTTTCTTAGTATATTAGATTATTCCGGTTTTTCTATAACTTTTGTCATTTTCTGTTAAGGTCTGTAAGCAGTATACAAATTAAACGTATTTTTGGAGGCTTAATAAAAAAAAATTTCTTCAGGAAAATATATTTTTAAATTTGTTAATGAACCCTAACAGTATGTTTTAATTTTATACTACTTAACAGCAAATGTTACCCTAACAGAATTTAACAAAAAGCAAAAAAAATTACAGAATAAGTGTATAATATAATGGCGATTTCTTGTGACCGATGTTTTGGTCTTCCGTTTTATCCCGATTTTGACCAAACGTTTATTATTTGAAAGGTATTTGTTTTTGGCCGTTTTGCATATGTACAGATTTTAAAATTTTTTACTTTATTTTGAGTAAATTGCATATAAAGTTGCTACTAACACATATATCAAATTATACATATGTTACGTGTGTTTTATTAAATTTGTTAATGTGTTTGTTAATGAATTTTTTATCTTCATTCACAATAATAATAAACCATAAAAGTATTGGTTTGTGAATTGGCTAAGTTGAAAAATAAAGCTGCCTAGAAATTGCGCTTGCATTTCGAGAGCTGGAATCTGCTAGTATATATAATTATTTTAAGCACAAAAGGCCTTTAAATAATGAAATTTTTTTTTAGTTTTATATTTTTTGATTTCACCAGAAACTTTTTAAAATTTTACGTTACTTTCACCAAAACTGTAACCCCCTTTTTTATTTTGCACCTTAAATATTTTCTCATCTTGTGAAATGTATAAACTATTGAGCATATTTACTTGCCAGTAAAAGACTCTTAACTATTTTTTTTAAAGTTAAATGAACTTGTTGTAACATGTTATGTTTACCTAGGAATTTATAAGGTTAAGTACCGAAAATATACAGTAAGTAGTTAAAGTGTCAAGAGCTATAAAATAAATTAAAACATAAACATGCTGCACAAAATAGTTAAGAAGAACACAAAAACAAAATATTTCCTTCCAACATGATGTAGAAAATTTTAATGAGTCTAAGCTATTAAAAAGTGTAGGAGTATAAACATGAAAATGACCATTCCAGAGGATTGTTACTTTTAACAACTTTAACAGAAACTTATGGGGACGTTAACGTTTCCACACACAAAACCCACTCACATAATATCCCAGCAAAAAAAAACAAGAGAAGTGTTTTCAAATGGTCGATTTTTTTTTAATACCATTTTTTAAACACCAATAGAATGTTAATAAAAATACATTTTTAGATCTTCCCAATGAAGTGATTAAGAACAACGATTGCTTTAAATGGCAATAAAGTATTAGTTATAACCAAAAAAATACTTCTGTATTTAAAAAGGGCACCACTTAACAAAACATTAATAACAACATTTTTACTTTACCTCTGAATAAACCATAAAATATCATGTTAAATTTGTTGACCTTTCTTTTCTAATATGAATTGCTTTAAATAATTATACTGTGGAATAAAAATTACACCCTTTTTCAATCTGCACGCTTCTATTTTTGCTTTAAATAGAATTTTTGCACCTGAAAAACTAGGCAAACAAACATCAAGATAAGGAAAAATAAAAAAGCTCATAAACAAATTTAGCCTGAAAAAGCCAATCTTCTAAATTTTTTACTATGCAGGCCCAGTACTTTAACTCTGGCTTGGAACGTCTCATCCCCAGAATGGTTGTCACCCTGTATTGTGTTCATTAAAGCTATACTCCGCTTTTAGCTAATTATTAAGGCTTCCAGTTTTACAGATGTTATTTTTGGCCACAATCTGATCAAAAAATTATTGAGGAGCGAGGAATAGACATAATTTTGCAGTGCAACATTCATGGTCGGGGGTGAGAAATTAAAAATCAGGGTGAAAATACAAGCCACTATAGTAAAACCTCCAAAGTGTTTGGTGTTCTCAGGCCAAACTATTTTTGAGCCAATCAAGTTGGACTAATTTTATCTGATAAAGTCATCAAAGAAGTGGTCTTTTGCCCCCTTTTTCTACCATCAATTTTATGAATAACATAGTATATTCAGGGCGTATGATTACACTAGCCAACAAGATTTTGGACTGGAGCAACCAAATGTCTTTCCTAGGGTAATTTGGTGGGATTCCGAGATACAGGAAAATGATTTTATTCGTTTTTTTTTATTCAAAAATCAATGAATTTTAAAAAGGGAATGGCGTTATTTGAATGTCGTTTGTATTTTGCTGGTTATGTTTCACATATCTGTGGTTTTCCTGAATAACCGCGTATGTCCATTTTTCTCAGTTTTGAGTTAACGATACCAAATATATTAATTTTTAACGCTCTTTACATGTGTTTAGTTAAAAAAAAATATTAACCATTTCTGAGTTTTTTCTTTAAATAACGACGTAACTTAAATGTTTATTAAATTAATTTGCAGCACTAACGACATATGTTCACCTACGTTTGATCGCTGACAAATTATTTTCTCAGAAAACGACACAAAGCGATATAGGTTGTTATTAATGAAAAAAAATGCAAAATAATTTTGGATTATTTTTCAGTTTACAACCACTTATAAAAACTTGTGTGTTTCTTTCTGTTATTTTTTGTCACTATTATTCTTGATACGTTGTTATATTCTCATCCTAAGTCCCGTTAACTTTTTGTTGACGAACAAAAAAATAAATTTTTCAAGCAACAACTACTTATGTCTACATGGGTGGTTGCGTTGGTAGTTTTCTTTTTCAAAGAAAACGACGTTTATCGACATAAGTTGTTTTATCTCCCCTGAAAATTTTAATTTTATGACATACGCGGTTATTCTAGAAAACCACAGATATTAGAGTCTAGCAATTGTCTACCAGCGTCCTTTTGTCCCAAAATCCTTTTTTTTTTTTTTGTAACTGATCTTTTTATTTAATGAATCTTCACATAGCACAGTTGTAATATGTGGCCAAAACTAAAAAAAAAATTTTCATTTAAAAAAAAAAAATTATACCAAACATATATGTAATTGCAAACTTTCACGTGAGTGCATTTGCTGCTTTAGTTTATAAGATTTGTATATATCAATTTTCAAATTTAATACTTCTATTTTTTTAAGTATGAAATCAAGGTAGGCTATAATTTTGAATTTATAACGTTTTGAAGTTTTTTTTTGTTTTTTTTGAAAATTGACATTCTTCTTAACCACGCATATAAAGTTCGGCTAGTTTGAGTGCGGCCTTCATAAGATTTTGTTATAATTATAATTACTCTAAATAAATAACCTAAAAAAAAAAATTGAAAAGACGCAGAAATTTTTTATTAATAATTATTAATTAACGCTCATTGCCATAAAATAATTTAAGGCTTCCTAAGTAAGTACTATGAATTTCAGAACCTAGTTTAACCGATTCTTTAAATTAGAGCCTTTTTTAGTGACGCCTATTATTACATATAAAGAGATTTTTGATGTGTGGAAAGCACATCAACGCAAAGAAAATCATTAAATAACAACGATAATAATTCAACACGTTGAGAAAGTTTCCAAAAAAATTTTAAAATAGATCAAATGAAACAAAAAATCCGAAATTTCATTAGTATTGCAAAGAAAAGGTGGCAAAATTCTAAGTAAGATAAGATTTTTTTGAATATAAGGAATCTGAGTGGCTAAAAAGAGAATTTACATACTTCGAATGTGAAGATTGCGTAAGTTTACATTTTAGAAATATATATAATTAAAACAATTATCAATTTTTTATGAAAAGGTTGGTGGGACAAGTCGAAAATCAACTGGCGGAAGACCTGAGGTGGCATATAATGTTTGTTCTGAAAGAAGTAAGCGCCGTAAAATAAATGAAATTTGTGTAAAATATGAAAAGGAATTAATTCATAAGGCTTCTGAAAAACTTTGTCGAGTTAAGTGCAGATATCGCTTTGATGAAGAGATCCAAATATCAAATGGTGCTTAAGCCATATTTATGGACCTTAACTTTACTAACACTACGTATGAGGGTCTTAGAGATTATAGTTAAATGTTATTGGGTGCAAAATATTATCCTCCGTATACTAGAATATTGGAAAGAAAAAAAGAATTCTACCCAGATAATATAATAATTGAGGAAACCGGTGCATCCATAAAGCTTCAAAATCTTTTAAATCACACCTCAACTGGAATTTTACAATCAATTTATGTAGACTTGAAGAATATTTCTGAAAAAAAAAAATAATACTGATTGGAAAGTGAGGTATGGATGGTTCTAGCGGTCAACAAATCTTTAATCAAAAGTGGCAAAACGAAGAAAATTTGGAAAATGTGGACGAAAAGAATATTTTTATGGTTACCTTTGTTCGTTTAAAATTAATTACAGAACAAAGTAAACAAATAGTTTGGAAAAATGAGAGACCATCTTCAATCAGGTACTGTAGGCCAGCGAAATTTAAGTTTACAAAGGAAACCACGGAAACCGTTCAGAATGAATACAAAGATATATGTGAAGAGATACAAAAATTGTTGCCAACAGAAGTGGAGTTTAATGAATCCATCAAATTTGAAGTAAACTACAACTTTTTGTGTACAATGGTTGATGGTAAAGTCGTAAATATTTTAACTGCACAAAAATCGTCAAGATCATGTAATATATGCAACGCAAAGCCAAGTGATATGGACAACATTGAATATGTGAAATCGTTAACCCCCAATGAAAGTAACTACGAGTTTGGGCTAAGTACTCTTCATTGTTGGATTAGATTTGTGGAATGCATTCTTCACATTTGGTATAATCAAGATTTCAGGAAGGCGTTTGCTTCTAAAGAAAATAAACAAATAAAAGAAGATAGAAAAAAATATATTCAGAAGGAACTAAGAAACAGAATTGGAATCTGTGTCGATATGCCTAGACCTGACACTGCCAACTCAAACGATGGTAACGTTGCTCGAACGTTTTTTAAAAATTATTACGTAGTTTCAGAAATTTTAAACATTGATATCGGTCTAGTAAAAAGATTTTATTGTATCTTGCAAGTACTTGCATCTGGTATAGAAATAATATTAACAAAATTCAAATTATATTGCAATGAAACTTACACACTATTTGTGGATCTGTATGGGTGGTAAAATATGCCACCGTCAGTTCACAAGGTGTTGATGCATGGAGCAGAAATAATATCTCATCAAATAAAGTATTCAAATCTGCAAGACTTAATAATAGCAGAAATTTTTCTAGAAAAGTAAACAATGAAGATATAATACACTACCTCTTAGTATCGTCCGATCCTCTTATTAGTTACTTAAGAATAAAGAGAGAGCGAATCAAACAAGATATGCTACCAGAAGCCTTGGAAATGGTGACTTAGTTTTTTTTTTGCAATTAAATGTTATTTTTTTATACTTAAAAGAAAAGCTTTAATTTAAAACTACATCGCATTTGGTGCGTGAATTTTTTAACGATCGCGAAAAAGTAGTATATCACTTCTTAATAAATAAAAAAAAACTTAATAAATAATTAACTATGTTTTTTATTTAACAGTTAAAATAGATTTAAATTGATATATTCCTAAAAAGAAATTAATTTGACTTTAAAACAAAAAATAAACTATTTAAAACACTTCACTACAAAATTCAATAAGTTTCTACTTCATAACCCTTTCATGCCCGAATTCAAATGGATGGGTATTTTAAGACCAAACTTAGTTTAAGAAACATGTTACCTGTTAAAATCGCAATGATTTTATGCACCATTTATGCAAATTTGGATCTGAAAGGGTTAATGACATATTTTTATTACCTGGATAATGAAATTGTTTTCATTCGCTATAGTTTGACAGCCGTTTTTAAATAATTTATGTAGTGCATAAAAAATAGTTTTGAAATTGAAAATAATGGGCGTGGCAATTTTGTATCACGCCCAAAATTTAGAATATAAATCACATATTATATAACTAACCCATGTACTGAATTTTATAAATTTACATAAAGAAATAAAAAAGTTATGGAGCTTTGGCCGGATCTTACAACTGTGCATAGGTTTGTGAACTAACAATAAGCTATTCAAATCTTAAAACTAAAACTTAAGTACTAAATCCAGCTAGTGCCAGACAAAATTTCATTTATTGTATATACATACATATGTAATCTAATGAAAAAAAAATTGTATCAATCCATTTTTCATCCAATGAGATCAGGATACAATTGTTGATTAAGTTACGTGCTAGAGGATTCGGGTGAGACTCCAGGTTTTTCAACTAAATTGCACTATATCTAGTGATTTCGTACTTTACTAGAGAAACATTTAAGTCTCTGTGCAAATGTGAGTTTCTCACATACCATGGTGCGCCTGTAATCATTCTCAAAATCTTGTGTTGGCATCTTTGTATTCTTTCTGTGCTTGTAGCTGAGGCTATTCCCCATAACTGTATACCATAACACCAAATGGGTTTGAAAATCGAGTTATAAATCAAGAGCTTATAATCGAGACTTAACTTTGAGTTCCTTTCCAATTAACAATGTGAATTGGACTAATTTAAATTTTATTTGTGTCAATTTAGCGTCTATATGACATTTCCAGGTAAGTCGGCGATCAAGATGTAGTCCGAGATATTAAACAGAGGAATGTTGTGACTGGTTCCTAATTCGAATTTGAGTGAAGTCTCCCTTCTTAGGGTAAAAGTTACGTGGATACACTTTTGTTCATTTACATTAATCTTCCACATATCTAGCCAATCTTCCAGCTCTTCAATATGGCTCTGTAAAAGAGGAGTTGCTATTGAGGGGTTTTTGTGTACGCTTAAAATTGCAGTATCATCCGCAAAAGTCGACGTAAGTGTGTTTTCATTTGTTGGCATGCCTGATGTGTCAAGGATGTACAGAAGCGGGCCCAGGATACTACCTTGTGGTACAACAGCATGAATTATCTGTGGAGGGCTCACAAAGCTTTTCTCTCTTATAGAGAATTTTCTATCAATTATGTAGCTCTCCATTAGCTTATGTGTTATAAAAATTGCGGAGCAGTACCTTTTCTCGTCAAAAACTCTTCTTATGTCACTTACAATTCTGTGAACTTGCTCAGTGGTGCTGTGTTTTCGTCTGAAATCAAATTGATGTGCTGGAATGACACATTATTTTGATCTACGGATATTGTAAGTTTGTTTACCAAAATTCTCTCGAATAATTTTGATAAGTTGAACAGTAATTGGTCTGTACGAATCGACCTTTGTGGGATCTTTACCTGGTTTAGGTATCATTGTAAAGAGTGAAACTTTCCATTCTGTGGGAAAATGTTCAAGGCGTATTATAGCATTAAAAATAAACAGAATTATTCTTAATGCTATTCGGGGTAACTCCAAAAGCATTTTATTACTGATCCCATCGATCCCCGATGCTTTTTTGGGGTTTAAATCAACAATAGCCTTTTCGACCTCTCGAATCTCAAAACGAAGAGACACTGCTCTATGGTGTGAAGTAATAGAACTATGAGTTATATTTGGAGTAAAAACTTTTTTTAGATGTTCCACAAACAGATCTCTCTTCTCTTTGTCATTCCTAGCCCATCCTTCACTTTCCTTTCTTAGAGGAGGCTTACATACAATAAGTCTTTTAAGATTTTTTGTAGCACGCCACAAAGAGTAATCAGTTTTTTCTGTTGGAACCAGTTTTTCAAGATAACTATTCAAAATTTCTTTGTATTCCAAGCAGTTTCCGTAGGTTTTTTGTGCATTCTTTCAATTGTTGCTTAAGTTGAGGAGATCTGTGCCGTTCCCACTCTCTTCGAATTCTTCTTTTTTCACCTAATAGCCTTTCAACATCTACAGAAGTAGGTCTATATGGTCTGGTGTGACGAGGAGATTTAGCAGCAAGTTGAGCAGCTAGTTTGAGATTTTGTTCGAAGTTAACAATCGGGAGGTCAATATTATCTGGTGTTCTTAGCGGAAAGCTTTCTGTGCAATGGGTACTAAGAAACTTTTTGTATTTTAGCCAAGCAATATTGCTTGAAAGCGTTAAATTACCAGATGGGGACACAATTTTTTGGGGGTTCGAAATAGTAAGAATAACGGGTGTGTGGTCAGACGAGAGTTCCAATGAAGATTCTACATGCACAATTTCTTTTGCGATGTTCTTCGTTAATCCGAAATCGATCAAATCGGGTATTTTTTGCCCATCTGTTGGCCAGTACGTTGGTTATCCGCTTTAGACCACATCCATACCCATTTCAGAAATTGTGTTGAACAAAACACGACCCTTCGGGGAAATAAGCCGTGACCCCCAGAATGTATGCTTGGCATTTAATTTGCCAGCAACTATGAAACGAGGGCCTAGTGATTAAAAAAAAACCTGTATATTGATTTTCTGATATAGAAAACCTTGGACGAGAATATATTGATGAAATCACTAGGCTGTTTCCAAATTCTTGAAAGCAGATAGTAGTAGCTTGAAGGTAGTTTTCACAATGATCACACATTAAATAATGTTTTAATCTGGATTTAATTGGGATGGCTGAGCCACCACATGCTCTACCTCTTGGATCCTTAGTATCATACAAAGTGTATCAGAGCAGTGAAAAGAGACTCCTTCGAGTCAAGTGAGTTTCAGAGACAAGCAAAATATCAAAATCCTCAAAATCCCCTTGTTCGTCAATCACCGCACCGTTTTGTGGAAAAAAAACGAATTGCGAATGAAGAAAATGCATTTTAAGTGACATTCGTGCACCTAATTCGTGATAATTTTACAATAATTCAACAACAATTTGTCTGTAGTTTTCACTCTTATTGTATCCAACAAAACAGAATCACTATCTGATTCGATTTAACGATGTCCGTCCGACCGTCTGTGTGTCCATGTAGAGCTTGTTATCAAACTGCAGGTCGCAAATATGAATATATTTTGATAAAATTTGGTATATAACCTTCTACTGGCCATAGGATGAACGCTGTTGAAATTGGTGGGAATCGGTCCATGTTCAGACCTAGCCCCCATACAAATGACCCCTATGAAATCAACATAAATTGCCATAAGATCCAAATTATCATATAGATCTCTGTCAAATTGGGTTTGTATGTGTTTATTATATCTATTAATCAGTAGTCCAAAAATGATCCCTATGGGATAACTCTCAGTTATAGGCCCCATATAGAGCTGCATCCCGATCTTCACCTAAATCTATCAAAAAACATAAATATTGCACTGATTCTTCTCAAATTTCGTTTGTATTTATTTTTGCAAAATACAAGAGACTTTACCAAACATGGCTAGGATCGGTCCATTTTTGGGCCTAGTCCCCATATAGATATATCATCCGATATGAACTTTTTCATATCTGCAGCCAAAAAAAATTAATAAAAATCCCACTTAAATTTGATTTATGCTTATTTTCTATATCCAGTTAGTTGGGCCTGAGAGATAGGGTCTCTAAACGCATGGTATAGGGTATCGTATAGTCGGTCTAGACCGACTATAATTTTCTTATTTGTTTTTTTTTTAAATATATTATGTTTTATATAATCATAAATTTAACAAACAAGATAATATGTATAAAAAAATCACTTTGAAGTATTATTGCATTCCTTATCCAAAAAAGGGTACCGAGTCGTGTCATATATTAAATAAAACGTAACCAAATTTAGCGTCGCTCTTTCCTTAGCTCATAATTTTTGTGAAAATTCCTTATAAATCGATAAATATTTCTTACCAACCGTCTTCAGCTAAAATAGGAATTTATTTGGAATTTCTTTAGTTTTTTTTAAATTGTTTTTTATTTCTGTCTCCTTCCCCACGTCAATGTTAAGACATTAACGTTCTATAAATGTAACATTACAACATCTTTATCACATTTTTTTTTTATCCACATGTATATATTGGCCTTCGGCATAATCAGAGTTGGCCTCGTTTATCGATATTGTGTTGTATCGATGTTTGTATACAAGTTTCTAGTACTAGATTTAGTTAGATAATGCGTAAAACTCGTAGTGTATAAACATTTTACATGTGTTCGAACGTAAAAGGCATTTGATGTAGTAATATCTGACAGAATAACTACTGTGTATATAATATTGCTCATATATGTACTTATTTTGTCATTAGTATTTGTACTGATGTTTGTAATGGTACCAAAATAATAGATTCAACGACTTAAAATTACTTGCTGAGTTCATTTGTGTGTGCTTAAGTTAAAGTTTTAATCAAATTACAGGTCTCAAATTAAAAGTTGGTCTGTTGTCCGCTATTGAAAGTTTGGAAACTTGGGGCATATTCAGATGGAGCCTAAGGCCAAATAGTTTCTCGAAAACTAAAGTAACCACAAAACCTTCACATGTGTTTGAGGAGATAAAAGAACTGTTTTTTATGGTCCAATCTCAAATGGGAAAATGAAATAAAGCGGGTAGAAAACAGGCCTTTTTTGGTACATTTCGAGCCTTTAGAAGACTCTGAAGTGTAACTTACTAGGCTGTTCCCGGAGTAACCCGACCTACTACAGAAAACAAATAATTTTCCACACATTTATTTATTTCTTAACATAGTCTTCTCTTAGCTCGATTCACTTAACTTAGCAATATCCGATAGCTTCGATAACCTGTAATAGAGAGTTCCGTTGAGGTCTCCAAAAAACCATTAGCAAAAAAAAAAAAAACTAAATAAAAACACATAATTGTTGGCAAATGTATTACATTTAATGGCTTGGGTTTTTTAAAGTTCGGAAAGAGATAATAAGTCAAGGAACTCAAATATGGCTTATGGAGTGCAGAATGTAACACTTCCTAATTTAGAGTATAGTTTGTGTCAATGTTTGTAACAACTAAAAATATTTGACCTAAACTCAAGTTCTGTTAGACCGATCGACTTAAAATAATTTTCTGAATCAATTTAACGATGTCCGTCCGTCTGTCTATATGTCTGTTCGTTATTGAAATTGTTGAAAATCAATGCATGTTCAGACTAAGTCCCCATATAGATGACCCCTATGAGATCGACTTATATTACCATACAATCCAATTTATCATATAAGTTGTGGTATTTCTGTGTGTCCATGTACATTTTGTAGATTTCACTGAAATTTGGTACACGTGTATAAATTTCTGTCGATCCTAGGACAACAGACCTAGTGCCCATACAGATGATCTCTATGAGATTGACTTAAATTGCCGTAAGATCCGGATTACCTTAAGATCTAACTCCCATATTAAAGTAGCTCTGAACGAACTTTTTATATCTACTGGCAACAAATTCATTGAAATGTAATTTAAATTCTATTTATGCTTATTTTCTATATCCACTTCTTGACACTTAAAGTTTTGGGTATCGTATAAGCGATCTAGACCGACTTAATTTAGTTACTTGATTTAATTGAATTCAATATATTTCAATAACTGGTCCTATAGGACTTAATGCTTAACTCATTGAATTAGGCTATTCCTAATCTCGATGACACAATGCTTTCTTTTTCTCAAAATGAGCACCATTTTGCTCCATTTTATAACATAAAAGCTGCAATAAGTTCCCTTAATAATCCCCGTTGATTCCCTTTACCTTCTGAAGATAATCAATGAAAATTAAACTCCGCACATCTCAAGGTAAAACTGATATAAGAAACTGTATTCGATTCTCCCTCTTCGACCACTGTCTTGACGTTTCTTGATCCCAGGTGTGAATTAATACATTTTTTCCGTGCTTATGGCTTTATTGCTTTATTACTTACGAAGCTGTTTTTGTTCCACTGTGAACAGGCTCGGCAACCATCTTGCGCCTAGCATCCCCGTGTCTAAATTTTCAGTCAACAAGTCAATTACGACATTTTTGTATTATGTTTGCTAGCTGGCGCGCTTTAAGTCTTCGTTCCGTCCGTACCATTTTGTAGATTTTCTTTAAATTTTTCGGTCTGGCCACATCCATTGGTTGATTGTTCGCCATTGGGTGCTCGTTTAGCCTTATTGAAACTCTAGCACCTAATATTTTACTGGTGTAAATGAGGTATTAGATTAACCTTGATAAAATCTGCCAATTTAGATATGAAGGTTTTTAATAACGAAAAGTTAAATAATCCATTACAACTGGCTTTCAAAATGCATGATCTTTATATGGCGAGTTTCCACTTTGAAGCTTTCATTTTTGATGAAAGCGGCTCATATATAAGGCTATGCATTCATGGCTTTCACTAACTAGGCTTTTGGTAGCTGAAAGAATATTATGAATTCTTGTATTAAAGAAGTTCAGCTGAAATGCAGTGATATCATTTATTTTTCACCTTCTTGGACCCGATTATCTAATTATATAATTAACTTGGTTCGACGGAAACACTTTAAGTGCTAGGTGTTTGTTTGGTTTAAATGACCATTCACCTTCTGTGAAATCAACAAGTAAATCCGAAAAATCAAACACTCGACAGGAATATTTCAAACGAAGATCAGTCAGTTCCAAGCCCGACTGTATCTACCTAGGGCGTGTCTGCTTAATGTTCTGAATTTAATGCTACCTAAATTTCACACTCTTAGACGAGATGATGTACTGTCTCCTCTTCTCCAGGTGTTCCACAGCTGCGGCAGTGATTATTGTAGTTCGAGTTTTCCCGCGTGTTTGCCGAACAACTTATGACCCGAAAACATGGCTGTAAGCCTTGTCTCTGCTACTCCTTAAGAGGAGGCTAAGTCCATCTTATGTTATAGTCAGGTCATGTCTAAGCTGTAGTCTTGTGTCAACAATCCTCCAGCTGTTATATACTGCTCGTAGGAAATGCACGAACATTCCTCCCTTAATGGTTCCCAGTGGTGTTGCGACTGATAACGCAGAAAAACCATCAAGAGCAGAACCTGCTCTTGCTAATTCGTCTGCCCATTCATTCTCGTTAAAATCCCTATCGCCGGGGATCCATGCAAGAGTAATCACGAAGAGAAGGCTTAACTTTGACATTTCCTCCTAGCACTGTCCTACCAGAATGGAATATATAAGATTTGAGAGAGAGAGAGAGGGAGAAGTGCCGCCTGACTTTTAATATATATGCCTACATTCCCTCGATCGCCAGAATCTGCTGCAGGAAGAGTTTAATGTTTCCCGATAGTCTATAATAATGTTGAATATCGAAATCAGAGGAAAAGACACTTGCACCGATACCACAACTCATCTTTGTGCTGTAAGGGAAGACTCGACTGTCGTAACCTATCAGTAGATTACCCCTATCCCAGTACTTTCGTGAGGGGAACTTGACCTCAAACGTTGTTTCGTCATCCAGTCTAGGTGTAAACCAGTCATATTCTAGGCTGAAATTATGTGTTAACCGATTTAGAGAGCCATAGGTTTCTGACTTTCCATACACCTGCAGCAGCCAATCGCGCTGCACTACATTATATGTAAGTTAATAGGAATAATATGAGGTATTGAGGGCTACCTAGGTGCAGGTCCGAATTGTACCAGTTACTCCAATGCAAGCTAACCCTCGCACTTTTAAAAGTTACTTTATAATGGAGTGTCTGCTCGTTATTGTCCGCCATACTAGGCAACATTAAGTGAGAATGGGGCGTACGATGACTGTAAACAACCATAAAACAGTTTTTGGGCTCAATGCCTGGGATTGTATCACATAACTCAGTCCCAATTTTTTTATATTTACAAATACACTGGAAGCATTAATAACTGTTCGCTGACCAAACAAACACTAAACAATATGGCATTTTCCAATTTAAAAAACTTTGGTGTTATAAGGTTCCACTTTCCCGCGTAATAGTTCTTGAACCTTCCTCAAAAATTGGACGGGGGCAGTCGAAGAATAAACTGACCTAAGTTATAGATGGCGGCATTTGTTTGGAAAAAATACTTTGGCAAAAAGTGGCAACCGTAAAAAATATATATTTTAAACTGCAAGGAACCATCAAAAGTAAACGATCTCAGTGTACTTGTAAACATGGACATAATTGAGCACCGTTATGCAATTCAATACTTTTATTTGAAGGGTCTCAGTTCACCCAGTATTTAAGCCGAGCTAGATTCCACTCTGGAGTCTGTTTCTTCATTTACGACTATAAAATATTGGTTGGGAGAGTTTAAACGAGGCTGTGAGAGTTGCCAAGACGAACACCGTAGTGGTCGATGAATTGAGGTGGCCACGTTAGATATAGTTAGGAGAAGCCAGAGCTGGCTGATATGATAGGCATTTCAAGAAGTACTAAACATCACACATCGGCAAGTTTTGTACCATGTTTGTGGACAATAAAACAAAAACTGCGTAGTGAAGATTTTTCAGTAGAAGGTTTGGCGAGTTTTTGCGTCGGTTCGTAATTATAGATGAGACATGGGTCCAACATTCACATTTCATATAGAGGGACTGTCAAATCAGTGGACGAAAATGGAATATTCGTGCCTAAAGGAGGTGAAGAAGGTCTATCTGTAGGCAATGTTATGGCGTCTGTGTTATTGGGATGCGCATTGGATAATTTTTAATTGATTATCTTCAGAAGGGGAAGAAAATAAACGGCGAGTATTATGCCAACTTATTGCTGCATTAAAATGATGAAATTAAAGAAAAAAGGTCACATTTACTTAATTTTTCTGAGCAGCTATAGTTCGTGCTCAACTTATCGTTCTAAGTAAAGTCTGTTCATTCAATATAATCGAACTTAAGTTATACTCTAAATATGCTTATAAATCGGGAAAGTGTAGCAATGGACAGAACGTCTTTAGCTAGATTTATAAGTAAAACACAACGATCATTACACAACACCAAAAGCGTTGATTGTTACAATGGATATTGTAGCAGCTTGACTGCGAATATCTAGCTTATGCGACTGTAATCACAACATTGTACAATATTATTTTGTGTGCAATATGATTTTATACATGTTTTATATTTTGATAGCCAAAAATTTTCTTGTGGGTAATGACGAATATTATCTGTGCCTCACAACTTAGCACCATCGGTTTATTGTCTATTTCCAAAATTTAGAAAATGGCTTTGTGGTAATAGATTTTCCAGCAATAAAAAGGAGGAGTCTGCTAGACAGTTCTTACTATAAACACAGTATCGAATATATATCGCTGGGAAAAGTGTATCAAGCTAAAAGGAGATTATTTTCAGAAATAAAGAAAATTTTTTGCTTTTTTTTGTGTGTTTTCTTTGTCAGGTCGTATTGTTCTGTGACCACCCTCGTTTGTTGGAAAATGTCATACCTGATATGAACCCTAACGTATCTCCTGGTAAAAAATGCATGAGAACCTCTTTCATATCCAATTTAAATGGTAATATCTATGCTCCCCAATTTAGGCCTTTTCAAAAACTCTTCACACTGAAAATTTTATTGACAGCGCAAAATCGTCTCAAACTTTCTTGTTTGTATTTTTGTAATTTATTTCTGTTATTGCTGAAATGTAATTAAATGTAAATACTAATCCTGATGAAAAAATTTCACAAATGACTGGCTGCGTCTTCCTACAAATGTCGACTACCTTTTTGTTATTTTGTTATTATATTTATTATTATTATTTTCTTTTTTTGATATTATGTAACAACAACAAGTAAGAAAATTATAGTCGGTCTAGACCGACTATACGATACCCTATACCATGCGTTTAGAGACCGAATCTCCTAGGCCCAATTAACTGGACATAGAAAATAAGCAAAAACCAAATTTGAGTGGGATTTTTATTAATTTTTTTGGCTGCAGATATGAAAAAGTTCATATCGGATGATATATCTATATGGGGACTAGGTCCAAAAATGGACCGATCCTGACCATGGTTGGTAAAGTCTCTTGTATTTTGCGAAAATATATACAAACAAAATTTGAGAAGAATCAGTGCAATATTTTTATTTTTTAATAGATTTAAGTGAAGATCGGGAAGCAGCTCTATATGGGCCAAAGAGATCATTTTTGGACTACTCATTAATGGATGTAATGAAAGTATACAAACCCAATTTGAGTAAGATCTATATGACAATTTGGATCTTATGGCAATTTATGTCGATTTCACAGGGGGCTAGGTCTGAACATGGACCGATTCTCACCAATTTCAATAGCGTTCATCCCATGGCCGATAAAAGCTTATATACCAAATTTCATCAAAATATATTCATATTTGCGACCTGCAGTTTGATTACAAGCTTTACATGGACACACGGACGGGCGGACGGACGGACGGACGGACGGACGGACGGACATTGTTAAATCAACTCAGAAAGTGATTCTGATTCGATCGGTATAATTAAAGATGGGTCTAGGTCAAATATTTTTGGTTGTTACAAACAGCAGCACAAAGTCATTATACCCAAACCACATAGTGGTATAGGGTATAAAAACTACTAAAATAACGGCTAACTTAAGTTAAATAAATTTGTAACAAATTGAATTATTGTGTACACGAATCAACACAATAAATGTTAATTTCCATACAACAACAATAACGGTAACAACAACAAACAATAACAACTGCAACATTAAAATTACACTTCTTAACAACATCAAAGTTGAAAGTTTAAAAAACCATTCATAGTCAAAGACTTAAAATGCAATAACTTGAAAAAAAAAAATTAGTACAACAAAAACAAGAGCTTTTGCACCCTCTGACAAGGCAACAATAACAACAACAAAGAGTACAGAAAAATACCAAGCAAATGAAAATTTATCATAAGAACGCCAAACAGTGAAAATAGTAGCATTTGAAAGTTATAAAGTCATTTCCCGCTAACAACATAAACTTAAAAATTCAACGAAGCATAGAATTTGTTATAGAAGTGTTGTCGCAACAAAAGCCAAAATAAAAAAAAAATAAAAATTTTATAAATATATTTATATACAACAAAAAGCATAGCTGGAAAATGACACCGTCAAAATAAGAATAACTGGTTTGAACTTGATATTCAGGGATTAAGTGCACAGTACACTTGGAAGAAAAAAGTGGAGCAATGAGGATAAAGGTTTGAAAAATCCAACATGAATCTAATGGAACTCCAATTAGAGAATATTTTTTTTCCTTTAAAAGCTTTTAAATCATAAATAAAATTTGGTATCTGTTATAACAAACTTTTTTTTATCAGTGTAATATAAAATTTGACTGCAAAAATAAAATTGTGAAAAAAATAAGGTTGTAACATTTTTTGTCTAGTTTTTTTGACAGCGACCAGTTTCAAACAACAAAACGAATCCCCAGCTAAAAAAACAGAAGCATAATGTTTATTTTTTTTTTCTGGTTCACTAACAAAAGGAACACTAGTCTGAACATCAAATTTAAATAATGAAAATAAAAACAAAATTTTCTGGTACGAATGCATACTCGTATGTGTTGTAATAGTAGTTGGTAAGTTGGTGGAAGACGATTTTTATTTTACAAAACTACAAAAATTTGAATAATTTGCCAAAGCATATGTATGCAAAACACTACAACATTGTGCGATCGGCATCAGCAACACAGTTGGTATTGAACAACAAGTAGCAAACTACAACAACAAATTTTATTATTGTTTTTTAACCCCCTTTGCTGCTCTTAGACAAATTTAGAACATACAACATACAAACACAATTTATGTTGGAAGTTTAGAAAAAAAAAAGTTTTTCCTTTTTTTGTTGTGTGTTGTTTTGCAGATGTTGCTTTGGAACTTTAAATTACAAAAAAAGACAGTAGTCAGTTGTTCCATACTCTAGTTAAGTTAAATATTCCATATTTGTTTATTGTTGTTGCTGGTACTTTTGTTTTCTAGTTTTATAAGCACTTTCCGCGCTTTAAACTTTTTAACTTTATTATTGAATTGTATTTTATGTACTCGTTATTTTTTGTACATTTCACTCAAAATAAAAAGTCAGTTTAAGTGCTAAAAAAAATGTTGGTCTGTTGTGGCAAAAAAAATTATAGACCCTAAAAGTATGCTAAACTATTTTAGTGCTTAAAGTAAAATTTAAGATTGGCAGATGAGAATGCCAAGTGAATGTTGGCTCGAAAATAATACGGAATACGGACATATACCAGAATTTATTCATAACTTTAAAACTTCAAATAGAAACAACAAACAGCTGTAATTTGCCTAACTCATCTGTTAAGATATGAAAATACTTTTGTAAGAAAAAGTATAATATAAGAAAATATAATAATTTAAGAACAGGTAGTTTTTCTAAGGTACTATTTCACGAAAACTTAATAATTTTCCGAAAAGGTACCTTTTTCCGAAAATTGTTTTTTTTTAACAAAAGGTAGTTTTTTAAGAAATTTAATTTTTTTAAAAACGGGTAACTTATTTAAGATAAGCTAGTTTTTTAAGAATTTTTTTTCAAAAACATTTTAATGTCTTAGCAAAAGTATTTTTTTTAAAGGTAATTTTTAAGAAAGATAACGTAACATTCTAAAAAAGGTACTTTGTTCATAAAAGGTATTTAAAAAACATGTTTTTTTTAAGAAAATATACTTTTTCAAGAAAATGCTCTCTCTTAATAAAATGCACTTTTTAGTCAATGGTATTTTTTTATATTAAAATAAATTTTTTTAAGCAAAGGTACTTCTCTATGAAAAGATAATGGTTAAGAAAAGGTACTTTTTAAATTTTTTTTTTGACAAAACGTACCTTTTTAAGAAAACGTATTTTTTTTAAGAAAAGGTACTTTTTTAAGAAAAGGTACTTTTGTAAGAAAAGGTACTTTTGTAAGAAAAGGTAAATTTTTAAGAAAAGGTACTTTTTTAAGAATAGGAACTTTTTTAAGAAAAGGTACTTGCTTAGGAAAAGGTTTTTATTTAAGAAAAGTTACTTTTTAAGAAAAGGTACTTATTTAAGAAAAGGTGCTTTTTAAGAAAATGTAATTTTTTAAGAAAATTTACTTTTTTAAGAAAAGGTGCTTTTTTAAGAAAAGGTACTTTTTATGAAAAGATACTTTTTTAAGAAAAGGTAATTTTTTAAGAAAAGGTACTCTTTTAAGAAAAGGTACTTTTTAAAAAAAAATATATTCTTTTATGCTTAGGTACTTTTTGAGAGTATGTACTTTTTAAAGAAAAGCACTTTTCAAGAATAGATACTTTTTTAAGAAAGTGTCTTGTTTAAGAAAAGGTACTTTTTGTAGAAAAAGTGTTTTCTAAGGATATGTACGTTTTATAAGAAAACATATTTTTTTTTAATAAAATTTACTTTTTTATGGAAATAAACTTTTTAAACAAAGTTATTTTTTCAAAAAGGTACGTTTCATAAAAGGCGCTTTTGTTGAAAAAGCACTGTTTTTAATTTTTTTAGAAAATGTTCTTTTTTAAGAAAATGTACTTTTTTAAGAAAACATACTTTTTATGCATAGGTACTTTTTTAAGAAAAGGTACTTTTTTAAGAAAATATACTTTTTTAACAGAATTTACTGTTTTAAGAAACGGGCTTTTTTAAGAAAATGTACTTTTTTAATAAAAGGTACTTTTTTAAGAAAAGGTGCTTTTTTAAGAAGAGTTACTTTTTTAAAAAAGGCAATTTTTTTAAAAAAAGATACTTTTTTATGCATAGGTACTTTGCTAAGAAAATATATTTTTTTGTGCATAGGTACTTTTTTAAGAAAATGTACTTTTTTAAGAAAATGTCCTTTTTAGGAAAAGGTAGTTTTTCAAGAAAATGTCCTTTTTTAAGAAAATATACTTTTTTATGCATAGTTACTTTTTAAGACAATGCACTTTTTTACAAAAGATAGTTTTTGAGATTATGTACTTTTTAAAGAAAAACACTTTTTAAGAAAAGTTACTTTTTTAAGAAAAGTTACTTTCTTAAGAAAATTTACTTTTTTAAGAAAAGCACTTTTCAAGAAAAGATACATTTTTAAGTAAGTGTTTTGTTTAGGAAAGATACTTTTTGTAAAAAAAAAGTGTTTTTTAAGAAATCGTACGTTTTTTAAAAAAACATATTTTTTTTTATAAAATGTACCTTTTTATGGAAATAAACTTTTTTAAACAAAGTTATTTTTTCAAAAGGGTACGTTTTATAAAAGGCGCTTTTGTTGAAAAGGCACTGTTTTTAAAAAGGTATTTTAAAAAAATTCTTTTTTTTAAATATTCTTTATTAGAAAGAGTAACCTTTTTAAGATAACAAAGATAGTTTTTTAAAAATAATATTTATATTTTTTTTTCAAGAAAATTTTCTGTTTTAAGAAAAGGCACTTAATAAAATATACTTTAAAAAGAAATCATTTTTAGAAGACTTACTTTTTAGAAAAAGGTACATTTTATGTAATACAATCTGGACCCCATAAAATATATATATTTGTTATCCCTAGGACAAGCGGAGTTGATATAGCGATGCCCGTCTATTCGTCTGCGGAAATCACGATCACACCCTTAGTATGTCACGTATGGTGCTGGTTTCTATTAAAAATGATTCACTATTATCCTGAGAAGTTTGCTGTTCAAAATCATCAAAATCGGTTAAATAGGTCCTTAGATATCAATGAAAAACAAAAAAAATTTTGAAAACATATGGTGCTTATATATTGTTTTTGTCACAATCATGTCCTCAATAGGTAAGATAGAGTTCTGATTTTTAGTCAAAGTAATTCACTACCATCCTGAGAAGTTTACTATTTACAATAATCATAATCGTCGAAAAAATAAAATCTTGAAAAAATATATAAAATCTATAGTAATATTCTGCGAATTTTATACCTAGCGAAATTTTACAAATGGACACTACTGTTGCTAAAATCTGGATTAGATTGATATTTAAAATGGAATGAATTGGGCTTCACTGTGCCAATATATAACCTTAAATATGGACACACCTCTAAACAATACTGAAAATTCAGAGTGTTGTAATAATTTATTTATTATTAAGTTTAGCAAATAGTTTCTTTTTCAAATATTTTTTTTTTACATTTGTTACAAATATTGCAATTAGTCCATATATTAATGTAAACGTAAAACCTAAAGGGTATCAAAGTTTTGCCATAGCCGAATTTAACACTCTTACTTGTTTTTTAAAAAAGGTCCTTTTTAAATAGTGTCCTTTTTTAATAAACCGTACTTTTTTAGAGGAAGGTACTTGAATAAAAAGTACTTTTTTAAGAAAAAAAAATATTATTTAAGCAAATGTACTTTTTCCAGAAAATTTTTTAAGAAAAGGCCCTTTTTAAATAAAATCCCTTCTGAAAGAAAGGCACTTTTTTAAAAAATATACTTTTTGAAGAAAAGCTTTGAAGCAAAAGTGTTTCTTTTTTTAAATTATTTATTGTACTTTTTTAAGAAAATGTTTTTTTTTTGAAGAAAAAGTACTTTTTGAAAAAAAATTAACTTTGTTAAGGAAGTGTACTTTTAAAAGAAAATGTACTTATTTAACAAACGGGACTTTTTAAGGATATTAACTTTTTAACAAAATATTTTTTATAAAAAGTTACTTACCAAAAGACCTTTTTAAATAACAGACCTTTTTAAATAAAAGGCACTATTTTAAGTAATAGAACAAGTGTTTTGGAAGAAAATGTTCTTTTTTTCGAAAATTTACTTTTTTAACAAAAAAAAAAATTTTTTTTAAAAAAGGGTACATTTTAAAAAAAAGGTACATTTTTCAGAAAATGTACTTCTTTAATAACAGGTGTTTTTTTTTAAGAAAATTTACTCTTTAAGAAAATTTATATTTTTAAGAAAAGGTACTTTTTTGATTAATGGCCCGTTTAAAAAGAAGGTCCCTATTAATTAAAAGTTCCAATGGTACGTGGTAGAGGAGAAGAAAGCATATATTTCTAAAATTCATAACCACACTGTACCTTTAATCAGACTAGTTTCTGGCATTTCAGGCTTCATCAGTGATTTTGTTGAACATGTAATAATTGTTATGTTATATGTGAATAGATTGTTTCTATAAGAAATTTTTCTATGTGGTTCATTTTTAAATAAAAGGTAATTTTAAAAAATTTTAAGAAGTACTTGTTTTAGAACAGGTATTCTATGAAGAAAAGATATTTCTTTAAGAAAAGACACTCTTTAAAGAAAAGGTTTTTTTTATAAAAGTTACTTTTTTGATAAATGGCCCTTTTAAACAAAAGATACTTCTTGAAAATGTACTTTTTGAAGAAAATTTATTTTCGAAAATATTTACTTTTTAAGCAAATGTACTTTTTGGGAAAATCTACTTTTTTGACAAAAGGTATTTTTTTATACATTAATTTTTTTTAAATAAGGTACTTTTTTTAAAAAAGTTATTTCTTGAAAAACAGTACTTTTAAAAGAGTTACTATTTTACAAAATGGTACTTGTTTAAGAAGAGGTACTCTTTGAAGAAAAAGTATTTTCTGAAGAAAAGAATCTTTTTCAGATTTATATTTCTAGGAAAAGACGGTTGATTTAGAAATAGTCTTATTATAGCAAAGCTACCGTTTTAATTTTTATTTTTTTATACCCTCCACATCTCAGTGGCAGAGGGTATATATAGGTTTGTCATTCCGTTTGTAACGCATCGAAAAACTAATTTCCGACCCAATAAAGTATATATATTCTTGATCCTTATCACAGCTCGAGTCGATATAGCGATGTCCGTCTGTCCGTCTGTCCGTCTGTCCGTCTGTCCGTGTGTCTGTTGAAATCACGCTCATTCAAAAAAAAAAGCATTTACTTAGGTCAGGTTACGAAAAAATTATTTGCCATAATTCCCACCAGGTTGGTATTGAAATCGGAGTAAATCGGGAGCCTCTGCGCTGAGAAATGAACAAAAGTTTATAGATACCTCTAAAAAAAACATGAAACCTAGTGTTTTCTTGTAATAGTTTAGTGGTTGAACATACAACAACATAAAAAAAGCCACAAAAAAAATGTGATTCATACATATTAACAATAACAAGAACACAACTACCATGAGCTATGTTAATAGTATTGCCACAAACCGAGGTGGAGGGTATCAAAGATTCGGCACAGCCGAATTTAACACTCTTACTTGTTTTTTTTAAAGAAAAGTACTTTTTTAAGAAAAGCCACTTTTTGAACAAAATATGTAATTTCTTTTCAGAAAAGATGTTTTTTAAGAATATCTTCTTTTTCGAGAATACTTTCTTTTTTAAAAAATAGGTCTTTATTAATGAAAGGTACTTTTTAAGAAAACTTACTTTTTTAATAAAACGTACTTTTTAAGATAACGTACATCTGAAGAAATTTACCTTTTTAAGATAAGTTTTTTCATAGAAGAAAAAGCCCTTCTTAAAATAACATACTTCTTTAAGTAAATGTTAAAAAAAAAATAATTTTTAAAGAAAATAAATGTTTTTAGTAAGGGAAATTTTTTTTACAGAAGGACTTTTTTCCAGAAAATATAAAGTTTGAAGAAAATTCACTTTTTTGGCAAAGGCACTTCTTTAGTAAAAGGTACTTTTTTAAGAAAATTCACTTTTTAAGAAAAATCAGTTTTTTAAGGGAAAGACTTTTTCAAGAAAATGTTTTTTTTTAAGAAAAAGTACTTTACTAAGAAAAGCTACTTTTTTAAGAGAAATTACTTTTTTAAGAAAATGTACTATTTTAATAAAAAGGTACTTTTTTAAGAGAAAATAATTTTTTAAGAAAAGGTACTATTTTATTAAAAAGGCACTTTTTTTAATGAAAAGTTACTTTTCTAATAAAAATTTACTTTTCTACGAAAGGTTACCCTTTTAGGAAAATTTGTTTTAAGGGAAAGTCACTTTATTTTATGAAAGTTCTTTTTTAAGAAAAGGTACTTCTTTAAGAAAAGATAATTTTTTAAGAAAAGGTAATATGTTAATAAAAAGGCACTTTTTTAATAATTTTAAGCTGAGTACTTATTATTAATATAATATTGAACATATTGTGTTCAATGTAATTTTTGTTTTTTATGTTGTATGTAAATTAAATTCATTTTTAAATGTGATAAATAATACTCATGTTACTAATTTCCTTGAAAAAGTCAACAAAGAATTGACGAAACGTCGGAAAGAAATGTAATTTAAATGCAGTTTTATTTACATTAAAAATCTTAGGCCATATTAGCTTATTTTGAAATAAGAGGAAAAAAAGGTATTTAGTTTTTTAGTAATAATGTACTTATTTAAAATGGTACTCTTTTAGAAAAATGTGTTTTTAATGGAAGTCAATTCTTTAAATGAATGTATTTTTTTTTTAAAAGTGACTTTTTAAGAAATCGTACTTTCTTAAATAAATCGTATAGAATACTTTTCTTTTTAGGAAATTGCACGTTTTTTAAAAAGGGGGCTTTTTTGCAAAAGATACTTTTTTAGAAGCGGTAGTATTTGGTTAAAAAAAAAAAGGTTTCGTGGAAAAGGGGTCCATTTTAAGAAAATTTTATTTTTCTTTGTTATATTATAGAAACCGAAAGTAAGAAAATACTCAAACCACATTAAGCGGAGCCACCGCATCAACTATAAATCTTGTTATTTTATAACATTTGAGCTAACCAGTCTTTTGTGGGACCAGTCAACAATTTTTTATAACAGCAGGAAGCTTTTAGTTATGACTTGTAGTTCTATTATTGAAAATATAAATTCATATGTAATAAATACAAATATGTTGTCTATAATTTTTTATTTTTTATTAACATAAAATTGTCATGTTTATACAAAGTGTGTGGCTTTTTTTTTTTAAAGATTAATGGTTTTTTTGTTATTGCTATAGTATTATTATTTTTTGTTGGTTGTTGTCAAAATATTTCAATTTAAAAATGATTTATTAGAAAGCTATGAAAATATTTTTAAACAAATAAAATAAAAATTAAAAATAAAAATAGAAAACAAAAATGAGTCTGCTTATTATTATTTTTTTTTAATCTTTTTTGACCTCAATTCGAATTTAATCATCAAAACGTAAATTTATAAGTTTAATAAAATGTTAAAATATTTAAAGAGTTTAAAAAATTCTTTAAGCAATAATGAATTTGTTAAAACTAAGAAAAAAAATTAAATACTCTGCACACGAACAAGCAACATTGTTTTATAAAGCTTTTATATCAGCTAAAACCAGTGCACTATAGACTCCTGAGGGAAGCCTTTTTTAACGTTTGCAATAATACTTCATAATTTTTGCAAAATTATAAAGAATTCAGTTCAATAAAAAAATACTTTTAAATATCTAAACTAAGTCCAGTTGCCGATGCCGTGATCAATGTCAAATGATAGAGAAGAATCTTGGTAATAAATGGTACTACAAAAGAAAAAGAGACAACAACACTAGCACAACATATACTTAAAACAGGCCACTCTGCAGACTTGAAAAAGTGAAAATATAATGTGGAGAGACAATTGAGAAGAAAAGATAAATAAATAAATAAGTAGTACAGGAGTAGTCTTCGATTACTCGACAAGCGATAACAACTACTCGCTCTTCATTTCCCCGTTATTGCGTTCAAGTCCCGATTTGAACATTGGACTGTCATAGGAAAATCACTACTCGCTTTTCTATAGCTATCGGGGTGTGCACGAGTGCAGAGTTTGGGAATAATTTTCCACCAATCAATCACCTTTGAACTAATCTACGAGTGGGTATTTTGTGGGTAAATTGGTATTAAGAAATATCAAAAAATATACATAAAGATTTTTTTTAATTCGTTTATTTTCATTATGTATTAAAAGACCATCTAAATGCTTCAGAGTATCCACAAAATTAATGGACACGGTGAGGCTTACTCATTCCAACAAAAACACTTATTGGAAACGACTCCAACTGCTCTTTTGTATTAACAATTTTAAACAAAACCTGTACTGATGAACTATTAAAGAGCGGAATGCCATCGATATTAATATCGATCGCGATTTCATCGTAGCTCTGCAGTAATGCATCGATTTTTGAAATCTGATTTTTGATGCCGAAGTGGCAGTAATCACCTGGTTATACGTGTTTTGTTTCTGAACGTTTTTGCTTTTCCAATAGCGTATCTAAAACTAAAGGTACATAAAGACCTTCTCCTTCAAAATTTCCAACAATTTCTCTACACCAATTTTTTTGGGTTCGATATCGATATACCACGTCTTCAGTTTTTCAGGAAACTTAGAATTTAACAGAATTTGCGACTCATCTTCTGGCAGACTGTCATTTTCACACGTGACGCTACTTTCACAAAATATCGGTTCTATGTTTTCACATGGCATTTCTTCACGGCACTTTTCAAATACTTTTTTTATGAGCAACTTTTTGTTTTGCTGCACTTCGTTGGAAGATGTGTGTTCATTTTGATTTCTTTTTTTACGTACTTATTTTTGTTTGATTTTTATTTTCATACAGCGATGGGAATTTGCGTTATAACTGACCATCAAACTTTAATTTCACAAGCAAACAATTGTTAACAGCTGTTAACAGCATTGCCACCATACATGTTAATAGTATTACCTGCTTAAAAAACTAGTTGTGCATTTGCGAGTAATCTACCTGTACTTGCCGTCCGTCTATAAATTGCATCCGCTGCGACTACTGACTTTTACTGCAGTATAGCACTCGCCAGGCGTCAATATTACGAACACAATGAACTTAAAAGAAAATACCGACATTATTAATGCGTGCTACAGAGTTGCCATAAACAAAACATCACTGTGATATTAATTTAAAGCTGTGCTGTTAAAATTTTTTTTTTTATATATTTTTAAGTTTTATGTTCAATGTAATTTTTGTTTTATGTTGTGTGTAAATTTGAATTTAATGTAATAAAAAAATATAATATTCCTGTAAGTCTGAATTGTTGTATGGTACAATTACTTTGTAATAATTTGATGTTTTTGATGTGTAAACATCTATTCGCGCGGGGGGGTGGTAAATTTCTATTTCACAATATAATCACAAAAGCACCATAAGATGTGAGACGTAAGACAAAATCGGTGTGACTTATGATTGTATTGGTGAAAAAATTATGATATGTAATAACCTGTTTGAAAATGAAAAACTAAAAATGAAACTTAAAAAAAAAATTAAAAATAAAATATGAAAAATTAAAAATGAAAAATGAAATACGGAAAACAAAAAAAAATGAAAAATAAAAAATTAAAGTAAATAATGAAAAAATGAAAAATAAAAATGAAAAACGAAAAAATAAAAGTAAAAAATGGAAAAATAAAAATTAAAAAATGAAAATGGCAAATGAAAAACGAAAAACGAAAAATAAAAAATGAAAAATAAAAAATGAAAAACGAAAAATTAAAAATAAAAAATGAAACATGCAAAATAAAAAATGAAAAACGAAAAATAAAAAATGAAAAACGAAAAATAAAAAATGAAAAATAAAAAATAAAAAATGAAAAATGGTAAATGAAGAACGAAAAATAAAAAATGAAAAACGAAAAATGAAATATGAAAAATTAAAATTAAAAAATGAAAAATAAATAAATTATGAAAAATTAAAAATAAGAAATGAAAAACGAAAACGAAAAAAAAAATTAAAATAAAAAATTAAAAGTAAATAATGAAAAAATTAAAAATAAAAAATGAAAAACGGAAAACGAAAAAAAAAATGAAAAATAAAAGTAAATATTGAAAAAATTAAAAATAAAAATGAAAAACGAAAAACGAAAAATAAAAAATGAAAAAATAAAAAATTAAAATGGTAAATGAAAAACGAAAAATAAAAAATCAAAAACGAAAAATTAAAAATAAAAAATGAAACTTGCAAAATAAAAACTGAAAAACGAAAAATAAAAAATGAAAAACGAAAAACGAAAAATGAAAAATAAAAAATGAAAAATGAAAAATAATGAAAAATGAAAAATAAAAAATGAAAAACGAAAAACGAAAAATAAAATATGAAAAATAAAAAATTAAAAATAAAAAATGAAAAATGGTAAATGAAAAACGAAAAATAAAAAATGAAAAATAAGACATGAAAAACGAAAAATGAAAAATTAAAAATGAAAAATGCAAAATAAAAAATGAAAAAGAAAAATAAAAAATTAAAAATGAAAAACGAAAAATAAAAAACTAAAGATAAAAAATGAAAAATGGTAAATGAAAAACGAAAAATGAAAAATACAAAATGAAAAATAGAAAATGAAAAATGGTAAATGAAAAACGAAAAATAAAAAATAAAAAATGAAATATAAAAAATTAAATACGTAAAATAAAAAATTAAAAATGAAAAATAAAAAATGAATAATGAAAAATGAAAAACGAAAAATTAAAAATGGTAAATGAAAAATGAAAAATAAAAAAAACGAAAAATAAAAAATTAAAAAATAAAAAATTAAAATGGTAAATGAAAAACGAAAAATAAAAAATCAAAAACGAAAAATTAAAAATAAAAAATGAAACTTGCAAAATAAAAACTGAAAAACGAAAAATAAAAAATGAAAAACGAAAAACGAAAAATGAAAAATAAAAAATTAAAAATGAAAAATTAAAAATAAAAAATGAAAAACGAAAAACGAAAAATAAAATATGAAAAATAAAAAATTAAAAATAAAAAATGAAAAATGGTAAATGAAAAACGAAAAATGAAAAATGAAAAATAATACATGAAAAACGAAAAATGAAAAATTAAAAATGAAAAATGCGAAATAAAAAATGAAAAACGAAAAATAAAAAATTAAAAATGAAAAACGAAAAATAAAAAATTAAAGATAAAAAATGAAAAATGGTAAATGAAAAACGAAAAATGAAAAATACAAAATGAAAAATAGAAAATGAAAAATAAAAAATGAAAAATGGTAAATGAAAAACGAAATATAAAAAATAAAAAATTAAATATAAAAAATTAAATACGTAAAATAAAAAATTAAAAATGAAAAATGAAAAATAAAAAATGAATAATGAAAAATGAAAAACGAAAAATGAAAAATTAAAAATTAAAAATGGTAAATGAAAAATGAAAAATAAAAAATGAAAAACTAACAATAAAAAATGAAAAATGGAGAATGAAAAATGAAAAATAAAAAACGAAAAATTAAAAATTAACCGGTTGAAATAATAAATAATAATAAATATTTTTACATTAGCAGAGCTCCTGCAGTTAATTGCTATAAGTGATACACAGATGACTTTTTCTGTTTGATTTTAAAAAAGTGCCATAAAAAAATCTTTAATTACTAGTGTTTAATTACTGTGATCGGATTCACAATATTTTTTTTTTATTTAAATAGACGTCCCTTGAAAAAGTCAACAAAAAAACAAGTAAGAAAATTATAGTCGGTCTACACCGACTACATGATACCCTATACCATGCGTTTAGAGACCCTATCTTATAGGCCCAACTAACTGGACATAGAAAATAAGCATAAATCAAATTTGAGTTGGATTTTTATTAATTTTTTTGGCTGCAGATATGAAAAACTTCATATCGGATGCTATATCTATATGGGGACTAGGCCCAAAAATGGACCGATCCTGACTATGTTTAGTAAAGTCTGTTGTATTTTGCAAAAATTTATACAAACAAAATTTGAGAAGAATCAGCGCAATATTTTTGTTTTTTGATAGATTTAAGTGAAGATCGGGAAGAAGCTTTAAATGGGACCTATGACAAAGAGTTTTCCCGTAGGGATTATTTTTGGACTACTCATTAATGGATGTAAGAAATGGATACAAACTCAATTTGAGTAAGATCTATATGACAATTTGGATCTTATGACAATTTATGTCGATTTCATAGGGGTCATTTGTATGGGGGCTAGGTCTGAACATGGACCGATTCTCACCAATTTCAACAGAATTTATCCTATGGCTGATGAAAGTTTATATACCAAATTTCATCCACATTCATTCATATTTGCGACCTGCAGTTTGATTACAAAGTTTACATGGACACACAGACAGACGATCGGTATAATAAAAAATGGGTCTAGGTAAAATATTTTTGGTAGTTACAAACAGCAGCACAAAGTCAATATACCCAAACCACATAGTGGTATAGGGTATAATTACGAAACGTTAGGAAAAATATAGTAGGAAAAAATCCCTTTTATTTATATTTAATATAATATATTATATTATAGGCTTTACTAGCTTAATTTAAATATTAAATATAACCTCATGAATGGACAAATAACTATATTAGAATTTTATTATGTTTGGGGACCAAAATTTAACACTTAATGAATAAGGCCAGAGAGATGAAATTTGGGTATGTGTTACTAAATATTCAAGTACGCGTCTTAATTTTTTTTGTAAAAAGGAGAAAGTTTTGAATAATGCGTGTTACTTGTCTGCTTTAATTTAATATTTAGTAATTTATTTTTTCAACATTTTATACCCCACATAAATTTTCAAATCAAATACTGCTTAACTTTGGGCAGCAAATGGAGAGAAATTAAATTTGTTAACACACTCAAAATTACATTTTGAATTTATTTCTTGTATAAATACATATATAAGAAAAACAAAAAACCCTAAATACCTAAAATCCTGGATATAACTCATATGTATTGTTTGGTTAAGTACCACCAAATACAATAAATAAATCTGCTGCCATGCATGTACCCTAAGCTTCAGCACTTATGCTACTTGTTAATGGGTGGCAACATGTGTATAGAGGAGTTTGTGAAAAAAAAAATATAGCTATGTATACGAAAAATATGAAGTATAAAGTGTATTCTTAACTAAAACAACTACTACATATGTTGAAAAAAAAAACACAAAACAAAACAATTTCCGTATTTTTTCATACCTATTAAAACACTTGGTTTACCTGAAAACAAATACTTTACATGCAGTCATGTTTATTTTTCGGTAAAAAGAGAGGTAATTAAGAAATTCGCAATTCTGTATACGAGTTAATATTTTATATTCCACCTACAAAACCAACAGCAAAATACATTTTCGTTTTATTTTTTTGTTTGTTTTTAGTGGAAATATTTATCTCACATATTTTATTTTATTGTTATTATTTAAAAATGTTCAAATTCTGTCTTTATGCTAGTTTATTTCATTATTTGCATCTTTTAGGTGGTTTTTCCTAGTTTTCCTTGTATTGTTTTCATTGTTTTTTGTGCTGAATATGGCAGAATATTGTGGTGCGGTAGCAATGCACTGTATTTGTGATTAAGTTTTTTACTTTTTGATTTTGTTGTTTATTACTGAACGCTTTACACTTAAGCTGGATATAAATTTTCAAATTTTGCAACCCACTTCTTTTTAGTTTCACTGTTTTTTAACCGCTTTGAATACAAGAAAATATTGTAAATCTTTAAACAATTGTTTTAAAATGTAAAATTTTATTTAAAAAAAAATACAGTTGTTTTTATCAGCACAAGCTAGACATTCTGCTTACTATTTTTATGGAGACTTAATTTTTAATAGGGATATTCGAGTTTTAAAGCAAAGACATTTTTAATGATTCACAAAAAATATGATTTTGCCAGGTATCAAATGTCTGTGCACTTACGAAGAATAAATCGTAAATTTAACAATTATTTATTATTAAATGTTTTAAGCAATTATAATCTTCGTATAATTAAATATCTTTCTGAAGATATTATTTTTGTTATGGATTTATTTGAAAGAGTCATTGAGGATTTAGAGAGGAGTGAACGATCTGAAGGAAAGAATAGCTTCAATGGAAAAATCTGATATGATTTCGCAAAACTTAAAAACACATTAGTTAGTTTCTTCGAAGCTGCACAATCAATGGTTTTACATTTCGCTCAACCATTATTAAGAGCTCTCTAGCAACATATACGAACAGTCTGTGATATGTAGCTTTATTCCCAGCAACATATATTGATTTTTGATGTGTAAACATCTATGCGCTCAGGGGGGTAAAAATCTATTTCACAATACAATCACAAAAACAGCGTAAGGGAAAATCGGTGTGAGATATATGTAAGTATATTGGTGTAAAGATTATGATTTAAATTTATTTAGCTGATTCAACAACCAACAGAGAGCGCCATGAATGTATAGCAAACAACTGCAACCATCAAGTATAACAACCGTAGCAGTTGCTTGCTATACATAGATGGCGCTTACTGTTTGATTTTAGTTGATGTGTAAATAGATGTTTACATATCTACCCTGTGATCCGACTCACATAGTTTTTTTTTTGCATTGCATTAACATTGGTTCTGTTAACGTCAATAACATGACTTTGTAACTTTTTTTAATTCTACAAATTGAAGTTTTTAGCGGAAATTAAAAAAGATAAAATTAAAATTCTCATTAGAATAGGAGAATTTTTTATTCTATATGCGTTTGTATTTCGTAATCAAATGTTAAATTTGTAAAATTTGGCCGTGGCAAAATAAAACTCACAAAAATTAATGGAATTTTTTAAAATTTTATATATAATATATAAAAAGCGGTACAAGATACTTATGGATCTGAATACATAAAGAGGGTTTTTTGATGTATAAGCATCTATACGCGCAGGGGGGTAAATTTCTTTTTCACAATACAATCACATGTGAGCTTACATGTTACGCTGTGAGCCGTAAGACAAATCGGTGTGACTTATGATTGTATTGGTGAAAAAATTATGATATAAAATTGTTTCAGCTAATTCAACAACCCTTTGCTGTAAAACGACAAAAATTTCACAATATAAACGTATAACATATACATAATTCAACAACCCCACAAATTTTCTATAAATGATACATAGATGACGCTTTCTGCTTGATTTTAAAAAAGTGACATAAAAAAATCTTTAATTACTAGATGTTTACACATCTTCCCTGTGATCGGACTTACATGATTTCTTTTTATCCAGTTAGAACTTTCAATTGTAAAGCATAATACGAAAAACTAAATTTTAATTAAAATTTTTTTTATTCAACAGATCAATACATGACATTAATATTTGAATGCAAGTAAGAGAATTATTTTCAGTCTAGACCGACTATAAGATATCCTATACCATGCGTTTAGAGACCCTATCACCTAGGTCCAACTAATTAGATATAGAAAATAAGCATAAACCAAATTTGAGTGCCATTGTTATTAATTTGTTTGCCTTCGGATATGAAAAGTTCATATCGGATGCTATATTTGTATGGGGACTAGGGGCGAAAAATGGACCGATCCTGACCACTTATGGTAAGGTCACTTATTTTTTGTAAAAACACAACGAACCATATTTGAGAAAAAGCTGTGCAATATTTTTATGTTTTGATAGACTTAAGTTAAGATCAGGAATCATCTTCATATGGGGGCTACGACTAAAAATTGTCCTATTGGGTTTATTTTTGGACTACTAATTAAATGAATGTAATAAACACACACAAAAATCCAATTTGACCGGGATCTATATAATAATTTGGATCTTATGACAATTTAATTCGATCTCATAGCGTTCATTTGTATGGGGACTAGGTCTGAACATTCACCGATTTTCACCAATTTCAATGGCGTTCATCCTATAGCCGATGGAAGCGTACATACTAAACTTCATTAAAATATGTTCATATTTGCGACCTGTAGTTTGATTACAAGCTTTAAATGGACACAAAGACGGCCGGACGGTCGATCAGAATAATAAAAGATGGGTCTAGGGCAAATATTATTATTAGTTAGAAACATCAGCCCAAGATCGTTATACCCTAACCACATAGTGGTATACGGTATTATGATTTCGGGGATACATATGGCCACCGTGGCTGTTCTTAACGAAGCGAACAATATCGGCCTCCTAGGCGTCAATAGTTGCTATTTTATCAGCATAAACCAGCGACTTCACGGAGCTCCATAGGAAATAATCGAGAGGTGTTATATTGCACGAACTTGGATGCGAAATCAACTTATCGCCACGTAGCGCCATCCGCGCGAACAATGTCATCCATATTTTCAACCAAAAAATCATTGATCATGGTGGGCTAAAAATCTCCATTAAAATAGAGTCCGATGATGCTCCAGCGTGTAAAACGCACCAAGCAAAGCGTTTTTCGGGATGTATTGGAGTCTGTAGGGTTTGTTGTGGATTGATCTAACTCTATATGGGGCAATTTTGTTTATTAAAAAACCCGTTAAGTTAAAAATGAGGCTCATCGATGAACATAATTTTGCGATAACACATCGGATTAGTTTTCAACTGCTCTTTGATATTTATTTCAACATTTCAACCATATTTCATTCATCTTTTTCATATCCAAATTACAGTATAGTCTTCTACACTAGTTTAACATAGGTTCTCAAGAATCTCACGCACTTTTAATTTAGTACCATATCCTGGATATTTCGGATCATTTCTGGTAAAGTGACCTCATTTGGAGGAAATGACCGTTTTTCAATAATATTTTAAGAAAGTGTTTATAAGCAGCTGTTCAGTATCTTATTGTCGATAATGAAAGTACAGATGTTATGGGATGGACGGCATAAACATAAAAACTCTCTAGATGAACATTAAGATTAGATAGCTTTTGGAAAAGTCAAATATCTTAAAAATTTGTTTCTTCACATGAAATGAATTAATTTTACAGGCATTCAGGCATTGTCTTACTTCCAAAATATGTATATTTAAAAAAAATATTTGAGTCCGATCACAGGGGAGATGTGTAAACATCCAGGGCCGTATGTAAAAAAATTAAAGTATACTTCAAGTAGATTTTATTGTATGTTTTTCATACAAAATTAAAGTACACTTTAATTTTTTTTTGCATACGGCCCCTAGTAATTAATGCTTTTTTTAAGTTGGAAGTACTTGTGCTTTCTGTATATATATTTTTTTAATTTAGAGTTGTTATGCATATATTCAATATAGTTTAATTAGCTGTTATACTTCGGCATTGTTATATTTGTGATTGTGTTATACTTTTTGGTTGTTGTATAAGTTTATATTGTGAAATTTTTAACGTTGTTATACTTTAGGGTTGTTGAATTAGCTGCAGTAATCTTTGCACCAATACACTCATACCTCACACCGTTTTTGTCGTATTCTGTTTTTGTGATTGTATAGTGAAATAGATTTTTACCCTTCTGAGTGTATAGATGTTTACACATCAAAAACTTTATTTATTTAATTTCTTTTTTTTTTTACCTATTTTAACATTTATTTAACATTTTATTTTTTGTAGTTCCATATAAATTAAGTGTACTTTTAAGAATTGTTAAGCAAATATATAATATTGTCATTAGTCTTTTTTTATCGCATGGATATACAGTAAGATTTAATTTTTTAAATTAATTCTTGAAAAATTTAAATTTTTCAATAAAAATAATTTTTTTCAATGTTCAAAAAAAGTAATATGGTTATTTTTCAAACTTTCTAAGTAATTTCGTAATAATTTCTAAACATTTTAATAGAATTTTTAAACATTTTATGCTCTACCTTTTCAAATTTAAATTCTTTTTAACAAAATTTGATTTTATAAAATTCAAGTCATTAAAAAATTCAACTATTATTGTGGTTATTCTATAACTTTTACAATCTTATGTTAAGTTATGTTAAGATGACATTGTTAAGCAGTATAAAAATTAAACATATATATGTGGGGCTTAATAAAAAAAATTTAATTGTAAAAGAAAAATACATTTTTTAAATTTCTTGGCAACCAGATCGAATTCTAACTTAATCGAGCTCAACTTTTGTCACATTCTGTTAAGTTAACATTTGAAGTTAAGCAGTCTAAAAATAAAATATTCTTTTAGCTCTGAAGAAAATTTTAAATTTACTGAATATTAAAACATTCACTTAAGAAAAATAAATATTTTTATTATTTCTGTGAAACCCCTAAAGTATATTATATATTTTTGTAAAGTGAGATTATTCTATAACTTTTGTTACATTCTGTTAAGTTCTGTTAAGTCAACATTAGCTGTTAGCAGTATAAAAATTAAACATAAATTTTAAACCTTTACTTATGGAAATTACATCTATAATATTAATAGGCTAGGGGACTTCTTGTGACCGATGTTTTGTTCTACCGCTTTATCCCGATTTTTACCAAACGTATATTATTTGAAAGGTATTTCTTTTTAGCCGATTTGCAGATTTACAGATTTTTAAATTTGATCCTTTATTTTGCGTTTAAAGTTGCTACTAACACATACATAAAATTATACAATGCTAGGTGTGTGTTTATTAAATTTGTTAATGTGTTTGTGATAAAAATGAGTTCATTTTTTTGTATTGATTTGTGAATTGGCTATAACTGATTAGCATACCCTTAGGGTCTTTATTTAATGAAAAAATAAAATTTCCTAAAATTTGCACCCGAATTTCGAGGTCTGGAATCTGCCAGTTACTCTTTAAAATGATAAAAATGAATTGTTAACAAAAACTGAAAAAAGTTATAGAATAAACATGTGAAATCAAATGTTAACTTGAGAGAGCATAACAGAAAGTTTATAATTTTCGTAATTCATGAGTTTTAACGATTTTTTTTTTAACGCCTAAAATTATTTTATATTTTTAAGGCACTTAAATTCAAAATTTAACTTAATAGAAAGTGGCGATACAGATTAACCATAAGCCCTAAAGTATATGTTTAGTTTGAAATGTTAATTTAACAGTCCTTAACAGACAGTTCCAAAATTTATAGAATAGTGTTGTACGTAGATAGTTAACTTAACAGTCCTTAACAGAAAGTACTTATAGAATTATTTACAGATTACCCACATTAATTGCATTTTATGGTACATGTTGTTGAAAAGAGAAATGTTTTGAATAAAAACGTTTTTCTATTTTTCGTGAATAGCCTTGGTAATTGTTTGTTTTATTATGTGTCTGTTGTTAAAATCATCATTTACATAAAATCATTTGTTCGTATATCTCGTTTGTAAGGATATCTCTTATTCGCTTTGTGCATTTTCAAGGCATTTTAAAACTTATCATTTACAGCTTTTTATGCCATAACCATACACTGTGCTCGAAAAGTTTGCAACATAAATTGTTCACATTATAAAAATAGTTAAGAAATCATACAACTGATTTTTTCGAAAAGAATGGTTTGACGATGACAGGCAAACAAATTAATGAAACAAAATTTATTTAATTTTCTTCCAAAAGTCTTGAGGAAAGTAAAACAATTTCACAATTAATTATAATTAATTAATAATTAATAATTAATAATTAATAATTAATAATTAATAATTAATAATTAATAATTAATAATTAATAATTAATAATTAATAATTAATAATTAATAATTAATAATTAATAATTAATAATTAATAATTAATAATTAATAATTAATAATTAATAATTAATAATTAATAATTAATAATTAATAATTAATAATTAATAATTAATAATTAATAATTAATAATTAATAATTAATAATTAATAATTAATAATTAATAATTAATAATTAATAATTAATAATTAATAATTAATAATTAATAATTAATAATTAATAATTAATAATTAATAATTAATAATTAATAATTAATAATTAATAATTAATAATTAATAATTAATAATTAATAATTAATAATTAATAATTAATAATTAATAATTAATAATTAATAATTAATAATTAATAATTAATAATTAATAATTAATAATTAATAATTAATAATTAATAATTAATAATTAATAATTAATAATTAATAATTAATAATTAATAATTAATAATTAATAATTAATAATTAATAATTAATAATTAATAATTAATAATTAATAATTAATAATTAATAATTAATAATTAATAATTAATAATTAATAATTAATAATTAATAATTAATAATTAATAATTAATAATTAATAATTAATAATTAATAATTAATAATTAATAATTAATAATTAATAATTAATTATTAATAATTAATACATATGAGTTTTGAATCTTTCCGTGACAGTGCGTGACTGAATGTGACTATCTTAAAATTAATATTTGGCCACAATCAGTCTATGGACAAAGTTTCAGATCGATCGGATGAGGCGAAGTGAGGTTTTAATCTCTCAATGACTGCGCGTGACTATGCGTGACTGTGCGTGACTATGTCAAAGTTAATCTATTTTTTATGGCAAGTCTACCTACCAACTTTCAGATCGATCGGATAAGGGGAAATTGGTTTTAAATCACTCCGTGACTGTGCGTGACTATGCGTGAGTATGCGTGACTATGTCGAAGTTAATCCTCCTTTACAGCAAGTATATCGACCAAGTTTCAGATTGATTGGATGAGGGGAAATGTGGTTTAAATCACTCCGTGACTGTGAGTGACTGTGCGTGACAAGTCAAAGTTAATTTTTTTTCACAACAAGTGTACGGACCAAGTTTCAGATCGATCGGATGACATTGCATGACTGTGCGTGACTACCCCAAAATTAAACTGTAGTCACAATGTGTATGTAAGAGAAGTGAAATGTTTCTGCATGCCCTGTTTTGTTATATAAAACATTAGAACATTAATTGAGATCAACCATGCACAATCATGTCTACTATTTTCTTACATACACATTGTGGAATGCCAAAATTTGTTCTTCAAAAACCTGTTTCGATATAAAGTTTGGTTACTGGGTAGAATCAATAATCTTTTATTTTCTACTTGTTTCCAAGGGAAAATCATGATTCTGCATGCCCAGTTTTATATTGTTGTTTTCGTGTAAGAGTAAATAGAAAGGCATGCAAAATCAGTAGTTTAAACTTTTTACATTACATTTTTATTATTTGACATTATTATAAGAAGACTTATAAATTAGATTATGCCAGAGTCTGATTTCGGAAGCCAAGGCAAACGTTTTAAAGTTTGTGCCGTATCACTTATCCTTAATTAAGGACATTATATTATAATAAAATATTAAATTTATAAAATTGTATAAAAAATATTAAATAAGTAAAATAGGTTTTACAATAAATAATCATTAAATAAAAATTTAATGATAAATAAAATACAAATTGTCGTGTAATTTATTTAAAAATAAAAACTTACGACAATATTCTAGACCGACTATACGATATCCTATACAATGGGTTTAGAGACCCGATCTTTTAGGTCCAACTAATTAGATATAGAAAATAAGCCTAACCCAAATTTAAGTGGCATTGTTTTTAATTTTTTTGTCTTCGGATATGAAAAAGTACACATCGGATGCTATATCCGATATTGACCATTTTTGGTAAAGTCACTTATTTTTTTCAAAAACATACACGAACAACATTATTATAATAAGGAAAATACTTACCATGAATAATTATCCCAATTTTGTCATTAATAATTTATTAGACATAACACTTAACAATAAACATAACAAAAAGGACAAACAACACGGTGAAGCAAAAAATTTTTACAGTGTACCTTACATACCAAAACTAACAGAGAGTAAAACACTGAAAAGGGAGATCAATGATGAAAAAATAACAATAGCTTATAAATCAAATCAAACACTAAGACATCTTTTTACAAGCAAAAAATCGAAAATTGACAAATTAAAAACGGATAATGTTGTGTATGAAATCAAGTGTGACGGTAATGAAAATAAACAGTGCAAAAAAGTATATATAGGAACGACAAAAAGAATGTTAGGTGTAAGAATAGCTGAGCATGAATCCGACGTAAACAAAAACAAAGAAAGCACAGCTTTATCTCAACACATAAAAGAGAGTAAACACAAACCAAATTTTAACGATGTACGCATATTAGATAAGGAGAAAAACGAACAAAAGCGATATACACTAGAAAGTTTACGTATACAACAAAAAACATTAAACACCAAAGAAGACCAGGATAATATTAAACTGCAATATTCTATAGCATTAGTCTAATAATATAAACAATCTGTGATACTTGTTGTTAGGTTAAACTGTGATTTTTTAAAATTGTTATTATTTATTAAATTTATTAAAATTTTGTGTTGTGATGTCCAGTTTTTTATACAAATTTAATACTTGACAATGTAACAAAATAAAATCGTAAGTTAACCTGTGATACTAGTATTTAAGATTTTAATATTAAATTGAATTTATGTTGTTGTTTATATATTTTGTCATTAGAAATAAATAAAGTTCACACTCCAGAAGAAGTTGAAATACCGTCAACGAAACGTCGAGTGAAAAGGATGTAATAATTTGAATTTTTTTTATTATCATCTTAATATTTAATTGACCAGAATTAGCCCGAAAAAATAAAAAAATTTCACAAATAATATTGGTCACAAAATAAATCTTAATACACGAACCAAATTTGAGAAAAATCTGTGAGATCTTTTTGTTTTTAGATAAGTTTAAGTGAAGATCGGGAAGCACTTTTATATGCGTGCCATGACAAAGAATTGCCGTACTGGGCAATGATTAATGGGTGCAATAAACACACATAAACCAAATTATGTCTAGATCTGGATCTAGATTTGGATCATATGGGAATTTAAGTCGATCTCATAGTAGTCATTTATAAGGGACTAGGTCTGAACATATACCGAGTTTCACCAATTTCAAAAGGGTTTGTTCCATGGTCGATAAAAGCTAACATACCAAATTTTGTCAAAATATTTACATGGATACACAGACAGATGGACAGGCGGATAAACAGGCGGATGAATATCGCTAAAGCGACTCAGTAAGTGATTCTGGATCGATTATTCTCTGACCAAATAGTGGTTTATGGTATAATAAAATATTGATTTTGGGAGAATGATAATTGATACAAATATAGGAAGAGCTGATGTTAAGTATTTCAAATAAAAATTTCGGTTTGATAAAAGTAATATGAAGACTTTAGAAAATGGTTCCAAAAAATTCCTATTAAGAAGAATTGTAATAATATCGTTTTCGTTAATAACAATTTACTTCAGAAGATCATTAAAGTACAACTTTCATCATGGTGATGATTCAACTTTTTACCTTAGCGGTATCCAAGAAAAACCCTCTATTCTACTTTTTTTTGCTGGATATATGTAAATTGTTTAATCAGATCGGTCTGAGGCACTAAACTTTCATATGTGCTTTATTATACAACACTAGCAGGATGCAAATTCTAGGAATTTATTTTTTTTCATTGAATTTTTTCTTTCAATATTTTTTTAATCTATATATTGAAAAAACTTATGAATATTGAAATAAAATTCGTTAAATTGTAAATTTTTAAATAAATAAAAAAAAATTCATTATATTTGTTGAACACACAGAATCCATAATATTAATAGGCTAGGCGATTTCTTGTGACCGATGTTTTGTGCTACCGTTTTATCCCGATTTTGACCAAACGTATATTATTTGAAAGGTATTTCTTTTTAGCCGTTTTGCAGATTTACAGATTTTTACATTTTTTCTTTATTTTGAGTAAATTGCATTTAAAGTTGCAACTAACACATACATAAAATTATACATATGCTCTGTGTGTTTTATTAAATTTGTTAATGTGTTTGTTATCTTCTTCATTCACAATAATAAACCATAAAAGTGTTGGTTTGTGAATTGGCTAAGTTGAAAAATAAAGTCGCCAGAAATTGCACTCGAATTTCGAGCGCTGGAATCTGCTAGTTTATATAAATGGGTTTGTTAATAAATAATTTTATAAGAGCCAAAAGGTATGCTAATTAATTTTAGCCAATTCATAAACACACACACAGCATTGCATAGTTTTTTATTTTAAACTTAAATATGTGTTTTATGTATGTGTTAATAAAAGCTTTAAATGATTATTCCTACAAAAAAAATGTACCAAATGGTGCACATCTGTGAAGATGTTGCACATCTGCAACGAAATACCTTTCAAACAGTATACTTTTTTTCAGAATCGGTTGACAACTAAAAGCGTAGAAGGGGTCATTAGAAATCGCCCTGCCTTTTAATATTATAGAAAGCTCTTTGTATTAAGGCTACAACAAGTTTGTAGTTACCAAAAAGCTTTCACCTTTTCTTATTCCCATTGGGCCAGAAAAAATTGCTGAGTCGGTTTAACGATGACCGTCTGTGCGCCTGTCTTTCCGTCTGTGTGTCCACGTAAACTTTGTAATCAAAGTAGAGTTCGCAAATATAAATATGTGACCTTCTCCGAGAAAGGAAAAACGGTGGATTCTGGTATCTAAAAGGGTATAGAAACTTTAAATGCGTTTTTTTTCCTCAAAACTTAATTTTCACACACTATGTCGCTTTTCTCGGAAAAGGTCACATATATTTTGATTAAAACGCTCAATGTTTAAATTGGTTATAATCAGTGCATTTTAAAAACTATGCAATTAACCATTATGAGACCGTCTTAAATTATCCTACGATCATATTGATCATGGCAAAAGTTTTGTTATTTTTATCAGTAATACAAACATAAAGTCCGTCACTATAAAAAGCTGCTTACGGATCTTCATTTTAATCCACAAAATATAATGCATAAATATTTCTCAAATTTTATTTTTTTTTTTGTATTTCTGAGAAATATAAATAACTCTACTTATAACAATTGCATCCGATTTGAACTCTTTCATATCTGCGGGAAACAAATTCATAAAAAAAATCTTTTGATTTTTATTAACGCTTAAGTTCTATGGCAACTTATGACCAAACCAAAGTTGGAACAAAGGCCCTTTCTGGAGAATGCTGGTATGTTGAATGAATTTTTTACAGTGATATTTTCATTTTTTTTTTAGTCCAAATACCCACTTTTGATTAAAAAATCCGCTACAGTTTTCGTTCATAGTGTACACTCCTTTTATAAAATTGCGTACACAGACAATTTTGTTTGTGAGATGGTTTCCTTATTTTTCTTATCATAATATTTTTTGTACAACAGTTGTTGTCATTGTCTTTGTATTTGGTTTTCTTTTGTAGAAGTTGTATGTAACATAACTAGTTAGTAAATTTTGCGGTCTTTATTGTATTTTCGCATCTTTTTTCATATTTGGAGTTTGTGTAGCTAAAAGATTTATGAGCTTTTTTCGCAGCATAGTCGGGCGTATCTAGGTGGGTAGTACGAGTAGTGACGTTGTAAAAGTGTTTAAAAAGCTAATGAATTTAATTAATGTACTTTAACAAAGTTACAAAGATGTGGTACGAACTAATTTAAGTGTAAGGTAGAGGAATTTTTGCATAAATTCTGTGCATAGGCGTTTACTAGAGACGTTGGAGTTTTATGTTTCTTTTTTGTAAAAAAAAAAGTGTTAAAATTCTCAAAGGTAATATTAAGAAAATCTTTTTTCATTTCTTATGCAAATAAAACTTTCTAAAAACAATTCATTTAAGAATTTATTTAACTTTTATGTTTCTTGTCTGTTTAGTTCAGACAAACATATAATTTAAACAAATTGTTTTAAAAATGAAATAAAATGTATTAATAAGAATTTTTCTAGTAAGAAAATAATATTTATTTGAAAGGATTTCGAAGGGAAAATGTTTAGAGAAATATCATAAAATTTAAGAAGATTTGTTTTGGGATGAAGGCACTTTGTATGGGAAAATGTGGAGACCATGAAGTTAATTGGATGCAAAAATAAGATATCAAAATTTGTATATTTTATATATAATCTTCAATTAAACAAAGTTATGGGTCATTTTCGTCCTTATATAAAATGGATTTAACGATATCCTAAAAAATAGTGTTTTCATATTTGTTAAATAACGATCAATTAGAATGCAATTAGTGAAAAAATAACATGATAAAATTTAAAATTTGACATTTTTTTTATTTATTCTTACTAAAAAATATTCAGTGGCTGCGGAAAGCCTGAAAATGAACTCCGATGAATATTAAATAACTTAATAGTATTTGCCATTTGCAGTTTCATCTTATAATCGTATATAATGGTCTGAGTTAAAAAATAAATAAAAAAATAAGTTTATCAGCTATTTTACACAATATGTTCAATTTAATTCATTATTTATGTAATATTACATGGAATTCTTAAAGATAACTTTATTAACTTCATTACAAAAAAGATTATTATATCTAAATCTATAATATTAATAGGCTAGGCGATTTTTTGTCACCGATGTTTTGTTTTACCGTTTTATCCCGATTTTGACCACACGCATATTATTTGAAAGGTATTTCTTTTTAGTCGTTTTGCAGATTGACACATTTTTAAATCTTTTCCTTTATTTTTGGTAAATTGCATTTAAAGTTGCTACTAATACATATATAAAACAAGTCAGAAAATTATAGTCGGTCTAGACCGACTATACGATACCCTATACCATGCGTTTAGAGACCCTATCTCTAAGGCCCAACTAACTGGATATAGAAAATAAGCATAAACCAAATTTGAGTGGGATTTGTATAAATTTTTTCGGCTGCATATATGAAAAAGTTCATATCGGATGATATATCTATATGGGGACTAGGCCCAAAAATGTACCGATCCTGACCATGTTTGGTAAAGTCTCTTGTATTTTGCAAAAATATATACAAACAAAATTTGGGAAGAATCAGTGCAATATTTTTGTTTTTTGATTGATTTAAGTGAAGATCGGGAAGCAGCTCTATATGGGGCCTATGACTAAGAGTTGTCCAATAGGGATCATTTTTGGACTACTGATTAATGGATGTAATATATACATAGAAACCCAATTTGACTAAGATTTGTTTGATAATTTGTATCTTATGGCAATATATGTTGATTTCATAGGGGTCATTTGTATGGGGGCTAGGTCTGAACATGGACCGATTCTCACCAATTTCAATAGCGTTCATCTCAAATACGACAAAATATCAAATACCAAATTTCGTCAAAATATATTCATATTTGCGACCTGCAGTTTGATTACAAGCTTTACATGGACACACAGACGGACGGACAGACGGACGGACGGACATCGTTAAATCGAATCAGATAGTGATTCTGATTCGATCGGTATAATTAAAGATGGGTGTAGGTCAAATATTTTTGGTTGTTACAAACAGCAGCACAAAGTCATTATACCCAAACCACATAGTGGTATAGGGTATAATTATACAATGCTATGTGTGTGTTTATTAAATTTGTTAATGTATTTGTAGTAAAAATGAGTTTGTTTTTTGTGTTGATTTGTGAATTGGCTATAATTGTTTAACATACCTATAGGGTCTTTATTTAATGAAAAAATAAAATTGTCTAGAATTTGCACTCAAATTTTGAGGGCTGGAATCTGCTAGTTACTATTAATATGTGTACCAAAATGAATAATATACTTATCAAGGGAGGAAAAATAAAAAAAAAACCTTTTTGAAAAACAGTATTTAATATAATATAATTTTAATTTTTACGTTAAAAAAAAATATTTAATTAAAATAATCATACAGTTAATCTTAAAAATGTTTTTAAATTTCAATTCAAGTGAATCTAAAATTAATTGAAATTAATAAAGAAAAAAAAAACTAAATAAAATCAAAAAGTTTTCAATGTTAAATAATTATTTAAATAATTTTTAAATAATTTATGACCATTCGATTTGTTTTGTGTAAAATCTAAAAAATATCATTGTCATATGAGATTCAAATTTTCCCATTTATATAGAAGACTAATTTTTTATAAATATTATTAGGCGAGTTGATAAAATTTCACATTTGAATTTAATAAAAAAATAAAAAAAAATTCTGTGTGTGATGTAACAGCTAATTTTATAAAGAAATTTTAAATCTTGGAATTCTATTTATACTTTTGAAACTTACAGGCAATGATTGGGCGTTTCCAACCTACATCAGGATACTTCTAAATTACTGTTGTTTCTCGTATTAAAAGCTTAAATTAATAAACTTGCATAACTATGAGACAGATACTCGTATTTTGAGTAAATAAAATTTTAAAAAAATTATTATAAAAATGATTATTTATCGACCTTTCTTTTAGTTATTTTTTTAAAGTTTTTAGTCAGGCTTTTAAGGTCACTAATTGATGTAAATAAATGATTATTTTATTCCATTTTTCATCCAACGTTTCGGTGGGATTTTTCCACCATCTTCAGGGATTTAAATTTATTGAATATATAAACCTTCGTTAATTTTCACATAAATTAAAAGCATACATTTGATTTTATACGACACATATAGCACAACATAAAACACAAAACGTACATAAAAATAAATGTGAAAATAAGTAAAATATCACAGATTAAAAAATTCTTAACGTTAAGTATCACAGTTAGGAAATAACTAAATTAGGCTATTGTTAAAGTATAATTTGCTTTGGTATTTATTTTTGTTAAAAAAAATATTTTTTAGCATAAGCTAATATATATGAACAAGATATTTAATATGATTAATATATAAAATAAAAAACGGTAATTGTTGCTATAAAGATATTATGATTATATATGTGCCCATTAGGGTGACAACGGTTTGTATGGGAAAAATTTTTGGTCGAATTTTGAGTTGTGCGGATCGGATTATTGTGACACTGGATCTAAAAATTTAGTGCACATACTTTGGGCCAAATCGGACAATGTATTCTGGAATTAATAAAACGTAATCTAGAGCAAACTATCTTTCTAATAAAGCTACAAAATTATCGGTTGAAAAACAGCCAAGTTATATCAAGTTCCCCAGGCAATAAATGCGCCGTAGACCACTTGATTAAGAAAATCGAACTCACATTTTTAAAGACATTGAAATAATTTACAACAACAATATTTTTGCATTCTTCTGATCCCATAATGCTTGTATAGAAAGTATTTTGCATCTCGTCTTTTGCTATGCCGGTCTAAATATATGTCAAAACTGTGCGTATTTTTTAGCACTATTTCAAAATCTCCAATTTTACTTTTTCAAAAATGTTGTTCAAGAAATTTTCCATAATCAATAATTGGACCTTAAGGTCATATTAACAAAGTATATGTGATTAAAAATGCCAAATATTGTAGGCATGCTGTTCTTAATTTGGCGAGGGCAGTTTTTTTATTTCAGCGGATTTGAAGAAAAATGTGATTTTGCATACTTTTTCAACTGTTAGGCTAAATTTTTTTGGTGTTTTCATATTTCAAATATCTTTTATCAAAATATTATACTATATATACGTTCTCAATACTGTTAATTAAGGTTAAATGGTAACACTATAAATTGTCCCCATTTAAGCTCAAAAGTCAAATTTTAGGAGGTTTATATTTTTTAAAAACAAAATATCGAAATAATATATATTTTTGGAAGAATTTCGATAAAAAATGTTTTAATAATTCTAAAAAATAATATTCTGGACTTATTTTCTGAAATTAACTCAGAAAAATTTTTTTTCTTCTTAATATAAATAAAATTAATTTATTTAATTTAATTCGTTTATTTGTTATTGCCTTTATATATTTTTAATATCTTTTAGACCCATCTTTTATTATACTGATCGACTCAGAATCACTTACAGAATCGCTTTCTGAGTCGATTTAGCGATGTCCGTCCATCTGTCCGTCTGTGTGTCCATGAAAACTTTCTAGTTAAACTACAGGTCGCAAATATAAATATATTTTGATCATATATAGCACATAAGCTTTTATCCGCCATAGAATGAACGCTGTTGAAATTAGTGAAAATCGATTCATGTTCAGACCAAGACCCCCATATAAATATGAGATAGACTTAATTTACCATAATATCCAAATTATCATATAGAAATTAGGTTTGTGTATATTTCTAGCCCAAAAATGGACCATATAGGACAATTCTTATTCATAGCCCCCATATAAAGTTGATTCCCGATTTTAACTTAAGTCTATCAAAAAACAAAAAAAATATTGCACAGATTTTTCGCTAATATGCTTTCTATATGTTTTTGCAAAACATGAGTGATCCTACCAAATATAGTCAAGATCGGTTCATTTCTCCACCTAGTCCCCATATAAAAATAACATCCGATATGTATTTTTTAATATCCGAAGGCAAAAAAATTATTAAAAATGCCACTCAAATTTGGTTTATGATTATTTTCTATATCTAATTAGTTGGACCTAAGAGATATGGTCTCTAAACGCATGATATAGGTTATCCTATAGTCGGTTTAGACCGACTATAGTTTTCTTACTTGTTTTTTTTTGAATATCCTCCACACCAATGTGCGGAGGGTATATATAAGTTTGTCATTTCCTTGACAATAATTAGAAGGAAAAAATATCTGGACCCCAAAAAATATATATATTCCTGATTCTTATAACAAACATTGTTAATTTAACGGTGTCCGTCTGTCAGCTTGTCCGTACCCAACAGTGCTTGTCATATAGAGTTTAAGGTCTTGTTGGGGGGGTTATTAAAGCTTCGGCCCAGTCGAATTTAACACTGTTACTTATTTTTGTTTTAAATTTGTTTATATTCTCAAGTTTAATAACTAATTCCCAAAAGTGGTTCATTCAAATTGTATTAAAACAGTTTAATACTACATTTTAATCTTAGCTAACATAAAAACTTTTGAAATATATTTTTCTTTAAATGTAAAGAATTATGCATAAATTTGTTGTAATATTATTAGCTGCCCGAAATGGGTTCAAATTTAATCCACTGATTTTTATAATGATAAATAAAAATGTTAAACTGCTTTATCAAGTTGAGCCTTCGTTTACTATAATTTGCATATACGTATTTCTCAAATTACAATAATAAATATTAATAAATTAATTTATAAACATAAAAACACACTCAGACGTACAAAACAAATAACACACTTTTTTTGATTTTATTCATAATGGCTGATTGTTTATTTTGGTCACGTTCACTTCCATTAGCTCAAATTGATAACCGTTCATATGAAGAACTAACGCGAACTGGAGACAACAAGTGGAATGACCTTGTTTTAGTAAATTTAACAAAAATATTTTATATAAAAAAAAAAGAATTAAGATAACTTTTTTAATCAGATAAACAAATAAATATTAGATATAAATGACAACATGTTCAAAACACTATTAAGTTTATTGTTTTTTATATTTTATAAATGAATATTAATTTTTCTACTGTCTAGTGATCCCACTATATGTCGATTGATATTTGTATTCTACTCATATAAAAAATTTTTATTGCAAATCATATGAATAAAATAATAATTAAAATCAAATCTACATAATTATATACTTATTAATAAAAAAAATTAAAAATTTATTTATTATTTATATAATAATATTAAGTGTTATTCCATTTTAATTTAATTTTTATTATTTCTAATTAATTGATTTACATTTATATTTTTATAAGCTTTTTATTAGTTCTCTCTGTCTGTCTGTTCGTTTATCTGAGGCATAATTTTTTAACAAAATTTTAACCCACTCCTCTATTAGTTAGAGCTCTGAAACTTTCAATATTTACCTAAAGTGTATGACAACACATTATTTAATAATACTTTACATTATTTGATCATTATTTCTTACGCTGAACCTGAATGAGTATAAAATAGCGTCTGAAATTTTTTTTGATTTATACGTGTATGGGGTTTTTAAAGCATGTTTATCATAATTTAATATCATTATGTTTCCTCTGGATATCCATTTACTATATTAAGTAGTATTATTTGATGTAAGAGCTAGCTTAAAAGTTCGGCCAATATAATCCCTAAACTTTGAAACCTTTTTCCAATTCTAAGATTATTCTTTCTTGTCTCCAAGTAAAAAAATTCGTCTTTATTGAACTTTCGTAAGATTTATATATATTATTATCTCTAAGCGTTTTGATAAAATTCGACATCTAATAAATTTTTCGGATACACCTATAATATTAATAGGCTAGGCGCTTTTTTCTTAATATCTATAATATTAATAGGCAAGGCGATTTCTTGTGACAGATGTAAGTTTCACAGTTTTACCCCGATTTTGACAAAAAAATTCTCATTTGAAAGGTATTTCTTTTTAGCTGTTACCCATATTTACAGATTTTCATCGTCTGGAATATTTTTTTGGAGTTATGATCGTTTAAAGTTGCTACTAACACATACATAAAATTATACAATGCTATATGTGTGTTTATTAAATTTGGTAATGTGTTTGTGTTAATATGTTGAGTTTGTTTTCTTCATTTAAAATGAGTTGAATTGTGAAGCATAACTTTAGGGACTTTACTAAATGAAAAAATAAAATTTCCTAAAATTTGCACTCGAATTTCGAGAGCTGGAATCTGCTAGTATTAAAGAATTTGTTAAAAAAAAAAAACTGAATATAAAACCAACTTCCTAGATGAACAATTTTTGTTAAAAAATATTTGATTAAGCATGAGTTGAAGAAATCGACGGAAAAAATTAAATTTTTTATTGTAATCGCTTAACGTCAAGCTTAATCGATTTTAACGTAATTTTCATTTCCATGCCATCTGTTTAACTTAATATTAAAAATTTAATATTAACAAAAACTGTATTCGAGTAACATCGTAACTTAGAAGTATCTTCAATGTTTCAATGTTTGACTCATAACTTTTGAAGCGATAATGCTTTTTTTTAAATCAAACTAATGAATATAATAAGAAAAAAACCTTTTTTTATTTCAACTATTAATTTTCAACTATCAGAGCCCAGCCCTCAAAATTCGAGTGCAAATTGTATGAAATTTTATTTTCATTAAATTTTTTTCCTTTCAAAGTTTTTTTAATCTATATATATTAGAGCGACTCACAAAAAAAGTGAGAAAAATGCCCCCCTAGAAATCTACCTTGGTTTGTTCTATAACGGCTCCCAAAACAGTTCTGGTCTAGCGTTAACCCATTCCGAGCTGGACTGTTTTAGAGGCATATTTTTTGTTTTTTGAAAATATTTTCATTTTTCCAGATCAACATATCCAATATGGCTATAGCATGATAGGTTTTTTCAAGACGAGTTCAACGGTATATAGAACATGTCCAAGCATATCCTAACTGTTGTGATATTTATTAAAATATATAATTTTTTATGGGTTTTGTATTAAAACGAGTCAATTAGAAAATCAAATCAACATTGAAAATAACATAAATTTATTTATTTGCTACTTGATTAAACTTTATATCATCCAGAGTTTAAAAAATTAATCAATTTGTGCACCATTTATTTTGAGGCATTTGAGTATGTTAATCAATTTTAGCCAATTCACAATTCAGTACAGGAGTTTTGATATTTATAATAAACACACATAGTATAGTAACCTTAAATGACCATTACTCCAACAAAAATGTTCCAGATGGTGCAAATCTGTAAATATGGCGGGCAGCTAAAAAGAAATGTCTTTTAAATCAGGTGTGTTTGGTCAAAATCGGTTGGTAACTAAAATTTTTATATCAGCCACAAGAAATCGCATTGCCTTTTAGTATTATAGATACCTCTTTAAGAAAAGGTACTTTTTTAAGAGAAGGTACTTTTTTAAAGAAAGGTAATTTTTAAAACCTTTTGTAGGAAAATGTACTTTTTTAAAAAAATGGTAATAGGAATAAATTCTTTTAGTAATAAAAAAGTACTTTTTTTTGAATAAAAACATACTTTTTAGAAAAGGTTTTTTTTTTTGGAAGAGGCCAACCAAATAAAGAAATTTATTTCCATGATGACTTTTTAAATGATTCAAGTGATATCTGTTATTTTGGCGGTGATGAACATAAATTTAATTTGTGCGAAAAATTAATCATTGGAATGAATTATCTGTACACGTTTTGGAGAATTTTTATTGTGCAAATGCTGTTAAAAACAAACATTAATATTTGATTTATAAGTTTCTTTTTAAATAAATTAAATAATTATATAAACAATTTCTGTATTTATATATACTAACAGAGTCCAGCCCTCTTAATTCGAGTACAAGTTGTAGGAATTTCATTTGTTTATGCATAAAAATTTTTATAATTTTAGCCAATTCACAATTCACTACAAATTTAATAAACACAAACACGGCATAGTATAGTTTTTTATTTGAAGCTTAAATAAGTGTCTTATGTATGTATTAGTAGTACTTTTAAATGAGTATTACTCCAAAAAAATGCACCAGATGGTTCATATCTGTAAATATAGTGAAATTCTGCGAAGAAATACCTTTTAAATGATATAACTTTTGCCAAAATTGGTTGGTAATTGAAGATGTCGAATATATCACAAGCAATCGTCTCGCCTATTAATATTACTGAAATTTAATCTGCTACCCTTAGGCCCAACAATATGTAAGTAAAATCTTATATTCTAATACCTGAAATTATTTAGTGGGCGGCATATCGGCTACTCGAAGCCGTGTATGAATTCAAATTTTTATAAGCTGTCTTTTCTACTACTGGCGTAATTTCAACAGAAGGACATACGAACACCACTAGGTAAACTTTATATAATAACCAAGAATATATTATAAAATATTACTAGTGGGATAGTTTCAGGTGATTAAATGTTTTACGATAATATCTCATTTGTGGTATGCCAATGTGCTAAAACTAAAAAACATTAAAAGAAATCGAAAAATGGGCTGAAAATTATATATTTTTTTCAATCAATTTGTTCAAAATAATTAAAGGTATTTTGGATTCATTTCTAGTTTAGCTAAGTAATAAATAAATTAATCAAATAATTATTATCTAGTTAAAATAATTTTAGAAAATGTTTTTATTATTTATTAGAATTTGTTAAAGAGTCGTATATTACTGGTATTAAATTCAATGGAATTTTCTGATGAATGCAAAACTTCACCTCAAAAATAAAAATAAAAACAAAAATGAAACTTATAGTCGATCTAGACCACATACTATACGTTTATAGAAAAGGTCTTAGGTCCAACAAATTGGATACAGAAAATAAGCAAAATTTGGATGGCATTAATATTAATTTTTTATGTGTAAACATCTATACGCGCAGTGGGGTAAAAATCTATTTCACAATACAATCACAAAGACAGCGTGAATATTTATAATTAATTTCCTCAATCATTTAAAAGTATTCTTGACTTTATAATTTATTCCATATATTTTACACAATTATCACTGGATTTAACATTAAAGCTAATCAAACATAAATAAAAATGAAAAATAAATGAATGCAAGTAAAAAGGAAGTGTTTGGATTTAAAATGAAGGCACACTTCGTAGGAAAGTGCTTGGACACAAAATGAAGGCACGATTTCATTAGGAAGTGTGTGAGGGAGCGAATAGCGTTATAAAAACGTTTTGAAAAATTAAAAATGAGAAATGAAAAATTAAAAATTAAAAATGAAAAATAAAAAAAACAAAAAATAAAAAATTAAAAATAAAAAATGAAAAATAACAAATGAAAAATGACAAATAAAAAATTAAAAATGAAAAATAAAAACTTAAAAATTAAAAATTAAAAATTAAAAATTAAAAATTTAAAATTTAAAATTAAAAATTAAAAATTAAAAATTAAAAATTAAAAATTAAAAATTAAAAATTAAAAATCAAAAATTAAAAATTAAAAATTAAAAATTAAAAATTAAAAATTAAAAATTAAAAATTAAAAATTAAAAATTAAAAATTAAAAATTAAAAATTAAAAATTAAAAATTAAAAATTAAAAATTAAAAATTAAAAATTAAAAATTAAAAATTAAAAATTAAAAATTAAAAATTAAAAATTAAAAATTAAAAATTAAAAATTAAAAATTAAAAATAAAAATTAAAAAAGAAAAATGAAAAATGAAAAATAAAAAATAAAAAATTAAAAATTAAAAATTAAAAATTAAAAATGAACAATGAAAAATGAAAAATGAAAAATGAAAAATGAAAAATGAAAAATGAAAAATGAAAAATGAAAAATGAAAAATGAAAAATGAAAAATGAAAAATGAAAAATAAAAAATGAAAAATGAAAAATAAAAAATGAAAAATGAAAAATAAAAATGAAAAATGAATATGAAAAATGTAAAATGAAAAATGAAAAATAAAAAATAAAAAATTAAAAATAAAAAATTAAAAATTACAAAAAAAAATTAAAAACAAAAAATGAAAAATAAAAAAATAAAAATTAAAAATAACAAATGAAAAATGACAAATAAAAAATTAAAAATGAAAAATAAAAAATTAAATATGAAAAATGAACAACGGAAATTGAAAAATGAACAAGTAAGAAATTACAGTCGGTCTGGATCAACTCTACGATACCCTATACCATGGTTTAGAGACCCTATCTTTTCGGTCCCACTAATTCGATATAGAAAATAGGCATAAGACAAATTTGAGTGGCATTGTTATTCATATTCTTGGCTCTAGATATGAAAAAGTTCATATCGGATGCTATATTTATATGGGCACTAAGTCGAAATATGGACCTATTTTGACCATATTTGGTAAAGTCACTTATATTTTGAGAAAATATATACAAACCAAATCTGAGAAAAATCTGTACAATATTTTTGTTTTTTTGTGATGATCGGGAAACAGCTCTATATAGGGCCCATGACTAAGAATTGTCCTATAGGGATCAATGGGTATAATAAACACATACAAACCCAATTTGACTGAGATCTATAAGATAATTTGGATCTTATGGCAATTTTTGTCGATTTCATAGGGGTCATTTATATGGGGAATAAGTCTGAACATAGATCGAATTCCACTAATTTAATAGCGTTCAGCCTATGGCCGGTGGAAGCTTATATACCAAATTTCATCAAAATATATTCATATTTGCGAACTGTAGTTTGATTAGAAAGTTTACATGGACACACAGACGGACGGACATCGCTAAATCGACTCAGAAAGTGATTCTGAGTCGAAAGTGATTCGGAGTCGATCGGTGTAATAAAAGATAGGTCTAAGTCAAATATTTTTGATAGTTAGAAACAGCAGCACAAAGTCATTATACCCAAACCACATGGTGGTATAGGGTATAAAAATAAAAAATAGAAAATTAAAAATGAAAAATGAAAAATAAAAAATTAAAAATTAAAAATAAAAAATAGAAAATGAAAAATAAAAAATAAAAAATGAAAAATGAAAAATTAACCAGTTGAAATAATAAATATTTTTATATTAGCAGAGCCCCTGTAGGTGTCTGCTATAAGTGATACATAGATGACGCTTTCTGTATGAGTTTAAAAAAGTGCCATAAAAAATCTTTAATTACTAAATGTTTACACATCTCCCCTGTGATCAGACACACATGATTTTTTTTATGATGCGTGGTAGAGAAGAAGAGAGCATATATTTCTAAAATTCATAACTACTCTGTATTCTCAATCAGACCGGTTTCTGGAATTTAAGCCTTCATCAGTGATTTTTATTAAACATTGTAATAATTGTTATGTTATAATTGATTATATTGTTTAAACATGAAATTTTTCTACTTAGAGCGGCCGTGAGGTTTGAACCTGTATCTATGTCACTTACAGTTTTTATATCATGAACCCTACAAGAAATGAATGACTGAAACTAACACATAAACAATTTTTGTACTAACACACTTGCAGTTTTTTTCTTTTTAAAAACATATGACTGTCAATGTTGCTGTTGTAGAGTTGTTTTTGTTAAGGTTTAGGAAAGGTAAGTAATTAATTAAATTAAAAGTTCAAGTTAATTTTTGTTGTTTCTTTAAGATTCTTCAAAATATGTCAGTGAATTCGTTAGTGTCATTCTCAATTGTGGTGGCACGTCCCTTCCACAATTTATTTTTTGCTCGCTTATGGCCTATTCCTGTTGGATCGTTAAGATATTGCTGTAGAATCTTCACAAACTTTCAATCTAGAACTTTTATACCTCTTAGGAAACGCATTTGTGTAAAGAATTATATTGTGCGACAATATGTTATATCCTGGATTTCGATTGTGAACGCTGTACCAGAAAATAATATGGTTATCTATTTGATATTATTGATGGACTTATTATGATGTTGGAAGATAATACACAAGAAATATAATTGTGTGAAACAACGCTGACACAGTTTATTAAATCGATTCGTAATGATTCCAGTTACGTGCGCATCGAAGACACTATAAATATATTGTTAATACATGCGCAATCACCAAATGAACTTATTAAGGTAATGCACTGACATTTTATTAAAAATTGTAGCTAGAAACAAAGTAAATCTTCCTTGCAGCATTTTACACTAATCCTTATATCTATCTTTCAGTCTGTTGCCATAACATGGATATGGGAGTTTGTTTTAATATTTGAATGTTTTAATTTATGCCATTCTGGAATATAGTGTCTGGAATATGATGTTGATAATATGAAATGAAATGAGTTTCTTCAAAAGAACAAAGATCTCAGAATATTGAACAAATTGATTTATGGAGGTATTATCACAATATCTCACACACCGTTCTGTACAAACAAAGGTAGCAGTATTTGAATGGATACATCATTTACTCATCAATTTTCCAAATGAATTGTATCAGGTTTGACCGAAATTGTTAATTCACAACACTCAAAAGGTAAGCTTTAACATAAATTGTTGATATATATGTGTTATAATAAATTGTTTTCTTTAAGGAACTACTGATTGCACTAAGGCCCATTACCGGAAATTTCTATTGAGTTTAGGGATGTTTCGAGTGAAAAGTCAGCAAAGTTGTTTAAATATCTGTTTTAAGTTAAGCCCATTGTCCTGTTTCAACATTGTCTCAAAGTTATCACCACGTTTCGGAATTAGTATTGTTGTGTTTTTAATATTTAATGTTTATTTTTAATTTTGAATTTGATTTTTAATACAATAAATAAATAAAAAATAATAAATCGGGTTTCATTATTATCAAGCGTGACCGGTCAATGATGATGTATATATCCATTAAATGTGACCGGTCAACGATGATATATATATCTATCATCGTTGACTACTAAACAGCGGTAAAGTGAGCAGTTCAGATATATATTATATGGTTTACATACTTTCATAGGTTAGAGTAAGATGCAAAATCACATGTACACAAAAGTTTCGGTCAGTTTTGGCATATTTGCCTTAATAAAATGATAGAAACTTTGTTCTACGCGATGACCGACACTTCAGTCAGTAGTGATGGTCATATCACCGGTCAAATGACCGTCACTGTTCTACTTCGTAGTAATCTCAGAAGATACAACACTGTCAAACAGAAAATCCTTATCTTTGATTTCAGATATTATGCATTTATACTTATAATTTCTACTATTCTCAGTTGCTTAGGAGTTATATATTATATCTGTAATATTAACAGGGTAGGCGATTTCTTGTGACCGATGTAAGTTTCACAGTTTTACCCCGATTTTGACAAAAAATTTATCATTGGAAAGGTATTTCTTTACAGATTTTCATCGTCTGGAACATTTTTTTGGAGTTATGATCGTTTAAAGTTCCTACTAACACATGCGTAAAATTATACAATGCTATGTGTGTGTCTATTAATTTGTTTATGTACTCAACTTCTTCATTTAAAATGGGATGAAAAATAATATTTCCTAGAATTTGCATTCGAATTTTGACCGCTGGAATCTGCTAGTATTTATTAATTTTTTTGGCTCCAGATATGAAAAATTTCATACTGAATGTTATATTTATATGGGGACCAAGTCCAAAAATGATAGAAAGATCTACGTGAAGATAGGGAGTCAGCTTTGCATTTGCATAACATAGAGTCTATTTGTATGGGAACTAAATCAGAACATGCATCGTTTTTCACAAATGTCAATAACGTTCGTTCTATTATTTGTAAAATATGTGGTAATTGATATTGTAGCAGTTTAAAAATACTACAGTTTAAAAAAATATTAAAAACGAAATACTTCACATAGATTAAATAATTCAACCAATAATGGCCATAAAATTGGTGTAAACGTAATGTGATAAGCTACTTAAATTTAAAAAAATTTGTGGCTTTTGTTATAATTTCTTCGCTTGGGCAACGCCTTTTTTTACAGCTGAGCTCTGTATATACTTCTGCGAAAGATTTTTTTTTTATTACTTCTTTTTTATTTCTACATTAAATATTTCTTATAGCGTTAATATAATCTTTGCTTGAAATCTTCTGTTTAAATGTAAGTGATTGCGTTAACATGGCACGTAATTGCAATTTGTGTTCAATATAAATTTATTGATAACTGGCGCCCCCAAGTTAATTTATATTTGAATTCACTTTGTTTGTATTACCTTCAAAACTAAAATGTCATTAAGGTGTTGCATTTGTTAGAAACTTTATTGATTTGTTCTACATGTTTGTAATTAATTAAAAAAGTATTTATAGAAAATTCTGTTGAAATAAAAAATAATTACAATTATTTTCAATTATTATGCCTGTCAGCATTACAAGGAAGGCAATAGCTTTCATAATATAAAAAAAAAATAAAATAAAAATTTCAAGAAGAAATAAATATCAAAACAATAAAAAAAAAGGTGATATATAACATCGAAACCAACTGAGTGTTCGATATCTTTCAAAATCAAATATTGTATATTAATATATTTTTAATATAAAAACTAAAAATCTATTGATTAAATCTGATTTAAAAATAAGGCCTACGAGCAGTGTAGTTAAGAATCGGTAGGCTTTTCTGAAGATGAGTGTGTTAAAGCGCATGACCAAAAAGTGCAAGTGCGAGTGTACGTGAGATAGATACAGGTTCACGGCCGCCCAAAGTAGCAAAATTTCATATGGAAACACTCCAATCAATTATAACATAACAAATACTACAATGTTCAATAAAATCACTGATGAAGACTGAAATGCCAGAAACCGGTTGGATTAAAAATACAGTGTACTTACCACGTACCATTAAACGAAATCAAAATTTGCATATCAATTACAGTATTAATTACAATATGTCTGAACAAATGACGAAAATCTAACAGCCTTTAAAGTTATTTTATGGGAAATATATTAGAAATGCTTAAAGTTCAAGTCTGAGAGTTTTTCTACAAAACAATAATCTTGAGTTCATCAAAACATAATAAATTATATACAAAAAAATTTAAATTAGAAAAACTGGTAATGTTTTCAAATGACACAAATAAGAAAATTATTGTCGTTCTAGAGTCTAGAACTGGAATGACTATGCGATACGCTACACCAGGCGTTTAGAAGTCTAAGGTCCAACTAATTCGGTACATAATATAAGCGTAAAAACAAATCTGAGTGGAATTTTTATTAATTTTTGGGCATGCAGTTCTAAGAAAATTCATATCGTATATTATATTTCTATGGGGACTAGGTTGAAAAATGCACCGATCCAGACCATATTTGGTGAAGTCACTTATTATGTGCAAAACCATACATATACTAAATGTGAGAAAAATTTGTGCAATATTTTTGTTTTTTGATAGACTTAAGTGAAGATCGGGAAGCAGCTTTATATGGGGGCTATGACTAAGAATTATTCTACGGGGTTTATTTTTGGACTACTAATTAATGAATATAATAAACTCACAAAAAATTAATTTAACGAAGATCTATAAGATAATATGGCAATTTAATTCGATATTGGTCATTTGTATTGGGGCTAGGCCCGAATATGCGCCGATTTAAACCAATTTCTATAGACTTCATCCTATGATCAAAGAAGCCCCCATAAAAAATTTTATTAAAATATATTCATATTTGCGATCTGTGGTTTGATTACAAGATTTACATAGACACAAACAAACGGACGGACAGACGGCCATCGCTAACCACATAGTGATGTAGGGTATAAAGGCCTAGTTAGCCACGCGTAATGGTAACGGCGCTGATTCAACCTGTCTTACGAAAAATAAATGCAAGTGCTTACCCAATTTAAGCTAAACGTATCGTATCGTTAGTTTTTTTTGATTTTAGATTTTTTGGTACGTTTGTACGTGACATTTGTGAACATTTTTGGTTCATTTTTAACGTTCTATAATTGCACTAAATGCCAGCGTTACGATATGATTCGGTTACATTTTAACAACGTGTGACTAACTAGGCTTTAAGAACTTGTAATATGTAAATTCAAATTTACAGCTCTTAAGAGAAAAACTTCTTTCATCTAAATTGTTAAATTGTCGTGGGTCAACCCCATTCCCCCTTATCCAATTGATCTGAAACTTGGCCCATTGTCTTGTTGTGACTACAGATTAATTTTGGAGTAGTCACGCACAGTCACGAAATGATCTAAATGTCATTTCCCCTCATCCGACCAATCTGAAACTTGCTGTAAAGAAAGATTAACTTTGACATAGTCACTCACAGTCACGCTTAGTCACGCACAGTCACGGAGAGATTAAAACCTCACTTCCCCTCATCCGATCGATCTGAAACTTTGTACATAGACTTGTTGTCGTCAAAGATTAATTTTACGATAGTCACACACAGTCACAGAGTGATTTAAACCCCATTTCCCTTCAACCGATTAATCTGAAACTTTGTCAATAGACTTGTTGTGACCAAAGATTAATTTTAAAATAGTCACGCAAATAAGGTACATTTTAATAAAAACTTTGTTTCTATGGGTTAGATTATTATTTTTATTAAAATCTGTAAATGGTTGTTTTATTTTCCTTAAGCTAGCAGATACTAGCGCTCGAAATTCGAGTGCAATTTCTAGGCAGCTTTATTTTTCAACTTAGCCAATTCACAAACCAAAACTTTTTTGGTTTATTATTATTGTGAATGAAGATAACAAACTCATTAACAAACACATATGTATAATTTTTTGTATGTGTTAGTAGCAACTTTAAATGCAATTTACTCAAAATATAGGAAAAAATTTAAAAATCTGTAAATCTGCCAAACGGCTAAAAAGAAATACCTCTCAAATAATATACGTTTGGTCAAAATCGGGATAAAACGGTAGAACAAAACATCGGTCACAAGAAATCGCCTGGCCTATTAATATTATAGATTAGGTATTTTTTAAAAAAATTTCTTTTTATTGTTATTTTTGTTTCCTATTGGCTATTGTTTGTATTTATTTCGGCATAATGGTAAAAATGTAGTGTGGCCATACCATCCTTAACTAAGATAACACGTATACCGATATATACACATGCATTAAGAAAATGATACAAGCGAAATACAAAATACAAAATTTTGAATGACAACTATAACAAAAACAACATAGAAAAATCATATAAGTTTTTTTTTAAATTTTTCTTGAAATCTCGAAACCGATTGGACCGATTTCGATAATTGCAAACTGCTCAGGATGTCAATGAATAATTATACACTGAACACTATGTGGTAATGACCACCGAAAATATTTGACCCATCTTTAATTATACCGACCGACTCAGAATCACTTTCTGAGACGATTTAGCAATGTCCGTCCGTCCGCCCGTTTGTGTGTCCATATAAACCTTGAAATCAAACAAAAGGTAGCAAAATTGGGTTTGTATACGTTTATTACAACAATTTATCAATAGTGCAAAAATAAAGCCTTTAGGATAATTCTTAGTCATAGCCCCCATATGAAGCTGATTCCCGATCTTCAGATAAATCTATCAAAAAACAAAAATTTTGTACAGATTTTTCTCAAATTTAGTATGTATAAATTTTTTCAAAAAATAAGTGATCTTAGCTAATATGATCAGGATCGGACCTAGTACCCATACAAATATAGCATCCGATATGGACTTTTTCATACCCGAAGGCAAAAAAAATAATAACAATGCCACTAAATTTTGGTTTATCCTTATTTTCTATATCTAATTAGTTGGACCTAAGAGATAGGGTCTCTAAACGCATTGTATAGGGTGGGGTATAGTCGGCCTAGAGCGACTATTATAATGTTACTTGTTTTCACTAAAAACGGAAAACCCAAGTGACCTATAATGGCATGATCGTCATTTTCACAGACGGACAGACGGACAGACGGACATCAACTCTGCTTTTTATAAGAAATAGTTCGAAATAGTTTACCCTCAACGATTAGGGATGTTAGCAATGCCTCACTTTTTAAGAAAATAATTCTCGAGATACAGATAGCAATTTTTATTTTAACACATCCTCTACGTTACACACAATTATCACTTGTCAAAATAGTTTTTATGTTAATATTAAAAAAATATTTTTTTTTTACTTTAAGTAATATTAAAATTTGTCTATCAAAACTTTATTTCTATTTCTATTTTTAATTTTTATTTCATTTGTGTTTTCATATTTTCTTCTTTTTAAATTAATTTGTATATATTTTTGTTTTCTTAATTATACGCATGTTTATATGTTTAATGCTTAAGATTTATATTTAATGTTTAATGCTTTTCCTTTACTCACTTATTTTTTAATTATTTCTTTTATTAAATTTAAATATTATATTGAAGATTACACGTCTTGTTGAGTGGGATACCAAATTTAATAAATAAATAATTAAATGAAAAAAAATATACATTTTATAATTATTACAAACATATGTATGCCCACTCACTTTGAAGTGTATAAAAACTGTGTTTTCCATGTAATTCAAATCTTAGGTGAATTTTGGGATATCCTTTATATGGTTTTGGCTGTCTTAGCTATTTTGAACATTCCTTAGCTAATGTGGTATATTATATAGTCCACTTTGTTTTTCTATTACACTTTTATTATCTCTTGAACAAAAAAAATCCTCACTGCATTTATTTTAAGTAAATAATTACTAGAAAATTTAAACTTCAAAATTGTACAACTCACTTATAAATTTCCCCTATAAAGGTCATGGCAAGGTTATGAACATGCAAAAATATTTTATTCTTCGTAACCACCAGCAAGCTAACTACCTTTAGCAATTTTCTTTAATAATAAAAAGTTCCCTCTAAATTATATTTTTTTTACATCAAGTGTCATTGTAAGGTCAAATTCAAACAAAGTGGTTGTTGTTTTTCCTGTAACGAATGTAGGAAAATTTGTTTTCATAAATAACTAAAAATGGTTGGTGATTTCTACTTTAGAGATAAAGAAACAAAAAAAAAAAAAACTGCACAATCAATACCACCAACATTAATCCCAACAACAAAAGACTGAAATTGAGCATTCAAAATAAAACAAATAAAAAATCATTACATTTTCCACACCCAGCCATTAAGAGTTGAACGAAATGTTACAAAAAATAAAATTAAAATAAAAAAATAAAAATAAAAAAATATCGCTACCAATCAACCGACACCTACTTTCTTTTTAAATACAAAAAAAAACCATCTTGTAATTTTCAAACAATAAAACACCAGAAAGAAAGGTAAAAGCTCGAAAACCAACAAAAAAAAAAACAAGTCACGATTTTAACCACATAACATTTGGAAAAATTTGCAAATAACAGCAAACGACCTAAATGAAATTTAAAAAGTTTTTGCCCATGTAAAATGTTTGTCGATATGTTAGACCAGTTGTTCATCCGACTGGCATTCTCACCAGTCTCACACAAATTGAACTTGTCAGAATAGCACTCTTGTAAAAATTCTATTTTAATTTAAAATTTCATTAAATGAAATGAAAGCAAATATTCAAACTATGAAAAACCAGTTAAACCAAAATGTTCATTTAGCAGTTTTTCTCTCTCTCTTTCTCTTTCTCTCTTTTCGAACACTTTAGCCAAAGTGAAAAATATTTTTGCAATAAAACTATTTAACTAATCGTAAGCAAGCAAGCACTCTTTCACTTTATGTGCATTATGGTGTTTAAAAGTTATTTTTTTCTGTTGTTTGGTTTTTATAGCACATCACGTTGCTTATTTTTGGGTGGAAAGTTTTTTTTTTTGTTTTTTGGTAAAATGTCTCAAAAAATAAGAAAACTGTTTTAAGCTGCATTGATGCAAGACTAGTAGTTGCACTCTACTGAGAGTGTTGGGTGTCAACAGAGCGTGACGACCTTTAGATGGAAAAGCCAAAAACTACTTTTTTCATTTAATCGAATAGTGCCTGTTTAGTGTTTGGTTTTGATATTGGTATTGGTTTTGATATGTAAAAGTGTTAAGAACATGACAACGACCTTAGCAAACAGTTGAATTGGCTTAAGATATTCAAAACGGTTAATTTTGTATTTATAATATAAATTTTATAACAGTTTGTAACAACGATGTTTAAATAATTAAGATTTTGCAATTTTTTGTTTTTTTGTAGTATTGAGGAATATATCGAGCCATGACCGCAAAACTAGCTTAAGCGTCACAATTAAATTTTACAGCAGAACTTTTTTTTTTTTCAATTATCTTTTGCTTTTTCCTTACATACATATTTTTGCCTGTAAATTCGTAACGGTACTCCGTGCACCTATCAAATATTAATAGAAGATGAAAATTGTCGTATATCAACGATCGAAATTTTGCATATCTCGCTAACTCTCATGTATGATAACTCTCTTAAGTTTTGCTTATTTCCAAAGTATTGAAAAAACTCGTTTATTATTCCGCACTATAAATCTGGTAGCCGCAGAGATGCTACTAATTATAGAGCAATTGTAAAACTAAATGCTATACCAAAACTTTTTGAGAAAATTTTAATCTATATACCGTCAGACGAAATGTCATCAGTTCTATCACCAGCTCAACATGGTTTTTGCAAAGGACGGTCTACGCCTACTAATCTAACGGAATTTACTTCATATATAAATTCTGGATTCTGCAAAAATAAACAAACTGATGTTATATACACAGATTTCAGCAAAACTTTTGATAAAGTCGGCCATGCTCTACGGCTAGCGAAGCTTGATATTATTGGATTCTCCGGCAACTTCCTAAAATGGATTCGGTCGTACTTAAAACATCGTAAGCAATGTGCAATTTTCAATAACTCTAAAGCGAAATATATAGATGTTACTTCCGGTGTCCCTGAAGGGAGACACCATGGAACACTCCTATTCTTGCTTTTTATTATTCATCTCACGAAGTCTATTCAATATTGTAATATTATATATGCCGACGATGTAAAAATATACTCAACTCTCATAAACGATGAAGACAGTATACGTCTCCAGTGTGACCTAAGTAGCTTCTACAAATGGTGCAATGCAAACTTAACGGAATTAAATCTTAAAATATGTCAGTCTATGACCTTCTGTAGATATTCGCCATCTTCGAACGACCATGTCAAAACTAAACTTAGTTGGCCCATTCATAGATTTGGGAGTTCACTTCGATAAAAGACAAAGTTATAATTATCATGTAACAATGACTGTTAATAACGCAAATGGTGTTTTATGTGTTGTAACACCCTGGGCAAATGAATTTAATGATCCTAATTTAACAAAAAATCTATTTACATACGTCTTTTGTCAGGTCGATACTTGTATTCGCATCAGTCATCTTTCTTCATCAAAAAACTTGAATCAGTTCAGAAACAATTCTTACTGATTTGTCTTCGATATCTCCGGTGGAATGTGAAATTGAGTCTCCCACCCTATCGCAATCGTTTGGCTCTAATAAAGCTTCCAACGTTGAAAAGTAGAAAGATCATTTTTAATCAGAGTTCAGAAAAAAAAAAAAACACCCACTGAATAAAAAACTCGTACGTATATGTAAACAAACACAAATATTTTTATTTTCTTATCAATTATGTGTGTTTCTAAATTTTGCACGGTGCCGAACACAATCATGAATATCTTTCGTCTTAATATTTGGTTCTGTAGACGAACATGTTTCTATCACGTATTTCTTTTTTCCAACACTTTTAAACCACAGAAGTTCGAGTGTAGCTTTATTTTAAGTTCTTGTTCTTGCACGTGTATTGCTCAAAAACAGAACATGAACAATAAACATAATAAAAATAAAAAAATTATAAAAAAAAGAAATTAATTCATAAACAACATATAAAATTTCTCTGTTTTCTATTTTATTATTATCTTCTTATTTTTATTTTTTTATAACTGCTAATGAATTATAATAGATTTTTTTAAATAAATTTGTTTGTTCGCGTTCAAAAACTAAAATAAAGCTATACTCGAACCTGTTTATTGTTCGTGTTCTGTTTTTTTATCAGTGCACGTGCAAGAAAACGAACTTAAAATAAATCTACACACGAACCTGTGTGGTTTATGTGTATTCGAAACAAAAAATACGTGATAGGAACATGTTCGTATACAATATGGTGGCCCTGCATTATATAGAGAAAAAAAGTGTTAAACTCTCGGTGGCACCCCCTAGAAATATGCGAATAGCAAAAAAAAAAAAAAAACTGAGAAATATAAAGTTTTGGGCCAATCAAAAAAACATTTAGAGCTGGCTCAACGCGAGTGAAAATTTCAAGTGTGTTTTATATGGGGAAAATATGACTTTTTTCAGATTTTACGAAAATTTCGGTCTATAGTATAATTTTTCCGACAAGCTGTTATTTAATTCGGGATTAATATTAAATTATCCTTTCAAGAACCTATAAAACTTCAAAATCGAATAAAAACTCGCCACGAATTAGCAAATGACCCAGACCACTTTTGTGCCAAAAAAAACTAGGTCATGCAATTTGATGGCATTTTTTTCAACTTTAAGAAATTAATTAAAGCCAACATTTTGTTTTAGTCTCTATACCTGTAAGTACTCAGATATGAAGTATTGTTTTATTACCATCTTGTTAACCTATTAAGCATTGAGACCGAAAAGGGAAAATTTTTTTGATAAAATTTTTAAAACTCCTTTTTCAAGTTTTGAAAAATTTTCTTAAACCAAATTTAAAAAAATTGATCTAGCTCTTCAAGGTCTTGTTAAGTCCGTATCAGGGATCAACTGTGTGAATTTTTAGGTAAATCCCTACGCCAGAAATTTTTTGATAAGGATTTAATTTTTGCGGATTTCGAGAAAAATGGGATTTTTGTAAAATATCCTGTAAATATACTATTTCTAAATACTTTGTATCAAAAATTCATCACTTCTCTACTTTTAAATATTATGTTTTATCTTTATAGCCTGGGGTTTCGGAAAAAAAATATTATAACCCCATTAACCCTTTTGGAATTGGGGTCACATATGACCCCAAGCTAATAAAAAACAATTTATTCAAAAAATTCAAATATTTATATTAAAATATAAAAACTAAATGGGTCGAACTTCCGTTCCTAAAATTTGAAATAAATCCGAGAACGTTGACCCATTAAATAAAATTACCGAAAACGAGTTTTTCTATTTAAAAAAAAAAATAATTAGGTTATTTGTTATTTATTTAACCCTTCAGTGCTGCTGGGATCAAAATAATCCATTGTGATATATCTTTGGTGCAATTATCAGCTTATTGGTCGCGAATATAAATTAAAACAACTTTTAACCAATTTTATTATAAAATTCTTTAATTTTTAAAAACTATCTACATATATTTTTCTGAATGAAATAAGAAGACCAAAAATGACCCAAAGCTAATAAAAGACATTTTTTTCAAAAGAATATGAAATATAAAATTAATTCTATTTATTTTTGGTGTATATAAGGCTGATTTAGTGTGCGATTCAAATTGTTTTCTGTAATTACTTACGACTTTGTAATAAGTATTGCTTTTCTTTAATTTGATAGTATTATATTAATTTTATATTCCATATTCTTTTGAATAAAATGTCTCTTATTAGCTTCGGGCCATTTGTGGGTCTTCTTATTTTATTTAGAAAAATATAGTTAGTTTTTATACATCAAATAATTTTATAACAAAATTGGTCGACTTTTTATAAAGATTAAGAATATCTCCACTATATGGGATCGTAAATTCATTTTTCGGCACATTACGTATGGATGACAACCTGCTTAAGCTATTTATCAGTTTGTGAGAGTGTCCACAGTGATGTGGAGGACAGAATAAATATTAAAAAAGCCTAAAAATAGTTTTATTAATTTGTTGCTCTTAAAATAACAATAACAGTTAATTGAGCTACAGCAGGGTATTTATGTAAATGAAAAGAGCAAATTTAATTGACCTCCACATGATCGTGTAGGTTCTCCAGGGCTGGCTTATGCTGGTGTATGCTGGTGTAACAGCATAAGCCAGTGAGTTCATGTAGTCTCATGGGAAGTAATCGAGGGGGAAATTGTCAGGTCCATTTCTCGAAATTAACTTATCGCTAAATTTTGATAGCAATAAGTCGATGGTTGCAGTCGCCGTATGGTACGTAGTTTCATCCTGTTGAAAACACATCCCGCCCGGATCAATGTCATCCATATTTTCAAAAAAAAAAATCATTGACCATGGTGCGGTAACGCCAGATTCGGCTTGATTTTATAAGAAATTAGGTCCGCTGATGACACTAGCGTATAAACCGCAGCAAACAGTGCATTTTTCTGAATAAATCGATGAATGAATGAATCAAATGAATCGGCAATGAATCGATAAATGTGGATCTTCTTCCATACTTTTGTTTACAGCGGCGGTATTCTCTTCAGTGCGTACTTTTCTTCGACGTGTTGGTGTCATTTGGACAGTATTTGATATTAAATCTGTCCACAAGTCGACAAATAGCTTGATCAGATGGACAATTATCTGCGCCATAAGAATCACAAAGTCATCGATATTATATATTATATCTATATATATATATATATATTAAATCCTGTCACTCCTATGAGAGCATAGGGCCACAAAAAATTGCTTCCATCTCCATCTGTCTGACTCTAGACCTTTGAATTCATTCCACCTCATTCGCGTAGATTCGATGTCTTTAATGAGCTGTTTTTTCCACGTATGTGCGGGACGTCCTCTTCTACGAGATCCTTGTGGGATCCAGTCGGGATATTTCTTTACCAATAGGCCTTTGGATGCATAATATCCATAACCGTTCGTTGGTAATTACCTCAGGCCACCTTATTCTGAGCAAACGGCGGAGACATCGGTTCACAAAAACTTGGAGATGGTGTACGAGCCTGGGAGATGCGTTCCACGTTTCGCAACCATAAGGTAAAATGGACTTGACGTTCTAGTTGAAGATTCTGATTTTTGTTCGGCGGGATAGTACTGTCGAGTTCCAGATATTTTTGAGAGTGCCGAATGCCTGACCAGCCTTTTTTACCTGGTTTAGGATGTCATCTTCGCTGCCTCCATTAGTTGTTATTACGCTACCCAGGTAGCAGAAAGACTGTACGTTTTCGAGTGAGTTGCTATTGATCTCAAATGGTATATCGATGTTTGTGTTTATACGCAGAGTTTTAGTTTTTTTCGAGCCCAGCCCTGGAGGCGAGCTTGCTTAACGCATTCAGCTTTGCTTTCAGATCTTCGTATTTGTGTGCTGAAGGCAGATGTCATCTGCATAGTTTATCCTTGGAGCCCCCATTGTATGCCTTTTTGGTTGCTCATCGCCTTAAGCATAATGACACCGACGACTAGGTTGAACAAAGTGGGTGAAAGTATGGAATCTTGTCGAACGCCGGCTTTGATACTGATCCAATTGCTGAGCTGATTCTCATGCAGCACGCTGCAAGTTGCATTTATATACAGATTTTTTATTAAAGTAACGATCCTTTCCGGCATGCCTCTGCAACGCAGCGCTTCAAATATTGTCTCATGTCATAGCACATCGAAGGCTTTAGTGAAATCGATAAATGCTATATAAAGAAGCGAGCGGTATTCGATGCTTTGCTCTACTTACTATAATTCGTAGGCTATTGATGTGATCAACACATGATTTGTTCACTCTGAAGCCAGCTTGTTCTTCACGAAAGTGCGGCTATAATGCGTTGAGAAGTCGCTTGTTAATAATGTGTGCTATTAGTTTATTGATAGTGCATAGAAGAGTGATTCCTCTCCAGTTGTTGCAACACGCGAGATCACCTTTCTTGGGGAGTTTCACTATCACGCCTTGTTTGATCTCGTTGGAAAGTGTACTGTTCTGCCACAAAGACTGTATAACGGGAAGGATGAGGGTTGCGCTAGAGAGAGGGTCCGCTTTGAGAAGCTCAGCTGCAATGTTGTCAACACCCGCTGATTTGTTGTTTTTAAGTGCTTCAGTGCTTTCAGCAACCTCGAAGACAGTTGGACATGCAGTCTGTATGTCATCGTTGGCGCTATGGCTTACGCAGTCGCAGATATAGGTAGTGGTTTCTATGTCCAATGAAAGAAGTTTGGTGTAGAAGTCTTCCCATACTCACAGTTGCAAGTTAGCGGAATAACAAGTTCCCCTCTGTCATTTCGTACCGGTTTACTTGACGTTCTGGCACGGTTACTAAGAATCTTAGTAGCTTTGTAGAGGTCTTTGTTATGGTGGGTTTCTGCTGCCATTTGTGCCTCAGAGGCAATGCTGTCGATCCATCTTCGCTTGTTGCTACGTGCACTGTATCTTACTAAGCGGTTGAGGCGGTTGTGTTCTGCTTGCCATACGGCTTTGCTGCGACGAGTTCTTGCTGAGTCTAGCTCTGCTTTAGCTTTTTTTTTCTTTCCGAAATCATATCCCAAGTGTTGTTGGAAATCCATTCCTTTCGTTGGGTTTGGATAGTGCCAAGGTGGTCTGCTTGTCAGCTTGTTAAAAGATAGATGTTCTGCCAGCTGGCCCGAGAGGTTGCGGGAATGTTATTGGTAACTGTGCTTAAAGCATTTACATAGGTTGCACCAGCACATGGTGATCGGAGTCGGTTTAAGTTAAACCTTCTTGATGCTCGTTGCTCTCCGCTTATAGCAGCGACTTTGAAGCGCAACGATCTTACTAGTAAGTGGTGATCGCTGGCGAAATCCGCACCTCGCTTGGTCCTTATATCTAGGAGAGAGCCACACCACTTTCTGCTGAGCATGATATGGTCAATTTGGTTTTCTGTTTTCTGGGGACCTCCATGTTGCCTTACGGATTTGTTTGTGTGGGAACACCATACCGCCAATTACTAAATTGTTCGCTACGCAGGCATCAATCAGTAATGAGCCGTTTTATGTACCATTTCCGATACCGTGGGTGCTCATTACATTTTCTACAGATCTGTCCCAGGAACCTACTTGCGCACTAAAGTCTCCTAGGACGATTACAATGTCTCCTTTAGGTATGTTGGCAAACACAGCGTTTAGGGCGTTGTAAAATCTTCTTTGACGGAAAGAGCGACTACCTCTGTAGGCGCGTAACATTGAATGCAAGTGAGATTTCTGGCTTTGGTGCGAAATCTTGCTTCGATTATTCGTTGGAAGTGCGGCTTCCAGTCTAAAAGAACATTCTTTGTAATTTTAGGTAGCAGAAAGCCAACACCGTAGGTTCTTGGTTGGCCACTCGGTTTGCTGGAGAATACAAATGTGTACCTATCTGATGTAGTAAACTCACCAAAGTCTGGCCACCTTGTTTTAGACAGCCCTAAGATGTGGATATTATAGTCTTTGCACTCTTTACATACTTGAGTTTGTCGGGTTGATTTCCTCTTCTATTTGTTGTGGCTTCATTAATCAGAGAGAAATTTAAGGCGAGTAGCTGATTGGGCTACCGCACCCGAGTCTAGTGTTGGGGCTGCCGACTGTAGCCTCCAGACAGGCATATGTGGGACAGTGATTCTTTTGAAGAGCCTGAGCGCCGCCGTTGACTTACTTTAAAGTTCTTCCGGCACCATCTCTATTGCGCACTCTTGCTCAAGCGGACAACTCCGCTCGCAAATAAGTATATTGTGGTCATATCGTAAACGGGGGTTTTTTTAGGTAGTTTTCCATCTTCTGACTATTTGGTCCGCGGGAGGTATTTCATTTTCCTCCTACCACCCGTACCTGGGAGGCGTTCGCTATCCGCCATCTGCGACGCGTCCTCAAGGGGTTACATCCTCCCCCGAAAATAAAGTCGTCTATAAGTTTCGGGAATTGAATTAATTCACGATGCTTTGCCAGGGTATACTGATCATAAATGTCAAAAAGTGAGTGCAGTATGATAGTTCATTTGACCGCTAACCCTTTTGTACATTCTATTTAAGCAAACAAAAAACAATGTTTATATCTAGAAAATTTGTTATGGTATTCTAAATTCACAATAAATGATTTTAATTCAGAAAAAATGAGCTTTTAGCGCGATTCCGACCAGCGTTTATAAAAATTATTAAGAAATCGCTTCTGCTTTTCTCACTATTTCGATTTTATTATTCGCAAGCAGCATTTTTTTTTTTACTTTTAGAACAACACTATTTCCGCAATTAAAAAGTTCCTTATACAATTCACTATATGGCAATTGGAATGATTACATTTTCTGTTTCACACTATGTTTGACAGTTTTATTATACTTTTGCTTTGTCAAATTTAATTATCAATACAAACGGTTTTATTAATCAAATTAAATGCTATCAATCAATTATTAGCAAATTGTTGTTATAATTGATAACTGTCATATCATAAAAAAGTTTGTGCCAATATTCGTAAAATTTTGTGGAATATTTATAAGTTGAAAGTCTGTGGATTTTTTGGTTAAATTAAAAAAATAGACTCTCACCCTTCATTTCGTTGCGATAGGCAGACGGAGGTAGCCGGAAGTATCCAAGGAAAACTGCAAACGTTAAAATTTATAAAGTCATTTTAATTCGATCATATCTACTTAACTACATATGCTTTCCAAATCTATAATATTAATAGGCGAGGCGATTTCTTGTGACAGATGTTTTGTTCTGCCATTTTATCCCGATTTTAACCAAACGTATATTATTTGAAAGGTGTTTCTTTTTAGCCGTTTTGCAGATTTACAGATTTTAAAATTTTTTCCTTTATTTTGCATTTAAAGATGCTACTAACACATACATAAAATTATACATATGCTATGTGTGTGTTTATTAAATTCGTCAATGTGTATGCTAATGAGTTTGTTTTCTTCATTCACAATAATTACAAACCAAAAAAATGTTGGTTTGTGAATCGGCTAAGTTGAAAAATAAAGTTGCCTAGAAATTGCACTCGAATTTCGAGCGCTGGAATCAGCTAGTTTTCAATTAACACTTTGAGCCCCACATGCCCACCCGTGGTCATTTTATTTCCGCACCGGTGGACCGCGTGCTGACGAGTGGTTATTCATTAGCTGGGACCAAAATTTGTTTACTTAGTTTTATTGATATTTTGCAATTGGTGTGACTTTGTGATATTTATTTTTGATAAATCAAATGTATTTTTGTTGTTTTTTCCCGTTTTTTTTGTGACCATCGGTGGTCACGTTGTCCCCGAATGTCGAAATTCATCTTGGGCCCAAGTGGCCACCAGTGGGCATACTCTAATTTTATATTTTTATGTTTTTATCTTTTTATCAAAAGAGAGTGTCCAGAAAGAGATGTTTTACATGCTATAAAACAATGTCCAAAAACACAACGCGGCGTATGCGCGAAAAAATGCCAAAAGGGTGAACACTATTTGAACCATGAAAATACTTATAATTTTCAAAGTGATGTGTTAATAAAATGCAAAAAATTTTGATTATTATCCTCTTTGAAGTCATGGGGTGAAAATATTCAAAAAGGGGGAACATTGTGGAAATATTCTCACACTATGACCCGATTTACGAACGGTCGACTTTGAGACCTTTCGATTCATGTATAAAATAAGGTTGCTCTTATTCGAAAAAACTGCAAATAAAATGCGACATTTTTTGTCAGAAAAGAAAACGGCATTAGTGTGCACAAGCATGGTTATAATATTGTGTTTAGAACACGGTTGGGGGTTATCAATAATGTAGTACTATTTGTTTGTTATTGTAGTTTGATTGCTAACTAATAATTTCTGTTCGATATCAACTAAATTATTAGTCATCTCTTATTTCATTTTGTAGCTCAATCGGAGATTTACCTACAAGCAACCGTTAATTAAATTTTTTTAAATTATTTCATAAAATTTATTTTTTTTTTCTTAAAATCATTAAAACATTTAATTACATTTAAGAAACTCACAATTGAAATGAAGTATTGTTGTTATCATTTAATTACAGGATTTTAGTTAGAATTCCTCGCCATCTATTATTTATTTACAAAAAGCATAATTGATTATTCTCTTAACTAAATGTCTGCAAAGCAAAAATTCCCACCTTAAGTTGAAGTATATAATATACAAGTACAATTTAGAGCACGGACTAGCGTACAGTCATAGTTTTACCATAATGACTAATTTTCTTTTCATTGTATATTTATTTTACTTGTGCTCCAACTCTTATTCATTATGATATTCTTTCTTATTCTACTCCTCTACAGGTTCCTAATACGCCACTAACAATGTCAACACACCAAAATAATGGCTTTAACTTCACATCAGCAAACTCCTCTATAGCATCATCCGCAATGTTGTCGTCGACATCATCGTCGTCATCGTCATCTTCGTCGCCATCGTTGTCATTACCCGCCTCTTGTTCTTTACAACAAACTGCGCTAACGACGTCTACATGCTCATTGTCCTCGACATCGGGCTCGTCAGCGCCATCTGGTACATATGTTGTACCACCCATGGAGACATCGTCATCTTCATTGACATCGACATCCTCGTCCTTGTCATCATCATCATCATCTTTATCAGCATCATCATCATGTTCATCCACAATACCTTCAGCTACTTCACCATCATCTTTGACATGTTTGCATCAAAAACGTTTTCTAGATTGTCAACAATTACATGCGCATCCTATGGAGTCGTTTAATAAAGGTAAGTTTCATTTTCATTTACATTTTTGTCTTGAAAATTTCAATTCCTTTCGTTCGAGTATGCGTTGGTGTTTTTGTTGGTATGGTATTGGTGTCGTGGTAATAGGTAGAGAGGAAAAACAATAACTAGTGCACAGTTTTAAGCAGGAAGGCGAGTGTGAGAAATTATTTTAATTTCAATTTTAATTTACGCCAAGAATTTTAATCACGAATTCTGACAGACTGATTAACAAGGAATTGTTAAAAACCTGCTATAAAATTGTTAAACTTCTGACTTGATGAATAGTTAATATGATTTTATATAAGTTTTCGTGCGTTAACAATCATATTTCGAAGACAATGGAAAATAATATTTCACATAAAAATAGCAGCTGCAAATATACTCTAAAAGAATTTAGAGTTTTTAACCCAAAAGTATACTGTAATTTTTTTTTTCATTATAGAATTAAAGCATACTTTTAACGTTTGAATACAAAATTGAAGAGATTTTAATCAAAAAGAATTTAAAACATTCAGAACGTGTTTGCGATAAGAAACATTTGCTCTAACTACCTAACACTTGTTTCAAATACAAATTAACTTATTTGCTGTTGTTACAAACAACTTATTTACTTTTTGCTCGATTTAACTGATTTGGTAAATAATGACTGAATGTTTCTCGACTGTTTAGGGGAAACCTTTAAATAGGTTCTAATTTGTTAGCAAACACATTAAATTGTTTGTGTTTGAGGCAACATGCTGCGTACTTTTGAAAACATGAACTGATTTTTAAAATCAATGCGTATTTGTTTACCAGTTTGACGTTTTTGGAAACATACTCGTACATTAGGATGTTTCATTAAGATGACTAATGTATTGATGACTTCATTGTCATTAGTAAATATGTAAAATAACAGTAGCATTTACGTACCCGTAGTTCTAAACAACTTAAAAGTTGAATTTCCTTTTTATACCCTATACCATTATGTGGTCAGGGTAAAATGACTTTGGCTGATGTCCGTAACTACCAAAAATATTTAGCCTAGAGCTTTTATTATACCGATCGACTGAGAATCCCTTTCCGTGTCGATTTGACGATGACGGACGGACTATGTGGCCAAGTAAACCTTGTAATCTACTACAGGTCCCAAATACAAGCATATTTTGATAAAATTTAGTATTAAAGCTTTTATCGGCCATAGGACGAACGCCATTAAAATTGGTGAAAATCGGTTAATATTCCGACCTAGTCCCCATACAAATGACCGGTAGGAGATCGACTTAAATTGCCACAATATCCGAATTATCATATAGATCTCGATGAAATTGGGTTGTATATGTTTATCACATCTATTTATCAGTAGTCCAAAAATGAACCCTATAGGAAAGTTCTTAGTCATGACCACCATATAAAGCTTCTTCCCGATCTTCACTTAAATCTACCAAAAAAACAAAAATATTACACAGATTTTTCTCAAATTTGCTTTGATCACGTTTTTGTAAAAAATAAGTGACTTTACCAAATATGGTGGGGATCGATCCATTTTTGGACCTAGTCCGCATATACGAAGCCGAAGGGGAAAAATTATTAACAATGCCACTCAAATTTGGTATATGCTTATTTTCTATATCTAATTAGTTGGACCTAAGAGATGGTATAGGGTATCGTATGTTCGATTTACACCAACTATAATTTTCTTACTTGTTTAATTTTGTAATTTGCTTCATTCTTAATGACACAATTTTTTGATTTAATTTAAATCTTTAATGAAAATATTTCTATAATGAGGGCGGTCACAGAATAACCCATATTGATGTATAGAACGCGACAGTAATTAGAAGAATTGAAAGGGTTGCCAACCATATTAAATATATGTTTTCAGTTTTGGGGGCCATCACAAGTAACGATCTCACTGAATTTCTGAACATGGAAAAAATTGATCACCGTTTTATAATTTAATACTTTCACTTGAAAGGTCTCACTCCCATCAATATTAAAAACTAGCTAGATTCTACTCTGAGAAAGTCTGCTCCTTCGTTTATGGCGATAAAATGTTTGGTAGCAGTGTTAAAACGAGGCAGTACAAATTAAATGAACACCGTAGTGTTCATTCAATTGACGTGGCTATGCCAGAGAGGGTTAAGAAAATCTATAAAATGAGCTAGCTAAAATGATAGGCTTTTCGAAATGTACTATGCAGCGAATATTTACCGAAAATTTAGAGATAAGAAAGCTGTCCGCAATATGGGTGCCGCGTTTGGTCACAATAGAACAAAAAGAATGTCATGAAGATGTTTAAATAGAGTGTTTGGCATTGATTCACCCCAATAAAGACTAGTTTTTGAGTCGATTCATACCGATTCACACCTTATACAAATGAGGAGTCAAAACAGTCGACTACAGTGGGAGAATCCTGTAAAAAAAGGGGGAATATAGTGCTATCAGCCGGCAGCCTTATGGCGCCAGTTTTTTGGGATGCACGTGGAATAATTTTTATTGATTATCTTCAAGAAGGACAAACAATCAATGGCAAGTATTATCCTGAATTATTGCAGCGTTCAAGTGACAAAATTAATGAAAGAAGGCCGCATTGACTGATAAAAGAAATGTTACTTCTTCAAGATAATACACCCAACATCACTGGTGTGATGTTCCAATCTAAAAAGATATCCAGTAATTACCTCTCGAAAAACACCGCCTCCAGAAAGATCTGGATAGTATGAAAGCTAGACTACACACAGAAAACAGATTCGTCGTGGCTATTAAATATGTTGCCAACCGAATTGAGTTGAAGTTAATAGCCGAATTTTGAGTTGCTTGCAATTGCAATTCTATTGTCTCAACATAAATATTTTGCTATAAAACTTCCGTTGATACAATCGAAAATTCAGTTGTTAAGTTTTAGAACAATTCGGTTGGTGAATTATTTTTCTGTGTGTGGCATTAGTTCCAAAAAAAAAAAATTAACGTAGCAATTCTGTTTTAGGTAGGCCTTCAAGTGAAACTGTATCACAGGCCTTAAAAATTTTAGTAACATCCTCAAGGTTCCCTGAGTTTTCTTTGAACCTCTAAAGTTATGGAACTGCCACCACAGTCACCTGACTTCAATCCTATAGAGTTACTGTGAGATAAATTGGACAGGAATGTTTGAACTACTTGTCGTATTTCTAAGGAAGACCCGTGGAATAAACTACAGGAAGCATGAACTCCAGAAAAATTCATTCAAATGATGCCGAAACTATGTCCTGGAATTAAACGAAATGAAGGTAGGCACACTGCGCCATAGGTGCCTCGGTTTTAAGAAAATCATTTAAAATAAATATACATTAAAATTTTGCAAATTCACAAACGGTGTAACGTTATCTGCCATATTAAATGATGCTTGTTTTAATTTCATTCCGAGCACGTATTGGGCTCATGATTTTAAGAAATATAGAATTCTTATAAATGACTAGCAGTAAACCGATGCGCTTCGCTTCACCCATCGTAACGAAATAAAAAACTGGGTATGCATTTTGAAGAAAATGATTTTATTTATTTTTGGCGATTTCTGATTTGGTAGATTTTTGTTTTTGGCGATTTTAGATTTTGGCGATTTTAGAATTAGCGATTTTTGACTTTGGCAATTATTATTTTGATTTTTAATTTTGGTGTGTTTTGTTTTTTGCAATTTTTTTATTCGCGCTTTTCGGTTAGCCATTTTTTTTTTTATATATAGACGATTTTTGATTTTGGCCATTTTTGTGATTCGCGATTATTGGTTTTGGCGATCTTTGACTTCAGCGATTTTTTTTGCTATTTTTGACTTTTAGTGATTTTTGCTTTTTTTGCGTTTTGATTTTAGAGATTTTTGATATTAGCGTTTTTTGATTTTTGAGATTTTTGGGTTTAATGCTTTTGTTTTGATTTTTATTTTGGCAATTTTTGTTATTCGCGATTTTCGGTTTTGGCGATTTCTTTATTTTTTTGATATTTGTTTTTGTGCGATTTTCAATTTTTGGCGATTATGGACATGGACGATTTTTTTCGATTTTTGATTTTGGCTATTTTTTTGTTGCGATTTTTGGTAATCGTCGAAATATTCAACACTGTCATTTTCATAGTACTTTATATAATTTTTTGTATAGAAGGTGCCACGCTCATTGGTCCGATTCCGCCCATTTTTTATCCGACTACTCACATTAATAACTCCTGAACTCAGACATTGTTTCAAGGCCTTCATTATTATAGTACTCCAGATATATGATATTTAATATTCACTTTGTATGGGGTTACCATGCTCACTGATCTGATCCCGCCCATTTTTCCGAGTACTAAGGTTGATAACTTATGAACCCACAGTTGGTTCCAAGGCTTTCTCTATTACAGTACTCTAGATATGTGACACTATTTTGAATGGGGGGTGCCGCGTCCAATGGTCCGATCGTGCCCATTTTCATCAGACTCCTCACACTAATAACTCATGAACTCAAAGTTCCAAGGCTTTCAATATTAGAGTACTCCAGATATAAGAAATTTAATATTTACTTTGTATGGGGATGCCACGCCCACTGATTCGATTCTTCCATGTCCAGCAGACCTACTCACATTATTAACCTGTGAAATCACACAACGTATCGTTAGTCTCCCTTTTATATTGCCAAAGATATAGGATACTGAAAATTCAATTTGTATGGGAGGTTTCACGCCTAGCGATCTTATACAACCCATTTTTAACACGGGTACTCACACTAATAACCTGGTAAATCATACGATATATCATTAGTCTCCCTTTTACTTTGTATGGGAGGTGATGCGCCCACTATGTGGTCAGGTTATAGTGACTTTGTGCTGATGTTTGTAGCTACCAAAAATGTTTGACCTAGACCCACCTTTTATTATACCGAAGGACTCAGAATCACTATCTGGGTCGATTTAAAGATGTCCGTCCGTCCGTCTAATTGACTGTCTGTGTGTGTCCATGTAAACCTTGTAATTAAACTGCGGGTTGCAAATGTGAAAATATTTTGATGAAATTTGGTATATGTATATGCTTCTATCAGCCATAGCATGAACGCTATTGAAATGGGTGCATGTTCAGGCATAGTCCCCATATAAATGACCCCTATGAAATCGACATAAATTGCCATAAGATCCAAATTATTATATAGATCTCAGTCAAATTGGGTTTGTATGTGTTTATTATATCCATTAATCAATAATTCAAAAATAATCCCTATAGGACAATTTTTAGTCATAGACCCCATATAGAGCTGCTTCCCGATCTTCACTTAAATCTATCAGAAAACAAAAATATAGGCCCCGTAAAAATATAGCATCCGATATGAACTCTTTCATATTCAAAGGAAAAAAAAAATTAATAACAATGCCACTCAAAATTGATTTATGCTTATTTTCTATGTCTGATAAGTTGGGCCTAAGAGGGTCTCTAAACGCATGGTGAAGGGTATTATATAGTCGGTCTTTCTTGTTTTTCGCGAATTTCTCAGATATTTTAATTTTTATCTTACAACTCGGGGTGGAAAGGAGTCCAACATATAAAAATCATTAAAACCGGTCCAGCCGGTCTTCAGTTATAAATGTTGTAGAGTCTCTAAAATTTCATAGTCTATGTTACCTATTTAGACCCAGTTATCACTGTCATATGTTCAAACTTTCTCAGAGAATATTAAGTCATTGTTATAAATAGATGCACCTTTTTATTGATACCAAATATGATATTCTACATTAAATAAATTACACTCTGTAACAATATGATGGTCCTGGTCTTGGGGGGTGGATGGTATAAGAATACCGAACGATAGTATTAGGCTATTATAGTAAATTCCCCTAAGCGTTTGGTCTTGTAAAGACACAGTTAAAAGTTTGTGGCAGTTTAAAATTTGATTAAGACCCAAAAAATAGTGAAAAAGTTTTTTTGAACTAAATTCTGAGTTCGGATGTCTGCAATAGAATTTTAAGACGAAATTTTTCGTACAACATTTTAACCCTATATCTGAATTTTTCATGGGTCATTTAAGTCCTTTCGTCCATAAATACCAAAAAGGAATCCTAAAACAGGCGTTTAAGGGGTTAAAATGTTCTGTGAATATATTCTCTAGCAAATTTTACTAGGGGGTGTCGAAGAAGAGAATGTCCACTGGTCCCCTTAATTACTGAAAATATGAATTTTTGTTTATGAAGTGCAGTCCAGTACCTTAATAATGTTATGTAATTTTTTCTAAATTTATGGTTTTACAGCTAATTCAATATTTTAATGGTTTCTTATTTATTTAATAGTATTTTATCGTATTTTTCCTGGTAATTTTTATTTTCTGTGTATACCCTATACCACTGTGTGGTCAGGATATAATGACATTGCGCTGAAGTAGCTACCAAAATATTTGACGCAGACCCATCATCTATTATACCGATCAACTTAGAATCACTTTCGGGATCGATTTAGTGATGTCTGTCTGAGTGTCCATGTAAACCTTGTAATCAAACTACAGGTCGCAAATGTGAATATGTTTTTATGAAATTTAGTATACAAGCTTCCATCGGCCATATGATGAACGGTACTGAAATTGGTGACAATCGGTTAATGTTCCGACCTCGGCCCCATACAAATAACACCGATGAGATCGACTTAAATTGCCATAATATCAAAAATAATTGAAAATGGTGCAAATTATGTATTTATAATTGGCGATCTGAACATAAGAATTGGTAATATGCAACAAATGATAGAGGAGGAGATTAAAAGTTGATGCCCTGCTTACATGTGAAGATTATAGTTTGAGCCATTATCGGTGACGAAAATGGAGACTTCACTTTTATTAGCAGAGTAGGGAAGTCAGTTAATGATATATGTGCCGTATCACAAGAGGTATTTCATTACATCAATAAATTTTCTATAGAAGACACAACCTGGTCCGGTCATTTACCTATTAGTGTAACACTGAATGCAAAATTTAAAAATTCAGTTAACGAGTCAGAGAAACTGGTACCAAAACTTAAGTGGTTTGATAAAGAAAATGTCAACTATGTTGAAAACGTTAAAACACGAATAAGCCAATTAAAAGAAATAATAATGATACAGATTTAGCGGCTATAATTGAGGCAATTAAAAGTACTCTACCCAAAAAAATGATTCAACAGAACTATATTTACCTAAAAGTCCATGGTTTGATTGGAAATGTCATAATGCTAGAAAAAAAATCGGTTGAACTTTTGAAAAAAATTAAAAAAATGCATAATGTTGAAGATGAACCAAGTTACTTACTAGCTAATAAAAGATATGAAGAAATCTGCGAAGAAAGTAAATTAAAATACTATAAAAAGTTAGAATTTAAATTAAACTGCGTTAGTGACAGCAAGACTTGGGAGAAATTAGCCAGAGAAATTCGTAATCAGCCATGCATATATCGCCTGAATTTAGGATGTTTTTTATGGAATTATTAAATCCTGCTCAAATGTGCAACGAAATCAGCTATGCATCTTATATCATGCAGATTCTTTTCTGGACTCTAAAATAAAAACTTTAGAGATAATACAAATTTTGAAAAAGGCAGAAATAAACAAAGCAAGAGGCGCAGATATAGTACCCTATGAATTTTTTAAAAATGCACCAATTTAAATATTGGCAGAACGAGCTTTATGCTATAATAATCTTTTTAATAATGCAAGTGGATGAAACATTTATTTGAGTGTAATATACCCAATATATAAAAAAGGTAATGCAAATCTCGAAAGTAACTACCGAGGCATTTCATTTATGAATTGTGTATCAAAAATTATGACGGGTATCATAAATGAACGTCTATACAAATGGACTGAGCAACGCAACATTATTACTGAATTTCAAGCACGATTCAGAAAAGGTTACTCCACAATGGATAATATTTATAACTTGCCAGCAATTGTTCATTTAAAACTTAATGAAAGGAAAATGTGTACGCCTTCTTTGTTGATTTTAAAGCATGTTTTGACAAAGTTGCTCAAAAATCACTTATATATAAACTACATACGCTTGGAGTATCGACAAAAATGGTAAAATTTTTAGAGGGTGTTTATTCTACAACAAGTTCTACTGGAATGGCACTGAACTCTCGGCACCATTCGAAACAATATCAGACGTTAAGCAGGGATGTTTGCTATCTCCCCTACTATTCTCAATTTACATTAACGATTTTCATGAATATGTAGGCGATGGCATCACTATTGAGAAACTCAATATAAGACTACTCTTGTACGCTGATGACATTGTAATATTGGCTGAAGAGGTAGAAGTTCTACAGAAAATGATTAAACAGCTTGAAGAATACTGTGATTACTGGAGTACCATTATTTTACAAAATCTAAAATATTGGTATTTAGACATGGCGGAAGATCGGCTAACCGTGAAAACTGGGTTTTCAAGGGAGAACAGGTTGACATTGTCAATGAGTATAATTACTTATGCATGATATTAACACCAAAAATGATTTTCTCAAAACATATCCAAAATAGAAACGCAAAAAACAGCGTAAACGCTACATGGAAAGCATTTCTAACTAAAAACCATGTATCTCTAAAAACAAAACATCACTTATTTCAAGCAGTGAGTCGTTCCATACAATCCTATGGGGCTCAAATTTGGGGACATACTCATTTCAAGGAAGTAGATAAACTGCACAGATATTTTCTCAAGCGTATTTTGAAGTTGCCAACTCCAGCACCTACCTACAAATTAATGTTAGAATCTGGTCTGGAAGACTACCATATATGCACCCTTAATTCAAATGTACGATATCTAAATCGGACACTTTTTAAATTAGCGTCGCGTCTTCCACATTAACTTAGCCTTAAGATTTTAGGAAAAAAACTATTTTGGGTGAAGAACTTAAATCAATTGGGAAACAGCTTAGACATACAATGGTAGTCAGGTATAACATCACAACAATGGAATCAAAACCAGTATTATTTATTAAACGATTTAAAAATTAACAACTACGATAAACGTTTAAGAAGAGCATCTCAAACCTTAACGTTTTATAAAAACCTAAATTTTACAAGAGGACCATACTATTTTATGAATATGACTGATCAAAGCTATGTAATGTGGATTTTCAAAGCACGCTGTGAGTTAATAAAATTAAAAGGTACACAATTTTCAATCAGAAACAGTTAAGAATGCTTGCTGTGCAAAACAAGAGAAATTGAAACAACTCAACACTTTATATGCAGATGTCTCATTTTAAATTGCTTCAGGCTGCAACACCAAATTGTTGTTGTGTAACAATATCAGAGGAGAATTATATTAAAATCTTAAATGGAGAGTTGTATAATTGGGAAACTTCGGTTAAATACATTATCAACGCTATACGATATCGAAATTTTTTAATAAATGAATATAATAATTAAATTATAAAACAAAAAAAAAAAAAACAACAAAATAAAAAAAAAGGCAAAAACAAAACACTATTCAACATTGTATATATAAGTCTTTCATTAAGTCCGATTTTTCCGGCTAACGACAAAGTCAAAGCCGAATGTAATATTCTTTAAATTATGTAATTTTTTGTTTATATCTTTGTAATGAATTTTTGAAAATTAAGAATTACTGCTACTATATCAAAATTATCATATAGATCTCGGTCAAATTGGGTTTTTATATGTTTATTACATCCATTTATCAGTAGTCCAAAAATAAAGCCTATAGGACAATTCTTAGTCATAAGCTCCATATAAAGCTGCTACCCGATCCTCACTTAAATCTATAAATAAAAATATTGAACAGAATTTTCTGACCATATATGGTCAGGATCGGTCCAGTTTTCGACCTAGTCCCCATATTAATATAGCATCCGATATGAGCTTTTTCATATCCAAAAAAACTTGCCACTCAAATTTATTTCATGTTTATTTTTTATATCTGAATAGTTGGACCAAAGAGATAGGTTCTTTAAACGCATGGTATGGGGTATCGTATAGTCGGTCTAGACGGACTATAATTTTCTTACTTATTTAAATTGCCAAAATTTGAATCTAAAGAATTTTAAGGAATATAATGTTCGGATTTTTTATCAACTTATTTTACAGATATATTTTTATAAAGTTTTAAAAACAAATTTCGATCGTTTTTAATAACAATTCAATTATTAATTTTTATATTAATCACTATCAGGAGTATCTGAAGTACAAACAATATCATAATGGAATCAATCGTCTTCTTCATTATCTTATTCCTGAAATATGTGCTTACTCTACCAACATATTTCTTCAAGTAAGGCTCCTGGCGAATTTGTTCCTTTATATGCAATATCCAAAATTATGTGTTGAAATAGCGGTAACCTTTTTCTCTCTTATCATGATACAAACTTACCACAAACTTAACAAAAAATATTAATAACGAGCTTGAAAAATTCCATTTTTCAGTATTTTTACAGTTTTAATTTTAAAACGAAATGCGATTGACGCTTTTGCCGAAAAATTAATATGAATATCAAAATTTTGTATTCACATATTATTACTTATTTTTCGCTTTCTTTGTTTGAGAAAACTATTAAAATGATTGAAGGTGGAAATTTCAAAATCGTATTTTTTCGCGACTTTAGATCTTATGTCTACAATTTTCCGATGAAGTTTTCGTCGTCGACAACCCTAAATGAAATTTGCATTTTTTTATTGGTATATCTTGAAATAACATGAAAATTGCAGATATCGGGTTATAATATTCTACGAAAAAATGTCTCTAAAAATTCTGTTGGGGACATCAGATTTTAGATAAGAAAAACTTTTACACTCGTTTTTACGTCTTATATTATTTCAAAAAGTATTGGCCAAAATAAGGAAAACTTAAAACGGGTATACAATTTTTTATGTCCACCAAACGGTTTCGGAATTTTACTATACTAACCTATTACATTCATCTGGCATAGGAATTATTCACAGTGTTAATTTTGGATTTTTTCGAATAAAATTAAAAATTTTCTAATTCGTATTTAATTTTTAACACGTACTTTCTTTCTTGCGCTTGCTGTACGCAGACAAAACAAGTCATTCTTATGAATCAACGAAGAAAGAAAAATATTTTTCTGAAGTTTTCTTTAAATAAATGGCCTTTCATACTCACTTCTCAAAGAAAACATAATTTTTCTCCACACTCAAACTATCTCTTGAATGATATTTTCATTTAAATGCTAAAAAAAACAGAATTCTACAATAAATTACACAATTGACAGTTGCCACAAATGGAAAAGAAATAGACAAAATAAAAAACCAGCAGCACACAAAAATTATGTATCTATTGTTAAAAGTTTTTTTTTTTTTTCGGAGAGAAGGAGCAAAACTCCAACCAAGAGAGATGGAAAAAAATGCTGCACTAAAAATATGGTTAAAAAGAAAAATAAACAATGCCTTAAAGAATGTAAAATGATAAATGAAAATAAAGGAAATGTGCTTTTTTTAGCGATTTTAACATGGTATGATGACGATAATATGGCAATGCCTTTTAACGTAAGAGTTTTAAATGCGTAAAAATTTTTTTTTATTATTTGGTATTGTATTTTCGCCTTTTTTTTCCGCTTCAATAAATAATGTGTTCCATTTTTTTTTGCCACAAAAGCTTTTATATTGTTCTATTATTTTTTATTTTTTTGTTTCTTAAGAAAAATCAATTTTTCGTCTGTTGTTGAAAAGGCGACAAACAGTGAACGAATAAGTGAACATCAACTACATGCACACACACACATATACACAAACACATACACCTACACACACATTCATCAAGATGCTTTTAAGACAAACAAAAGGTTTCATTAATTTTTTTTTTTTTTTTGGTATTTTTTTGTAATTTCTTTTTCTAAAAACAAACCAAAACGCTAAAAAGTCAAGTGCAAATGAAATGTAACGTTCGTTATATATGAAGGATTTATACAAAGTTGGTTGTGGTTACACACACCACATCAGTCTCGTGTACGTGTCTGTTAAGGGTCCCCAAGGTATAAAGTATCGGTGGCAATATGTTTTTTTTCCATTACTTTTTCAAATTCAAACAAAATATACAATACCAAACCTTTACATATAAATATTTGTTGTTTATTTAAGATTTTCAACCATCAAATTAGTTGATTTGTTGCTCTTTGTGTGTTTTTTTTGTTTGGTATTGCATGGCTTATGGTAAATATAGTGCTAAAAGCTTTTAGCGAAATTGAGTTCAATTTTTTGTTGTCAATTTCATTCTTTTGTCTGGTGATGGTGAAATTTTTGCTTGAATATATTATTGTTATAATTTATGCATCTCATTTACCAATATTGACATATGTCAAAGTACTGCATAAAGTTAAAAAATTGGTTAGAGTTGTTTTGTTAAATGAATTCAAGGGGTGACTACTATGAAACTATGCAGGTTTTAAATTGTTCTTAAAAGAATATTTGGATCATTTTGTTTTTTTTTTAATCCTTTTAATGGTTAATACAATTGAAATGTAAATTATATTAATTCTAATTATATTGTGTAAGCCATGTTGCTACATTTAACCTTAAAGTTTATTATCAGTTAAGAGTTGCTCTATTTGTTTCTTTCTGTACACAACCTTGCCAAAAAAAACTTAATGATTTAATTCATCCAAAATTTGTAGCGATAATCTTAAAAAATTTTTTAACTAATTCATTAAGGAGCTAGTTTTTACTTTTTATTAAGTAATGACGTTTTCTTGAAGAAGCAGTTTCTTATAAAACAACACTTACTTAAAAAACGGACCCTTTCTTAAAAATACACTTATTCTGAAATATGTAGTTTTTCTTAGAAAAGTGCTTTTTCTTAAAAAAAAAAGTAGCATAGCTCTTCTGCAATATGTGGCCTTTTCTCAAAAAGTACATTTTCTTAAAAAAAAGTAACTGTTAAAAAAGCAATTTCTCAAATAATTAAAACTCTTAAAAAATTTAATTTCCTTAAAAAAAAAACTTTTTATTGAAAAAGTGATTTTATAATATAAAAAAGTGCTTTTTCTCAAAAAAAAAAAAAAAAAAAAAAAAAAAAACAATCAAAAATATAAAAAAAATTTTTTTAAATATCTTTTCTTAAAAAGGACTTCTTTTTTTTTGAAAATGTACTTTTTCTTAGAAAACTGCTTTTTTATAACAAGTACATTTTCTTAAATAGTAAATTTCCCAAAAAGAAAATTTTCGTAAAACGTAATTTTTCTTAAAAAGTACTTCTGCTTAGAAGTAACTTTCCTTAAAAATCAATCTTATCTTAAAAATTTCTTAAAAAGCATCTTTTCTCAAAAAGTATCTTTTCTTAAAAGAGTTTCATCTTTTCATCTTGCCTTTTCCTTAAAAATTAGCTTCTTTTATAAAAGCAAATTTTCCTAAACATATCTTTTCTTAAAAAAAAGTACTTCTTAAAAAGTACATTTTCATAAAAAGTACTCGTTTTTGAAAAGTACCTTTGCTTAAATAGTAGCATTACTAAAGAAGGACATTTTCGTTGAGAAGCACAGTTTCCTTAAAAATTTATGTTAAAAGTATATTTTCCTAAAGAAGTACATTTTCTTAAAAAAGTACCTTTACTTAACCCTTTCAGACCTGAGTAGTAAGACGATTGTAATCATTGCAAAACCAACGATTTGGTCTGTGCAAAGAGCACGCAAGAGAACTCACAATCTCCGATAAAAAATCAGAAAATCCTTATTTGTTTATATTTGAAGCACCTTAAAGCAGATCTAAAATCGGCACAGCTAGATCTGAAAGTGTTAAAAAGATATGTTTTCTTAAAATAGTAGCTTTTTTTAAAAAAAGCCTTTGCTACATTTCCTTTAAAAGATATCTTTTTTTAGAAAACGGCTTTTTTATAATAAGTACATTTTCTTAAATAAATTTCTTAAAAAGTAAATTTCCAAAAAAGTACATTTTCTTAAGAAGTATTTTTTAAGAAAAATTTTTAAGAAAAATTACTTCTTAAGAAACAACCTTATCTTAAAGATTTTTTTAAAAAGTATCTTTTCTCAAAAAGATTCTTTTCTCAAAAGAGTATGTTTTCTTAGAAATGTACCTTTTATGAAAAAAGTACCTTTTTAACGAAAGCTCCATTTCTCACGAAAAGGTGAATTTTCCAAAAAAAAAAAAAACAGATATTTGCATTAAAAATACCTTTTCTTAAAAAAGCACATTTTCTTAGAAATATACCTTTTATTAATAAAGTACGTTTTCTAAAAAAGTACCTACTCTAAAAAATATCTCCTCTAAAAAATTACCTTTTTTAAAATAAGGAGGTTTTTTTAAAAAGAATATTTTCATAAAATATACATTGTCTTAAAAAAACACCTTTTCTTAAAAAATCTTTTCCTAAAAATGTACGTTTGCTTAAACATTTTCCTTTTCTTAGAAAAGTTAATTTCCTAGAAAAGTGCCCTTTCTTAAAAAATCACATTTTATTAAAAAGTAAATTTTCTTAAGAAGTACCTTTAACTAAAGCACTATTTGTTGGTAAATAATCTTTTTTGGAAAAGTACTTTTTCTTAAAAAAGTAAATTTTATTAAAAAGTATATTTTCCTTACATTTTCTTAAAAATTACTTTTTCTCAAAAACTGCTTTTCCTAGAATAGTACTTTTTCCTACAAAAAAGCCTTTTCTTGGGAAAGTACCCTTTCTTAAAAAAGTACCTTTCATTTCTTTGGAAAAGTTCAGTTTCTTAAAATAGTAAGTTTTCTTAAAAAGTACCTATTCTTAAATAAATAATTTTTTTAAAGTACTTTTTCTTAACAATTACTTTTCCATAGAAAAGTAGCGTTTCTTAGAAAAGCGCCCTTCTATTAGAAGAGTATATTTTCTTAAAAAATTACAACTTATTAAAAAGCTACATTTTCTTAAAACTTTCCTGTGCTTAAAAAGTACATTTTCTTAAACAGTACATTTTGTGAAAAAGGTTCATTTTCCTTAAATATATTATCTTTGAAAAAAAATTAATTTTCTTTCAAAAATATGTTTTCTTAAAAAAGTACCTTTTCTTCAAGCTGTACCGTTTCAAAGAAAGGAAATTTTTTAAAAAGTACCTTTTCATAAAAAGTGCATCTTCTAGAAAACCTTTCCTCGTGTTTATTACAAAAAGAATTTTTTCATAAATAAGTACCTTTTCTTAAAAAACACGTTTTATTAAAAAGTAAATTTTCTTAAGAAATACCTTTTCTTAAAGCACTATGTCTTGGAAAATAAATTGTTTTTGGAAAAGTTCCTTCTCTTGAAAAGTACATTTTCTTAAAAAGTATATTTTCCTTACTTTTTCCTAAAAAGGACTTTTTCTCAAAAACTAGTTGTTCCTAGATAAGTACCTTTTCCTGCTGAAGTACATTTCATTGGAAAAGAACCCTTTTTAAAAAGGTACCTTTTCTTGGTAAACAGTACATTTTCTTAAAAGTACCTATTCTTAAAAATGTATTTTTTAAAGTAATTTTGCTTAACAAATACTTTTTCTTAGAAAAGCAACGTTTCTTAAAAAATCGGCTTTTTTATAAAAAGGTGCATTTTCTTAAAAAAAGTTCAATTTATTAAAAAAAATACCTTTTCTTAAAAAGTACATTTTCTTAAAATAGTATATTTTCTGAAAAAAGTAATTTTTCTTTTTTTAAAATAGTACCGTTCTATTACAAGGACATTTCTTAAAAAGTACCTTTTCCAAAAAAGTACCTCTTCTAAAAGAATCCTTTTCCAAAAAAGTACTTTTTTTACTGATTCCTGAAAAAAGTACTTTTTCTTAAAAAAGTAAATTTTCTTACAAAAACGTTTTTTAAAAGTAACGGTTTCCTAAGAAAGTTCCTTCTCTTAAAAAAGTATTTTAAAGAGGCATTTATGATATTAATATGCAAGGCGATTTCTTCTGAACAATATAAAAATTTTAGTTTCCAACCGATTTTGACCAAACATACCTCATTTGGAAGGTATTTCTTTCTAGCTATCCACCATATTTACAGATTTGCAACGTCTGGAACAACTTTTTGGAGTAATGCTATTTAAAGTTGCTTCTAACACATACATAAAACACATCATATGTGTGTGTTTATTATAAATATCAAAAGTCCTGTATTGAATCTATTAACAAACCTGTGTGCAACACATATTTATAATGAAATCTAATGAATTTTATTGAAAAATTGTTGAATTGAGATTTGGCTAAAACTGATTAGCATAGATTTAGGCTCTTATAAAATTATTTATTAAATGAAATAATAAAATTTCCTAGAATTTGCACTCGAATTTCGAGACTAGCATTTAATAAAAAAAACTACCTTTCTACAAATAGTACCTTGTCTTGAAAAAGTACCCTTTCTTAAAAAGTACATTTTCATAAAAAGTACTTTTGCTTAAAAAGTATATCTTTTTAAAAAAATTTCCTTTTCTAAAAAATACCTTTAAATAGTACTTTCTTTAAATAGTACTTTTTCTTTAAAAAGTGAATTTAATATAAAATAAAATATTAAATATAAAATATAATGTAAAAAAATATATTTTCCTTAAAAAGCTTGTTGCCTTAAAGAATTCAGGGATTTGATAAAAAAAAAAGATATAATTTTATTCTAAATTTTTTTCGTAAAAGGAATTGTCAAAGTGCAAAATTCTTTATTCTGATTTTCCCGACAAATTTTCGATAGAAAATTATCATGGCCCTTTAAAAAAAAGTTCTAGCTAACTTAAATTTACGGAATTTTTTTAGTATAAGAATAATAAGTTTGTCCCCCTTTAATATTTTATTTAAAATGCATGAACATTAATACTCTCCACTTAACCAAGAAATGTTACTGGGCATCATTTTGATGATATAATCCTTAAGATATACAACTGTAATTTTTATAAATACGACCAGGTTTTGAAGTGCTCGTAGTTTCTTTAAATAAAACTTTGTTTTTCTCCTTAGTTGAAGGTTGTAGAAAACTATTTATTCTTCCTAGCAAATGTTACATACGTTAAGGATAATTATGTCCAAGTAATACAAATAGTTAATTAAATTTCTTAAGGACTAGTCTGAGTAGAAATCTTAAGGGTGTTTTAATTAATGGTCTTAAATTCAGTAATAAGAAAAACTTGAGTTAAGGTAGATAAAATAGTAAAATTCTTAAAATCTATTTTAGTTATACTAAAAGCAAAAATTTTAGTTATTTATAGAAATGTAGCAACAAAAGGTTGGCCACAGCTAAAGTACCCTTCAAAAAAATAAAGCATACTTCTAGGAAATTCTAGCTTTAATACACCATTGCATTAAGTAATTTCTATAACTGCCAGTTTCGCAATAAGTTATAAATTAAAAAAATAAATATCCATAGTACACCCTTAGGGTAAACAATTCAACAATTATATCCTTTAAATTCATATAAGTAAGTAGATGAAGTATACACCAGTAAATATATGTAGATAGAATCAAGCCAAGAAGAAGCAGGAGCTGAACAGAAAAATTATGCATGTATACGCTATGCAGGAACAAAATACTCAACAACAATAAAGGTAAAATTGCAATAATGCAACTCTAGAAATTTTCTTCAATTACTGCGCAAATGCAAGTAAACATATAATATAAAAATCGCTTAAAAAATTGAGAGTATGATGAAAGGAAGTTTAAATAAAATGGAAAAATAAAATCTTAGTATATCAAAGAAGAATAAAGTACATAGTCGAAAGAAATAAATCATATAAGAAAGACAAGAGAAAAAAAGAACGTTTTTCTAGACTATTGAAGAATGGCAACTAAAAGTATGCTACACTTCCTGGAAAACAAGGCACCCAAAAGGTATGCTTTACAAAGATATAAGTATTAAAAATTGAACAATCTATCTAGACACAAAATAAATTTTCCGTATATGTTTCCTTTTTACATGTGTTTAAATAAATATTTTTTTATTTTCATTTTCATTGTATGAATAAAAACATATTCCAGCATTTTATTGTGTATGGATTTCTGTTTTTCTTTCTCAAAAAAAAAAAAAAGAACAATAGATATGCTGTACATACATACATATATATTTTGTATTGTTATTCGTAATAATAATAAGGAAGTCTATCTTTTGGGGATTTGCGTGTATCTTAGTTTTTCTGGAACAGATTTTTTTCGTTAACTTTTTGCTTGATGTTGTTAGTTATCTTTGCGATTCACACATAAATACAAAAGCATAAAAAGAAGTCTTATGTTTAGTGAAATAGAAAAGTGAGGAAGAAGACAAAAAAAAATGGAAATACAAAAGAATCTTTATGATAATTGGAAAACGGTATTTAACTGAAAATATTTAAAGTATTCAAAGAGCAACCAAATTCCTAAATTAATTATATTGTAGAAAATTAAAATATTACCAGGCATTCCTTAAGATACTTAGGAGATTATAGCCATTTAATTTTGAAGAGCGTTTAAGATTTGGTATGGCTCATCAAACGTAATTAAATTTTTTAAAACATCAATAGGTTTTTTTGTTTATATGGCATACATCGTAAATAAATATTTGTAAATAAATTTATATGAAATATATTTTAGATTAAAATTCATTGTTGGCCGCACCTTAAATTCCTCTAAAAGATTCAAAATATATTTAACATTTCTATTTGCAGCATCTTTCTTAGCATATATAAAAATATTAAAATATTTTAATACATAATTCAAAATATTTTCATAAACTACACATATTGACCCTTGATCGTGAAATCAGCTTAAGTGACATAATATTCAATTTTCGTTTTTTGATGAATATCCATAATTTAAGTATGAAGAAATGGCAACAGAAATTTTAGCTTTATTCCTTTTTCTTAATGTGTTGGCATACTAACGATAAAGCAAAAATTATTTTAAAAAAAACGTTCTCCTGTAAAATTTTGATTTAGCTGGTTAAACTATTTTTGCGGTTAATGATCGTTTTTTATGCCATGTTTATAAAAAAAAATTTTTTTTTTTTTTTAATATAAAAATTTATTTGCACAAAATTTGATTATATTACATTTAGTTTGGCCTCAGCGCCTTTAAGGCCTTATTGAGGCAAGTTGGCAAGATAATAATTACATATGTATGTACAAATAAAGAAAATATAGTATTACATAATGGAATAAAATTTATATTTCAAATTTAAAATTATTTTTATAAAAACTTTACTTTGAGCAAAAGTACATCAGAAAAATAAAAGGTTTACATCAGAAGCGCTTCAAAAGCTGAGCATAAATATTCCTTAACGGAGGATTTAAACATCGAAATTCTGTTAAGAGATTTTAACTCATCTGTTAAACCATTATATTTGATACCACCAGTGTAGTCAATACGTTGTTTTGTTTTTTCCAATCTGCATCTTGGAGTTCTTAAATTTGAACTATTTCGAGTGTTGACATATGTTTGCTTTTGTAGAAAATAAATGGTACAATGGCCAGTATTATGGAGACATTTAAAGACAAATGTTAAAACATTGTACTCATGTAACCCATAAATAGGTAAAATCGTTTTACTTATATCTCTATACAATGAAATGGTTGGATATGTAACTGGTAATTTGCATATAGACTTTAACGCCTTATTTTGCATACGTTGTAAAGATTTCAAATGGTTGTTCCTTTTGTTATATGCATAGACACTCGCCAAATAATTCAGATGCGAATGTATTAGTTTATGTTTAAATTTGTACAAAATACCAATTGCAGGCGCTATTTTCTTTTTCAACTCAGTTATATGTAAATCCCAACACAAGTTACTTTGCAAAATGATTCCCAAATACTTAGTTGAATGTATTTCATTTATAGTTTCACCATCTACGTATACCGAAAAATTGTTGTCATGATGCAGTGACTGTGGTCTAAAGCGAATAAGTTTTGTTTTCTTCGAGTTCAGCACTAAACGATTTAACCTTGCATATTCAAAAATAAATGCTGCATCTCTTTCAATGTAAGTTTTCAAAACTAAGTCATACTTGTAAGGATACAATAAGCATACGTCATCCGCAAACATATATAATTGACCAGTTAAACCAAGATTTTTTAAGTCATTCAAATAAATTGAAAAAAGGACTGGACCCAAACCACTCCCCTGAGGGACTCCATATTTCACAGAACCAATGAGACTTCTAGAGTTATTTATTTGAACATATCGCTTCCTGTTGGAAAAGTAACTTTGGATCAGATCAAGTCCACGGCCTTGAATACAAGGCCGACAAATCCTTCATCTAATCCATTACATACAAATTGAACAACATTTAACACAGCGTCTTCAGTACAACAACCTCTTCGAAAACCAAATTGATACTTATATAAAAGTTTATTCTCTTCCAAGAAGTGTAAAAGTCTATCATACAGCAGTTTTTCAAAAATTTTGTCAATTGTAGAAGGAGCAGATATAGAACGATATTTTGCAACTTCAGTTGCATTAATTTCCTTTGGTATAGGAACTATTTTATGTATTTTCAATATATCCGGGTATACTGAAGTATTAATCATCTTATTGAAAATATCCACTAATATTGACATAATTTCATCTTTACACTCCTTGACAAATTTATGCGATATATTGTCACTACCAGGACTTTTGTTGACCTTCATGTTCAATATTACTTCAGAAATATCATTCATATTTACATTATTTAAAGAAAAATGGTATTGTAGTTGTGAAAGTGTACGAAGCGAGTTAAACGAGTCACCAGGGCAGATTTCAATTTGTTGCTTAAGATCCTCTATAGTATTAAGAAAGAAGTTATTGAAACAGTTTACCTTAATTTCATCATCCAAAATTCTTTGTCCTTGAGAATCATTTAGGTTTATATTTTTTCTTTTTGATCTACCAAGACTATTATTTATGAAATGCCAACTCTTTTTGGGATCATTTCCCATCTAAGCTAAGTTTTCAATATAATAGTTATCTCTACATTTTTTATTTGCAACTTTAATAACTTTACTTATTCTTTTTAACGATTCCTCAATATTCTGCTTATTTCTTGTTTTTCTTCTTTTCTTTAACAACTTTTCTTTTAATAGTATTAATTCCTAAAGATTTTGTTTAATCCATGGTGTAATTTCAAATCTTAATTGTTTTTCCCTTTTTGTGACGATAGTCGAGTGTTTTATTGCAACTTCCATGCAGGTAATCAACATATTTACAGATATGGAACATTTAATGACGAAAAATTTGTTGGCAAATTATTTTTGCAAATACTGTCTAGCTTTATCATAGTCACAATAAGTTTTTAAATATTCCACATGATTTTTGATTGGAGTTTCGTTTTTAAATTTGCAACTGAGGATATTGTGATCTGACAAGTCACATTCTGTCGAGTCCACAAAAATTCTCTCAGAAAAATTGCTAAAAACATGATCTATGCAAGTTTTACTAATGGGTCTCGTTATCATATTGTGAGCGTTGTTACAATCATAATTTTGAAACACTGCTAATAGTTCAACGTAATGAGGATTTTGATATAGGTCAATGTTAGAGTCGCCAACGATAATAATGGGATTTTGCCCATATAGATTTAAAATTTCATCAAAATCATTTATAAAATCGTTTATATTGCATTTTTGGGACCGATAAAAAGAAATAATTCTAAATTATATTTCTATTTTTTCAAATCATTTCAAAACTTTCTACCTTCTTAAAATATTTAATGCTGTCATTTGAAATTTAAAAAAAAAAAAATAATTAATAAATAAATAATTCGTAAAAAACCAATAAAATGTTTGAGAAGGCCAATATTGTGTGGTCTACAAATTTATGTCATTCTCGCATATTTTTCAAAGTATTTCTTGATTTTTCAGGACTTTAATTTAATTCTTTATTTAATAGATAAATTACAAATTTACTTATTAACTAAAACTTATTGCACAGATTTGGAAGCCTTTTATCTAAATTATGATATTTATGTTAGGTAATATATTATAATTGCTGTGGTCACAAGCGCTAACCGCCTAAGTCGACTTAAGAACGATTAGACTTATGTATGCTATCATGTTCTACTAAAAACGCTTTATATTTACGTGAAATTCCTATTTCTCTAACACTGTTTTTTAAAAAGTTATTAATGAAAACATACTGACCTAAGTCGTAATGAAGACCCATTACATTTACATAAAAAGTTATTTTTCTCAAAAGCATGATTTTCGACTTAGGCGGTTAATGCTTGTGACCACAGATTTATATGACAAAATTTAGGAAAGCTATTAATAAAAACCTTCAATATGGCAAAAATTCAGTACTTTAAATTGTTATAATTAAAATTGAGTTAGAAATTAATCAAGCTCATGGAAAAATGTTTTTACTATTAATAAAGCAAAAATCTAAGCACAGCTGTACCGAAATAGCTCTATAATCTGTCTTGCAGAATATAGATCAATTTTTGAAACAAATGTTCTAAGGCCTTAGCTTTGTTAAAAGTTTAGATTACATTAAGAAGGCTCTACGCATTGCGACCAATTTGTTGTTTTGTGCAGCCCATGATTGTCCTGAATATTAAGGCTCCTTATATAGCCAATTCCCCTATTTGGTATGACATACCATAGTCTCCCGGGGAGATACAGTGTATTTTCAAAGGGCAATGGCTCTTTTGCCACTTAATTTTGGACATTCATGGCTTGATTAATTTCTAATTCAGTCATTTAAATGATAACATTGTGTTACCGAAGAAAATACCTGGGATGCGATACTTTTTTTTCTGATAGGTCTTGTCTTTTTTTTTTTTGCAAAAACAACATTTTCGATTATTCAACTCAAAAATGTTTGCAGGCATTTGTTCCATTTTTTTTTATTAAAAGTTTAATAACTCAGTTAATTTTCACCAGATTTTTTAAATCAAAGGTGCATTTTACTCATAAATAAACATACTTTTATAATAAGTTCATTAATTATACGGTTCCCAAATTAAAAAAATTTTTAAATACATCTCGAATGTTGAAAAATAGAGAATATTTTTAAACAAAATAAGTTTGCTGGAGGAATACGCACAGATGTCTCAATATTACTTAAATATCGTGTGCATATCTTTGAAAGGCCTCAGTTTCTTGTTTCTAGATCTGCTGAGAAATTCAAAATCGGTTGATATTCAACAAAAAATCGGTTTTTTACCCGTACCTGAAGATTTTGGAAGTGTTTCGCAAATTTCAAGGATAAGGTGCTGTTGTACTCGACAAGACCTATCAGAAAAAAGTACCGCATCCCAGGTATTTCTGTTTCATTCTTTTCATCACTGTGTAATGATCAAAAATATTTTTTTTAATTTTTATATTTGTAAAAATATAATTTAATAAATTATTATTATAATATCTATATACTAATACGTGAAGGTAAATTTTTAGTTCCCTTTTTAAGCAATATGCGGGCACGGAGGAGTGTGAAAATTGGCATAGTTATAACTCATATAGAGGAGAAGTTGAGTATAATAAAATTTATGATTAACCTGTCTTAAAAATATATTAAATTAAATAAAATAAAATATTTATAATAATTCGTAACACTCTGTTAATGCCAATGAATTAAATTATATATCAGACGCTCTGTGTTGAATTGTGAATTTCTAAAATTGATTAACATACCTTTAGGCTCATTTAAATATTCATTTTATATCTATAAATTAAAAAACATTGAAAGATAAAAATTTAATAAAAATATAATATTTCCTAGAATTTGCTATACTAGTATTAAAATAATACTTAAAGTGTTAAGAAAAGTTTAAAATGAATAAAATGCATAATATTTAATTTTTTCCATTAAAACTTCCAAGTTCGCAATGCTTGCCAAACTAAAAATTTTGCCTTTTTCAACGCTGTCTTTTATCTCATACTCTCTTACTGTCTGTATGTCTGTTTGCCATGGGGCAACCCCATTCCCCCTCATCCAATTGGTTTAAAACTTGGCCCATAGTCTTGTTGTGATCATAGATTAATTTTGAAATAATCACGAAAAATCACGCAAAGTCACGGAGAGATTAAAAATTTATATGCATAAGGAAAGAAAGGGTTTTAATAAAAACTTTGTTTTTAGGGGCCAGATTATTTATATTTTAATATTTTCCTTCACATCCCGTTAAATATGAGATCGAATATTGGATACCTAGAATTAGTTTAGAGCCGTATTTGATATGTTCACTCAGCCATTAAAATACACCATTTGAAAGGCTCGAATTCCGGAGTTATTTAACATCCGCACTCGAGTTTTAGCCTTTTTTCCTCATCAACATTTCGATTTGAATACTTTATATTATCATAAATATCGCACACTTTGCCAAATCCATCTGCTATGGTTTTTAATGAAAACATTTTTGAATTTTATTTAAAATTTTTTTATAATTGAATCCAATTTTGTGGCCCCATCAAGGAACTCTGGAAGTGTTTTAAAATTTGGTAACCGATTTATGCAATTGCTAGTAGTCGCCTAGAAGCAACGTTTTTTTTTTCACCGATACCAACTTAGCGCTTTTTGACGACCCGAAATGGCTATCTGTTCCATTTAGCGTCTAATATATTTAGCGTCTAAATTGGCACTTTCCGTTTTCTTTTTTAAGCTCCTTTACCGTTTTTTAACTATAACAATTGATATTAAGCTAAATTTATAAAGATGTTATTAATTTTACAAAAGGGTTTTTATAAGTAGTAGAAGAGTATGAAAATTGTTTTAACAATTAAAAAAAATTGGATTAAATAATCGGAAGAGAACTAATTTATTTCGGTCAATAATTTCCAATAATTTGCGGTAAAAACTTTTACCTAATTATACCCTACCAGCAGATTCCAGCACTCGAAACTCTAGTGCAATTTCTAGGCAACTTTATTTTTCAACTTAGCCAATTCACAAACCAACATTATTTTGATTAATATTATTGTGAATGAAGAAAACAAACTCATTAATAAACACTTAATAAATTTAATACACGCACATAGCATATGTATAATTTTGTGTATATGTTAGTAGCAACTTTAAAAGCAATTTACTCAAAATAAAGAAAAAAAATAGAAATCTGTAAATAATTGTGGACAGCTAAAAAGAAATACCTTTCAAATAATATACGCTTGGTCAAAATTGGTATAAAACGTTAAAACAAAACATCGGTAACAAAAAATCGCCTAGCCTATTAATATTATTGATACCACTATGTAGTCAGAGTATAATGACCAACTGTGGATGTTTGTAACTACAAGAAATGTTTGACCTAGACCCATCTTTTATTATACCGATCGACTCAGAATTACTTTCTGAATCTATTTAGCGATGTCCGTCCGTCTGTCCTTTCGTTCATATATCTGTCTGTCTGTGTGTTAATGTCAACCTTGTAATCAAACAACAGGACGCATATATGAATATATTTTGATGCAGATTGGTATACAAGCTTCTATCGGCCATGAACTCTATTGAAATTGGTGGAAATCAGTGCATGTTCAGACCCAGTCCCCATGCAAATGACCCCTATGAAATCGACTTAAATTGCCATAGGATCCAAATTATCATATAGAATTCGTTCAAACTGGGTTTGTGTATGTTCATTACATCCATTAATCAGTAGACCAAAAATAAAATCAATAGGAATATTCTTAGTCATAGCCCCAATATAAAGCTGCTTCCCGATCTTCACTTAAATCTATCAAAAAACAAAAATATTGCACAGATTTTTGTCAAATATAGTTTTTATATATTTTTGCAATAAATCAGTGATCTTAGCAAATATGGTAAGGATCTGTCCATTTGTCGACCAACTGCTTATACAAATATAGCATCTAATGTGAACTATTTTATATCCGAATGCAAAAAAATGAATAACAATGCCACTCAAATATGTTTTTGGCTTATTTTCTATATCTAATTTGTTGGAACTAAGAGATAAGATCTCTAAACACATGGATGTCGTATTTCCTTACTTGTTATAAATAGAAGGGTTAGCTGAAATTGCCAAATATCAAAAAAATTTAGTTTTGAGTCCAAGTCGTCCTGTACCTCTAGAATGGATATTAAACGGAAACTTTTTTCTTTGATCCACTAGAATCTATTAACACTGTTTTTGGGACCAAAAAGCTCTTAAAGAAAAAACCTAAGCTTTCATTTGAGCAAAAAAAAAGTGTCTGTTGTGAAAAAAGTTAAAAAAATTTTTGATTTCGCAAAAAAAAAAGTCAAAAATTTTTTAATTTTTTTTTAATTTTTTGTTCCGAAATATTGAAGAAATAAGCTAAACTATTTGGGACAAATTTTACTAAGAACAATAGGTAAAAAGTTACATGTATGAGAAAAAACACATGTTTGGCCAAATTGTCAAATTTTGACCCCCCTCTAACTCAGATAGTTCTTGGCCGATCTTGTTGAAAAATCGTGTCTAAACTGCTATCTAATAGGACTAACCTTGGTGCAAATTTCATTCCGATCGGAAGACCTCGATTTCAATAAATATATTTTTGTAAAATAAATTTAGGTATTTGTTTCAAAATATTTATTATTGGCCGGTAAAGCAAAGCTATATAATACTACATATACTCCGTTAGCATATCTGAACACAAGCATTTCAAAATTTACATCGCTGAGTTTTTGCCTTCTGGAACGATTCACAATCCCAGCGAATGAAAAGAATCGTACTACAGATACGGATATGGGTAATGGGGTATTGTATTTTAGAAATATGTTTTTAATAATGTTGTGATTTGTAGATAAATTGTCGTTGTGTCTGGTATCAAAATATTTCCTGAAGATAATTTCCGGAGTCACTAGAAACACGTCAATTCAATTTATTAAAAAATCTTTAATATTAATAGGCTAGGTGATTTCTTGTTACCGATGTTATTTTCTACCGTTTAATCCCGATTTGGACCAAACGTTCATTATTTGAAAGGTATTTCTTTTAAGCTGTTCGCCAGATTTACTGATTTTTTAATTTTTTCCTTTATTTTGAGTAAATTGCATTTAAAATTGCTAATAACACATACATAAAATTATACGTACGGTATGGGTGTTTATTAATGAGTTTGTTATCTTCATTCACAATAATAATAAACCAAAAAAGTGTTGGTTTTTGAATCGGCTAAGTTGAGAAATAAAATTACGTAGAAATTGCACTCGAATTTCGAGCGCTGGAATCTGCTAGTATTTATTAAAATTAAAAATAATGAGAATAAATAATATGATTTAATTTTTTATTTAAAATTTTTGTAAAATACAATAAATTTTTCAGTTTTATCAGTAAAACATTACTGCTAATGGAATCAGTAAAAACTTATTTTAATTGCATTTTTACTAGTACTGCCAAGTGCCCATTTTAAATTGCTAGACCTTTAATTTTGTGAAACTGCCTGAACCAGCTACATGCGCCAAAAAATTGCGAGTGGTAGTAGGACGAAGAAGGATGGTTGCCGACGAGGGTAATTGGTTCCTCATTGAGCTCAAAGTGGGAGCAAAAAGGAAAAAATTTACAGAAAACTGCAAAACTACCACAGTTATGCTTCAGGTCGTAGCTGAGAATCAGAAAAATGTTCCATGCGAGGTAAAAAAAAACTAATGGAGGTCGGTCATATATTTGATCCCCTAAGGTGGACTCCTACCCTGTTATGGGACTATTTCTTCTATACATTTCTACTCTGTAATAAAAATTGTATATGGGTGCCCCTTCACGATATGACAGGGAGTGAAGATATGTTCCAGAAATTGTTTCAGCTATACATTTGATTCAATTTTTTAATACAATTTCGTAAAATTAATGAATGGAGATACGGGGTAGGTATGTTCGAAAAAAATGTCGGGGAGGAAAAATTAGGGGGATCAGTCTTATATTTTACCGCTCTTAGATGGACTGTATGGCAGTTACGGAGTTCTTTTTTTTAATTTTTTCTTTTTGATCCTATTTTGAGCTCGAAGAAGAGCCACTTGCCCAGCAATTTCGTTTTAATTACTTAATTTTTTAAATTTCAATTTATTGATCCCAAAAATATTCTTATAAAAATTAACGATAAAATAAGCAAAACTCAAAGGATAAAGAATTCCTTACATACAAATCGTATTTATCAAGGATTATTATTCGTTAAGAAAGGAAAAATTTTTAAATAGTTATAACTAATAAATAACATGTTTATGTAAATAAATACTAAAAGAAAAATTCATCAAAAAATGGGGGGAAAAATGTATCATTGTCATAATTAACTTTGTACAAAAAGAAATCGTAAAACTAAGGAAACAAAACAAAAAAAAAAAAAAATAATAATAATAATAATAATAAATGAAATATAATGTATCAACTAACATTAGGTATAAATTGTGATGTATTATAAACTGTGTTATTTATATCTAGAGAATTAAATATTCTGTGATTTAATAAAGCCTTTGAATTCTTAAAAACTGCGTTATTGTCATCTAAAAATTTTAAGTGCCGTGGAGAATAATATCTTTCAACTAGAGGAAATATAAAGGTATTAATCTTTTACATATATTTAGAAATAAGAACATTCTCAATATTATTACAGCCATCTAAAAACTTAAGATCAAAGTTAATCAAAAAGTTGTCAATCATTTTCATTTTGGATTTTTTATAAATGTTTCTATTAGAAACTTTTTTAATTGAACCATCATATATTTTATATTTTTTAGTCCGGAACATATTTTTTTTACGTTCAAAAATTCTCAATCTTTCCATTTGATGAGACGAAACTGAGAACCAAATTGGATAAGCATGTGATAAAATAGGACGTATAATTTGTTTATAGCAATTTAATTTTATGTTAGTTTTGACCATTTTATTTTGCCTAAGAAAATTACAATAAGAAAAAAATGCTTTTTGTGCTTTCTCCAATATGTAGTCAATATGTCTATAAAAAGTAAACGAAGTAAATGGTTCTTGAAAAAACACTCCTAAATATTTAATTTTATGAAAATAGGAAATTAATTCATTTTTAATTTTAATATTCGGAATGAATTTCCTAGCATTTGGAAACAAAAAATTTTTTTCCATTAATAATTGAACATAAGCATTTATTGATATTAAATTTTAAATTCCATTTGTCAAGATATTATGTTAATTCACGGTGTAAGAATTTATCAATATATTCGCTCGTTTAATCTTCAAATTGGAAGCAGCAATTAAAATGTCATCCGCATATATTAGAGATATATTTTCTCCCTCAGGAGGCTCAGGGATATCTGCTAAATAAATATTGTATAAAATTGGCCCTAACTGAGAACCCTGAGGAACTACAGCCGACACATCTCTACTATCAGCATTAAAGTTATCGAAATTAACATAAAAAGTTCTACCAGATAAATAATGAAAAATAAACCTGCAAACATTTTTATTAAACCTAATAGTTTTAAATATTTTATAAGCAATTCCCTCCTGCCAAGCTGCATCAACAGCTTTTTCAAAATCTAAACTAAGAATTATTGAAGCACTGCTATTATTAAGATTAGTAGAAATATAGTCTGATAGCATTGTGAGACCATGTACAGTTGAATGCTTCCGTCTAAATCCAAACTGGTAGTCCTTAAGTACAGGATTATCTAAAATATGGTTATTAATCTTCTTCAAAATAATATACTCGAAAACTTTGCTTATGTTAGAAACTAAAGATATTGGTCTATAACTACTCACTAAAGTTGATCAGAATTAGGTTTGAGAACAGGATTAATATTACACACTTCCAAATTGAGGGAAAATAACCTAAATTATATGCTTAATTAAACAAAATAGCTAGAAAATTCCAAAAATGTGAACTTGTTTTTCTTAAAACAAAATTAGAAACACCATCAAATACAGAACTTTTCTTATTATTTCTACAGAGTATGGCATCCTTTATTTCATCACTGCCAATAAATTCTTTATAGTTTACATTTCCATTGGATGTAGATTTTCCATCTGCAGTAAACAGTTCATTAAAACTAATTATAGGGGAATTATTTTTTAAAACAGAGATTTCAGTTTTAACGGAATTGGAAAATGACTGCATTCCTGTATCACGATTTTGCTTATGAACGCTAAAAAAAAAATGTTCAGCCAATGTATTTACTTTACGAACACTATCCGAAATCAAATCACCATTTGGGGATACACTATCAGCCAAGGCACACTTCTTATTTAGACCACAGAGACCCTTAATCTTCTTATAAGTCATGTTATTCCAATACTCTTCCTCTCTAATAATTTTATCTAAGTTCCTAATTATCACCTTAAGTACATTTTTTCTGTCATGATCAATACATCTAAACAGAGTCCTACGTAATTTTTTTTTTTTTTTTTCATTAATAAGATGTAAAATTTGTGGCGATAAATTTATTTGACCTTTATTGCGAATTTTTATTCTTGCAACAGAAGCTTCAGTAGCAAAATTGATAGCATCATTTAAAACTAAAATATTATTATCAATCTCAGTAACAGAGCAATTTTTACTAACCGGCATATTTTTTCCTAGTAAATTTTCCTTTAAAACTCTATTGAAAGTATTGATTTTAATTTTACTCTAATTTAAAATTTCGACTGTCTGCCGTAAACTAACATTGTTTAAAAGAATTAAAAGTTCAACCGCAAAGTGATCAGATTCAACATATAAAGTTCTAAATTTATTATTGATATCAGGATGAAAGTCAATGCCTATAGATGGAGAAGTAACAAAAAAAGTATATATAGGAAGGACATGAAACTATTTTAGATGGAAATTTTGTTGGAATGATCTTAAAATTTGGGTTATTTCCGAGCCAATCATACATCCTTCGACCATTTGTATTAACTAAAGAATTACCCCAATCTATATGTTTAGCGTTAAAATCACCACCAAACACAATGTTCTCATCAACAATGTTGTTAAGATCATTACAATGTAAAAAGTATCAGACGGCTTGCAATAGCAGGCAACGAAAAAGATGTCGTTACCATTTATTAAACTCAATTTTACTATAATATGATCAATTGTGTTTGTATTAACCATTATTCGTTTAAAATTGTATTTTTCTTTAAGACAGATAGCAGTTCCACCTACATGGCCAACAATCCTATCCTGTCTTATGAAATTATAACCTTTAAAAGATATATTATGATGACGGCTCAGCTTATGTTCTGATTAATTACTTAATAAATTTTGTCATTTGTTCTGTGTATAAGACCTTAAATGTTAGAAAAATAATGGGAAATTTTGAACTACATTTTCTTATAATCTAAAATTAATTTTTTTTTAATCTATTTAAGTGCATACTAATTTACTACATTAAAAACATTTTTGGCAAAAATAATATTTTATTCTGTAAATGTAATTTTAAGTTTCGTTAAAAAAAAATTGCAATTACTTCTGTATCTCTTTAATAGGGTTGAAAAGCTGACAATAATCTTATTAAGAAAATAGATAAAAATCAAAAATAACAGACTTTTTATAATACCTTAGGGATCGTTTATGAAAATAATGAGTATTCCCAATTTAAGGGTTAAACCTGCGTCCAGTGGAAGGCATCGGAAAGTAAAGACATTATTCGACTTTTAATATCTAATTGTTAAGCCTACTTGAAGGCACTTCTGTTGCATTACATTACTTACCGTTATATTCTTCATTGTTTTGCTTTAGTTTGTAGCAAGACTAATGTTTGTGTTTCTGTTGAAGCATGTGTGTGTTTGTGTATGTGTGTGTGTGTAGAATAATCATATGCTTTCCTTTTAAATTTAATATACTTTTCATTGCCAAAAATAACTTTATTTAGACAATAAATTGAGCATAACAAAATTCTTGACAATAACAGCATAATGTTTTTTTTTTTTGTGTTGGACACCAACATACAAAACAAACACAGACCCATACATGCACTCGCTCAATGGCAAACAGACAAAAACAATCATCTGCACAAAGGAAATAGGAAAACACTACACAGAAAAACACTTGTGATTGTATTTTAAATGTATTTCCGTTTTTATTTGGCCAACACTTTTCTAAATCTAAACTTGGCACTGACAAAATAACATTGCAAACCAAACATTAAAAAAATACAAAAACAATTCAAACTCATGCGTTTATAAAATAAACACAGGATACACAGGGAAACAGTTTGTTAAAACTGTAAAGTTTAAAACATTTTTATCGCTTTTGTTTGTTTTTTTTTCTTTTTTTTTTTTTTTCTTTTTGATAAATGTTAAAAAATGATAATATATAGAAAGATTTAAAAGATAAATTTTTACATTCCAAAAACAACAAAATATTAAATTACCTCACGTTTTTATTAAAATGCTAAAAGTTTTTTGTTTCAATTGTCTGTTTTTGAAAACAAAAAAAAAAAAATAGACTAGAATACTACGACTACGAGTATAATACTTGTACGTTTTGAAGACCTCTCCCTTATTTCAACTGCCAATTGTTTAAATATTACCTATGAATTCTCACTATGTGAATTGTTGTTATGTCAATTGCACCAGTATTCTCCCTCGTATAAAAAGTCATCACGTAACGTGCTAACTGCTATTTTAGTTATTTTGGGTTGTATTCTTTCCACTTGACTGAATTCATGAAATTTCCGTTTTGCTTTTTTCCGTTTTTTTTTTTGTAAATTTCATACCTTTATAGTGATTTTGTAGCTGTTATTGCTTTGGACAGAATAGCTTTAGATTTAAGTAAGTGTTCATTATTTTATATGTATATTTTATGCTCTTTGCTAGTGTTTGCCCTACATTTTGAAATGAAAAGTAAATTAAGTATTGGATATCGAAATGTTTTAAATCCTTTGAAAATCTTATTAAGTTATTATTATAGGAAACCATAATTGAAAAAAACGGACTTCTAGAAGTACTTAGGGTTTTGTACAAAAAAAAATTTAACTTGGATATCTGGAGACATGTGTTCAATTTTTTTTTTTTTTTAATATTGACCATTTCTGATTTTTTTCTTTAAATAACGACGTAAGTTAAATGTTTATTAAATTAATTTTCAGCACTATCGACGTATGTCTACCTACGTTTGATCGCTGACAAATTATTTTCTCAAAAAACGACACATAGCGACATACGTTGTTATTAATGAAAAAAAAAAAATGTAAAATAATTTTGGATTATTTTTCAGTTTATAACCACTTATAAAAACTTGTGTGTTTATTTCTGTTATTTTTTGTCACTATTATTCTCGATACGTTGTTATATTCTCATCCTAAGTCCCGTTTACTTTTTGTTGACGAACAAAAAAATCCATTTTTCAAGCAACAACAACTTATGTCTACATGGGTGGTTGCATTGGTAGTTTTCTTTTTCAAAGAAAACGACGTTTGTCGACATAAGTTCTCGACACTTTAAGTATAATTTACATAAAGTTTTTTTCGTCCTTCTCTAGGATCTATTCCTCTGAAGATTTTTGACACTAAATGTTATATAAAGTATGCATTGCCCATATCTACAGGACTGTTAAATAAAAAGCTCTAAAATTTTTATATCGAGCCCATAAATTCAAATAAACCGTTTTTTGGCTCCCCTGAACATTTTGTTTTTATGACATACGCGGTTATTCTAGAACACAACAGAATTCTATCTATACCTCTCTTGTTGTAATTCCTTTAGCATTGATTATGCAAATCAATCAAATCTTTCGATTTTAAACGGTGATTTTTCACCATGGTTCAAAAAGCTTAAACTAAATATATTATTTCGCATTTATTTATGTTCTGGAACATAATGGCCTGCAAATGGCGTTGCTATCAGAAAGTGCAACTCGGTTTTACAAAACGAATGATTGATATTTAAATAAAGGCACAAAAAAATATGCTTAATGCCTCAATCTCAACAAATGTGCAATAATTTAAACTAGCAGAGCCCAGCCCTCGAAATTTTTCATAAAGTTATAACTGGGCATGCTAATCAATTTTAGCCAACTCTCAATTTAACCCAAATTCAATGAACACTCACACAGCATTGTATAGTTTTTTGTATGAGACTTATTAGCAACTTTAAATGAGTATTACTCCAAAAAAATGTACCAGAGAGTATAGGTCCATAAATATGGTGGACAGCTAAATAGAAATACCCTTAAAATAGGCTATTTTTGGTCAAAATCGGTATATAACTAAAATTTTTATTTCGTTCACAAGAAATCGCCTGTTAATATAAATATCATCAAATTATGATATAATAGGTACATGTTCAGACATAGCTCCCATACAAATGACCTCCATGAGGTTGACTTAAATAGATCCAAAATATCATATAGCGCTCGGTCAAATTGGGTTTGTGTGTGTTTATTACACCCATTTATCTATAGTCCAAAAATAAACCTTATAGGACAATTCCTAGTCATAGCGTCCATATGAAGCTGCTTGTCGATCTTTGCTTAAATCTATTAAAAAAAAAACCGAAAATATTGCACAGAATTTTCTAAAATTTGGTATCAGGATCAATACAGTTTTCGACCCAGTCCCCATATAAATTTAGCGTCCGATATGAACTCTTTCATATTCAAAGACAAAAAAATTAATAACAATGCCACACAAATGTGGTTTATTCTTATTTTTTATATCCCATTTGTTGGGCCTAAGATATAGGGTCTCTAAACGCATGGTATAGGGTAAAGTATAGTCAGTCCAGACCAACTATAATTTTCCTGCGTGTTTTTAGAAATAAAATTTTCCACATGTTCTTTTTGAAAAACTGATTTTTACTAAGCTATTACACTTCTGCTGCTTAAAAAATTTAGCAAAATCGTATAATTTCAAATTCAATCTGTAAAAAATAACTCTATAATATTAATAGGCTAGGCGATTTTTTGTTACCGATGTTTTGTTCTACCGTTTTACCCCGATTTGGACCAAAGATATATTATTTGAAAGGTATTTCTTTTTAGCTGTTCACCAGATATACAGTTATTTATTTTGAGTATATTGCTTTTTATGCTATGTGTGTGTTTATTAAATTTGTTAATGTGTTTGTTAAATATTGTGTTATCTTCATTTATTGTTTGTGAATTGCCTAAGTTGGAAAATAAAGTTGCCTAAAAACCGCACTCGAATTTCGAGCGCTGGAATCTGCTAGTATATATATATATATATATGTATATATATATATATATATATATATATAAACTACAAGAATTTTGTAATAAACTTTATATGAGGAAACCATTTAAATAATATTATGTGCTTAAACCTGATCTACCTTATCGACATAATTCTTTATTAAAATAAAATAAACAAGTTGTGAATATGAAGAACTAACATTTTTGAAGAATTAGTATTAATGAAAAGTACTTTTTTAAATTTTAGTTTAAACATTATTTAAAAAGGATTCATTTGCAAATAATTACTTCTTCAAATGTTCTTTTTTAATGACTGATTGTTAAAAAAGGGATATTTTTTTGAAAGTGTACTTAAAAAAATACTTTTCACAAAGTTTTTATTAAAAATTAGTTTTTTTAAAAAATAATATTTAGGGTGCGTTTAAAAAAAACGTAACGGTTCAAGGTATTAAATTATTTTTCCATAAATCAAATTATTTTAAAAAATCTGCCCAACGTGAACGATGCAATTATACATCAAAATGTTGTTGAATTTATGAAAAAATAATAATAACTAATAATTTTTGGTAAATATACATTGAAAGAAAAGAATTTATATTGAAAACTATACTCTAATTGGAAAAGGGTACTCTTGGAATAGGATACTTTTCTAAAAAAAGAAACTTGCCTTTTTTGAATGTTACTTTTTCCAAAAGGCACTTCTCTTCAGAAGATACGTTTCTGAAAAAGGAACTTTTTTTTAACACTAACTTTTTTAGAAGAGTTCGTTTCTTAAAAATTTAATTTTTTTAAATAGGCGCTTTCTTAAAAAAGTTACTTTTCTTAAAAGGCTACTTTTCTTACTATACGTACTTTTTAAGAAGGTACTTTTCTAAAGAAAGATACTTTTCTTACAAAGGTACTTTTCTTAAAAAGGTATTTTTCCCATAAAGGTAATTTTCTTTAAACTGTGTAAGAAGGATGTTTTTCTTAGAAATGTACTTTTCATAAAAAGGTACTTTTCTTAAAAAGGTACATTTTTTAAAAACCTACTTTTCGTGGAAAGGTTCTTGCCTTAAAAATGTATTTTTATTAATAAAGATACTCTTCTTACAAAGGAGCATTTCTTAAAAAGATACTTCTCGTAAAAACGTACTTTTCGTAGAAAGGTTCTTGCCTTAGAAATGTACTTTTCCTAAAAAGGTAATTTTGTTAAAAATGTACTTTTCTTAAGAAAGATGTTTTTGTTAGAAATGTACTTTTCTTGAGAAGGTACTTTTCCTCAAAATGTAGTTTTATTAAAAAGGTAATTTTCTTAAAAAGGTTATTGCCCTAAAAAGGCAAAGGGGCTTTTCTTAAAAAGGTACTTCTCTTATAGAGGTAATTTTCTTAAAAATTTTCTTTTCTTAAGAATTTGCTTTTCTTAAAAAGGTACTTTTCTTAAAAAGGTACTTTTCTTAAAAAGGTACTTTTCTTAAAAAGGTACTTTTCTTAAAAAGGTACTTTTCTTAAAAAGGTACTTTTCTTAAAAAGGTACTTTTCTTAAAAAGGTACTTTTCTTAAAAAGGTACTTTTCTTAAAAAGGTACTCTTCTTAAGAATGATGTTTTTCTTAGAAATGTAGTTTTTTTAAGAAAGTACTTTTCCTGAAAATGTACTTTTCCTAAAAAGGTACTTTTCTTAAAAATTTACTTTTCTTAAAAAGGTTCTTGCATTAAAAAGGTATTTTTATTAAGAAAGTTACTCTTCTTACAAAGGGCTTTCTTAAAAAGGTACTTTTCGTATAGAGGTAATTTTTCTTAAAAATGTACTTTTCTTAAAAATTTACTTTTCTTAAAAAGGTACTTTTCTTAAAAAAGTTATTGCTTTAAAAAGGTACTTTTATTAAAAAAGATACTCCTCTTACAAAGGGGCTTTTCTTAAAAAGGTACTTTTCTTAAAGAGGTAATTTTCTTAAACATTTAGCTTTCTTAAGATAGATTCTTTTCTTAAGAAAGATGCTCTTTTATATAGGTACTTTCTTAACAAGGTACTTTTCTTAACAAGATACTGCACACCACGGTGCAGAGGGTATAAAGTTGTTTGTCATTCCGTTTGTAACACATCGAAAAATAAATTTTCGACCCCATAATGATCCTTGTAATAACTCGAGTCGATATAGCGATGTCAGTCTATCTGTTTGTCTGTCTGTCTGTTAAATTCACGCTCGTTTACAAAATAAACAATTTACCTGCGTAAACATAAGATAATATAGTTTTTCATTATTTCGAGCAGCTTGCTATTGAAAATGGGGTAAATCGCGCATTATTGTGCCAAGATATGATCGAAAATATGGAAACAGCTCTCAAAAACGCTAAAAATTCAGTGTGGTTGTTGTAATAATCACTTTATGAGTCGTCCATCTGTGTGTCTACGTAAACTATGTAATCAAACTACAGGAGGCAAATGTGCACATAATTTGATGAAATTTGTTATGAAAGTTTCTATCGGCCATAGCACTAATGCTATTGAAATTGCTGAAAAATGGTTCTGACCTTGTACCCTACAAATGACCCCTATAAGATCGAATTAAATTGCCATAATATCCAAAATATCATATAGGTCACATTGGGCTTGTGTATGTTTATTACATCCATTTAGCAATAGTCTAAAAATAAACCCTATAGGACAATTCTTAGTCATAGCCCTCATATGAAGCTTATTCCCGATCTTCACTTAAATCTATTAAAAAATCATGTGAGTCCGATCACAAGGGAGATGTGTAAACATCTGGTAATAAATTAAATGCAGAAAACAGCGACAAAAAGGTTAATACATATGATAATTTTTTCACCAAACAATCATGTCACACCGATTTGTCTTAATGCTCACATGTTACGGGTAAATCTTACGCTCACATATTATGCTGTTTTTGTGATTGTATTATGAATTAGAAATTTACCCCCCTGCGCGTATAGATGTTTACACATCAAAAACAAAATTATTGCACAGATTTTTCTCAATTTTTGGTTTGTATACAATTTTGCCAAAAATAAGTATCCTTACCAAATACGGTCAGAATCGGTCAATTTTTCGACCTAGTCCCCATATAAATATAGCATCCGATATTAACTTATTCCTATCTGAAAGCAAAAAGATTAATAACGATGCTATTCAAATTTGGTTTATGCTTATGTTGTATATCTAATTAGTTGGACCTAAGAGATAGGTAATTTAAATGCTTGGTGTAGGGTATCGTATAGTCGATCTAGACCGACTAATATATTCTTACTTGTTTATTATTGAGTTTCTCAAATTGTTGGCTTTTTCAAATATTTTGCTTACATTTGTTGTAAAATATAAATAGTGTAAACTTAAGACCCAGGTGAAGGATAGTAAAGATTGGGCATAGCCGAATTTAACACTGTTCCTTTCTAAAAACGTACTTTTTTAAAGAAAAGTACTCTTTTGCAAAAAAATAAAGGTTTTTAAAGGTACGTTTTTACAAATGTCTTTTTTAATATGGTACTTAGTAAAACATTGCATAATTAAAAATGTTTTTTTAACAGATAATCAAAAAAGAATACATATTTTAAATTTAGTTTTTTCTATGAGGCACAATTTTAAAAATAATACTTTTTACGAAGTATTTTCTTTAAAAGGTAAAAAAAAATAACTTTTTTGAAAAATCCATCTTTTTAGACTTAAAAATATTTTAATCAATTCATATAAATATTCTATAAATATTAATTGCTAATACCAATTAAAAAAAAACCGTTTTTTATTCTGAGAACTTTCAAGAATATTGTTTTGCATGAAATTTATTTTTTCCACTTAAGATTTAAGGATATTTTTAAGAAATTTTGGACTTTTCTGTTTAAAATTAATCATAAAGTTCATAAGTTATTTTCTTTCGTTTACCATTAATTTATTTATACATAAGTTATTGATTTGCCAATAAAATCCTTTTAAATAAATAACCTTAAAGTGATGTGATTGAATTTCGAGCCACATAACTCCTTTATAAACCAATTAACTTATTTAAGATTTTTATCATTGTTAAAGTTTATCTCCAGAATTTCATTATGTATATTTAATGTTAATGTAAACCAATTCTTTTGTATTTCTTTACGCTTTATTTAACTTTCGTTATGTGTTGTTGGTAACATGAAACGTTATCACCAATAAAGTTTGCTATTTGATATACAAAACAAAAATTACCTTCGACTAGTTGAATTTGATTATATGTGAATGTCATAGTATTTCAAATTGCTGACAATTTGACATCATCTCCAGGACTCTGGCAATGATAAAAATTCGATATTGTCTAACAAATAATAAATATTTCATGTGTGCGTGGGCTAAATAGTATTATATAAATTCGAGTTTCATTCAGGTAACTATAAGAGGAAATTGTTACTTTCAAAAGCTATCAAATTTCATGAAATCAACCTAAATTAGGCAATATAAAAGCAATTTTTATAGCCTGCAAATAGGCAACATTTAATGAATTTTATTCATACTTCATGTAGGCCACATTAAAAGTCCCCAAAAAAGTATGTTACATATTTTTTCGGTAAAATAATAATAATAATATAATTGAGTCTGGCGAAAAATGCTAAACAATTTTTATTTAAAAACGAAAAATAAATATAATCAAAATCTTGTGAAAAGCTGGAAACCTGAATTTTTTTAAACAAATTTCCTCAAATGGTTTTTAATATAAATTGAGACATTAGAAAGATTTCCATTAAAATGTACATCGCAATAGTTAAGGATGCTTTAAAACAATTTATATTTACTCTCATTTTTTTTTTCTTGAAATCACATTTTATTGCCACTCAAAGTCTGCACCAAGAAGTCAATCAATTTTATTAGACAACAAATTTGTTATTTCCCTTTACAGTTCTTAAACTTTTGAAATGTTCAGTACTTACCAGAAAAACAAAACTATTATTCCTAATGTTTTGTCTCTTCTTTTTACTTGATGTTGTTTAAACTTATTTCCCAAATAAACCCCTTGTGTATGCCACATTTATTTTCACAATTTATTTTCACTTTTTTCTCTGTTTTTCACATTTTATCTTCTTATGATGATATGACTATCATCTTCTGTTTGAAGTTGTTAAACATCAACACCTCAATAAAGATTCTCATTTAAATAATAATATCAAAGTTCAAAAGAAAATTATCCTAACAAGTTTAGTAGACTTTAAAATTAACGAACTCAACGGAACAAAAGTTCTACAGAAGCCAGTCAGGCAACGCGGCATAGCGGAAAGCAAACACTGCAACAAACAGGCCACTTGTTTTGCTAATCAAGCGGAAATTTATAATGAGTATCAAATTCAGTGTGAAGACTTTATGAAAAGATATTTTTTGCGCAAAAAAAAAAAAAACAAATTAGATAGAGAACGGTAAAATTAAAATGAAACCTAAATATAGGGGGTAAATTTGAAGAAAAGTGTTTGGGAAAAAAGGAAATTAATCAAGAAAATTATATGACGGGGAAAAAATGTTTGTGGTTAAGTCAAAAAAAAGGTTGATTATAGAATCATTATGAATTTGTTGGAAAAAAAAGGTTACTTTACCCTTAACTGGAATAAATATTATGTAAATGTACATTTTGAGAATTTAAACAAACCAATATGTTGGCAATGATCACAAATGAATGGGGTATGACTATTTAAATGAAATTTTATACCTGAAGCTAAATTTTTAACAAAATATCCCTTGAAAAAGGTTTGTTATTAAAAAAAATAGTACCTTCCACAAAAATAGACTCTAAACAAATATATCTTCAAAAAATAATTTAAATAAAAGTTCCTGATAGACAATAGAAAAAGTACCTTCGGAACAAAAGTTATTTTTACAAAAAGTACCTTCTAATTAAATGTACCCTATACAAAAGTTTTCTACTAAATTTGGCTTCTAACCAACAGCAACTTCAACAAAAATACTTTCTTAAAAAAAGTACCTACCAAACATGTTAAGAACCTTCCGCAAAAAGCCCCTTCACATGAAATGTAACTTCTAACCAAAAATAACTCCGACAACAACTGACTTCCACTAAAAAATACCTCATACACAGAACTGCTAACTTGGAGCTTTTCGCGTTAGATTTGCCGTCTTCCAATTAACCAAAGATTCACTTTTCAAATGTTTCTCCTTATTAAAAAGCGCCAAATTATCGCTTTCGTTTTACCTTTTCAGTGCTTTTAGCACCTTTTTTAATGTTTAATATTGTTTAACATTTCATGTACTTCATGTACTTTTAACAACTTCCCTCCAAATTCGAACTTTAAAGTCAAGGAGAATTATAACACCGTGGAACATATTCGGAGCCATTGTCTGGGGGGTGAGAAATTCCAAGCCAGGTTGAAAGTATAGGTGAAGTGTAGTAAAACCCCAGAAGGATTTGGCGTTCTTAGGCCATTCCTCGTTTAAGGCTTAAATAAATAAGTGTTACTAGTAAAGCCAGCACTCGAAATTCGAGTGCAAATTCTAGGAAATTTTATTCTTTCATTAAGTATTTTTCTTTCTATGTTTTTTAATCTATATATGTGACCTTCTCCGAGAAAAGGGACCTAGTGTGTCAAAAAACGGGTTGTGTCAAAAACGGTGGATGCGTTTTTTTCTCAAAACTTAATTTTCACACACTAGGTCCCTTTTCTCGGAGAAGGTCACATATATAAAAAATATATGAATATTTAAATAAAATTCATTAAATTGTGAATATTTAAATAAAATTCAATTTAAATATTTGTTGAACACACAGAAGATATATAAATGGTTTTATTAATAAATAATTTTACAAGAGCCTAAAGGCATGCTAATCAATTTTAGCCAATTCATAATCACACACAGAGCATTGTATGGTTTTTTATTTGAAGCTTAAATATGGGGTTATATGTATGTGTTAAAAGCAATTTTAAATGATTATTGATGCAAAAAAATGTACCAGATGGTGCACATCTATAAAGTTGGTGCACATCTGCAAAGATTTACCTTTCAAATGGTATATTTTTGTCAAAATCGGATGGTGACTGAGAGTATAGAAGATGGCACAAGAAATCGCCATACCTATTAATATTTTAGATTAATATATCCATGCAAAAAATAGAATAAAAAATATTTAAGTATATTTGATTTAATACTGACAAGTAAGAAAATTATAGTTGGTCTAGACCGACTATACGATACCCTATGCCATGGCTTAGAATCCCTTTCTCTTCGGCCCAATTAATTGGATATAGAAAATACGCATAAACCAAATTTGAGTGGCATTATTACTAATTTTTTTGGCTGCAGATATGAAAAAGTTCATATCGTGATATGGAAAGTTCATATATTTATATGGGGACTAGATCGAAAAATAGACCGATCCTGACCATATTTGGTAAAGCGCTTATATTTTGAATAAATATATACAAACCAAATTTGAGAAAAATCTGTGCAATATTTTTGTTTTTTGATAGATTTAAGTGAAGATCAGGAAGCAGCTCTATACGGGGTCCATGAGTAAGAATTGTCCTAAATGGATTAATGGGTATAATAAACATATACAAACTCAATGACTGAGATCTATGGTGTAATTTGGAACTCATGGCAATTTATGTCGATTTCAGAGGGGGTCATTTGTATGGGGACTTGGTCTGAACATGGACCGAGTTTCACCAATTTCAATAACGTTCGTCATATGGCCGATAAAAGCTTATATACCAAATTTCATTGAAAATTTCAAATTAAAAATTCTTGAAGATTTCATTCAACAAAATTATTTCATTCAACTTAATATGTCGAATTTATTTACAATGATCTGATCAATGGTTTTTGAGTTATAGCTGAAAAATTAAGCAAACAATCATCAAGATAAGGTAAAAATATAAAAGTTTATAAAAAAATAGTTTGGGCTGAGAATGCCAAACCCTTTGGATATTTTACTATATTGGCCTAGTACTTTCAACCTGAATTAGAATTTATCATCGCCCAGAATGGCTGTTGTACAGTGTAATTGGTTTGCAAATTATATATATATATATATTATATATTTAACAAAAATGCACATATTTTATATAAGCGTTAATTTGATTATTGGGGGGGACGAGATCGATCCTATACTGAATGAAATTTAATATTTGGGTTTTAGTTTCAAACAAAAATCAATTGAATTCACAAAAACACTTACTTATGGGCTTAGAGCTGAGTTATCATTTAATTTTAAAACACAAGAGAAAAAATTCTTTACTCACCGTGAACAACAAGCTTTCAACAACTCTGAAGATTTTATAAATTTTACAAAATAATGTCTAAAAGATAAATATGAAATCGAAGTGTACGAACACTATGACGATAATTTAAAACTATGGAAATTGAAAAAAAAACGACAGAACTGAGGGTTAATCGCCGCATTCGATATCAAGTAAAATTAATCGAAATTCCATATTTGGATTATTACTGTGACAGAGTTAAGTTATTCTTAGAAATTTATTTTGCATATAAAAAAAATAATTTCGATCGAATAATTTCAATAACGAATGCGACGATTAGACCCCTGAATAATTTCGGATTGAAGTAGATATTTCAAAAAATTAGTCAATGAATTCCTGTTTTTAAATTATCAAGTTTTGTTTTAGATGTATCGGGTTTTCTGCTTTCAAACGCTTAAGTCGAAACAGTTTAATTAATTTTTGTAAAAATTAAATTAAGAATTTAAATATGGACAAAAGATTAAAAATGCCTGTTGTATTTATTACGTACTTATATGCTCTGTTGTGTTAAGCTCTGACTTACCGAACTAATTGACATGTACATATTTTTTCATAATCAATTATTCCTTGGAAGTTTGTATTCTACAATTAAAACATTTTAATTTATTTATTTTATATATGTGACACGGAAAGTTAAAAGGGACCTATGGCCAGAAAATAAGTTTTGGAGAAAAACGACTTTGAAGTTTACAAGTTTATTTTGATGCGCTTGAACGCTTATATGGCTTGATACTCATTACTCGGAGGTTTTCTGGATCGCTGATTACGAAACTGGTATTCTGTTTTAAAAATTCAAAATGGCGGATCTAATATGGTGGACTATTTTTGTTCGTTTTATTTAAAACATCTGATATATATCTATTATAATCATCAATCTTAACTTTTCCAAAGCTATCCCGATAAATTTTTAAAAAACTAATCAGCCAAATTGGATCCGCCTTTTTGAATTTTAAAAATACGACTTTAAATTCATAATCAGCGACCGCAAAACCGTTGAGTAACGATTTTAAAACAAATCTGATCAATTAAAAAAACTAATCCGCCATATTGGATCCGCCATTTTGGATTTTTGAAATCTAATACCAGATTCGTAATCAGCGACCCCGAAACCCCCTGAGTGACGAGTTTCAAGCAAATTAGATCAAATACAGAAAAGTTTGTCACATCGGATTCTTTCTTACTTTTTTTTTAATCAAAAGTGTCTATTTTGAATCTAATTTATAAAATAAAACTAATGCAGAGCGTGTGGTCTGCTATAAGAATCACCAAAAATAGTAAAAATCGATTTTTTCGACCCATAGGTCCTTTTAACTTTCCATGTCACATATATATTTTTAATTGAGTGCTTGTTGATATACAATATTTTTTTTTTTTCGTTCGGTGCAAAAATTATCAAATTTTTGACGTTCCTACTCTGGAGCAAGCTACATATAGCAGGCCATGAGAAAAACATGGATTTTCCAATATAAATTGGGCAACACTTAACAATGGGCTTCTATATAGAATATCATTTGGCAATTTTTTGTTTTAGCTATTTTTGATTTTAGCGATTTTTTATTTTAGCGATTTTTTATTTTTACCGATTTTTGGTTTTGAACACTTGTTTTCAGCGATTTTTGTTTTCGCGATTATTGGTGTTGGCGATTTTTGATTTTGACGATTTTTAAGTTTGGCGATTCCGCCCATATTTTCCACGACTAATCACATTGGTAATTAAAGTAAATATTTTTCAAAATTTCAATACTGTCACTTTCATAGTACTTCATATTTTTGTATAGGAGGTGCCACACCCACTCGTGCGAAGCGTCAAAGCTCTCCCTTATTTAGTACTCCAGTTATATGATATTGTATATTTACATTGTATTGGCGGTGCCAGCCACACCGCTCCGATACAAATAAACAAACATACATACTTTCGCTTTTATCAATGTTTCTTTTAAATATAATTCTATTCAAAAATCCACAAAATCAAAATTTTATAATAAGAAAAAAACACAATGCCTTATTTTTCTACTTTTTTTTACCATCTACCATATCTCTCTTCGAAAGACTTCCATGGTAGTACGACTATAAAACAGAAAAGAAAACTCTTCCGATACCTCTCGATGGCTTCTTTATGGTCGTTCCTGTTATTTTTCTATTATTGGTTTACACTTCAAAATGTTTCATTATATGCTAAACGATATCAAATATCCAAATAAAAATAATTTTATTTTACGAATATACAACTAGCGCTTTTAGCGTTTTTAGTTTCATTATAATTTAGCGCATCTTAGCGCTTTTGGTATAAAATTTTGCTCGTTTTGCTTAGAAAAAGTTGGAATTCTACAAAAGAGTACTTCTACACAAATGTACCTTGTTAACAAAGGCACCTGCTAAACAAATGCTCCTTTAACAAAAAACACATTCTAAACAAAAGTTTTTACTACTAAAGTACCTTCTAATTAAAGGAACAACCTCGGTAATATGATATTTTTTAAGAAAAGCAATTTCTTAAAAAAACACACTCTTAACAAACATGACATTTTAACAAATATACCTTCTACAAAAAGTATATTGTAAACAAAGCTTCTTTCAGAAAAACTACCGTTGTATACAAAAAAAAAAAAAAACTGCTCCTTTTATAAATAAAATGAGAGAGTAATTATAAAAAATATTTTCAACAAAAGAACTATTTAGATATAGAAATAATTTTAAGAACATTTTGTAATTTTACTATTTATTAAACAAATATTTTATTTCTTTATTTTTCTAGGTAACTTTCCCTTCAGTGTTCTAATATAAAACATATCCTTGTTGGCTTTTATTGTAAGTACCAAATTGATTTACCAATTAAAATCTTAAAAAAATTGGAGATAAAGATTCAATAAATTAATCATTAAAAAAATATGGGATTCTTTACACTTTTCTGGGACAAAAAAGCAGCTTAAAATAAACGGTATATTACATATGAACCGGTTCATATACACCTGAAACTTAAGACCAAGTACCGGAACATCACATTTATAGTCTTAGATTCTTGAATCTTGTTTCCTTTTAAAAGGATTAAAGAATTTATAAGGATGTCATTAAAAAAAATATTTTGGAATACTTGAACTAATAAAAAGTGGATTGAGGGCAAATATTTTTGGTAGTTATAAATATCAGCACAAGCTTAACATACACTTACCATTTAGTTGTATAGGGTATAAAGAGTATTTTAGAATCAAATTATAAGCGAGATTCAAGCTTGCTGTAGACGGTAAATATTTTTATATTTATAATGAAAACAAGTAAGAAAGTTATTAGCGATCTTTTCCGATTATGCGATCCCGATACCATACATTTGGAGACCCTATCTTTTAGGTCCAACTAATTAGATGTAGAAAGTAAGCATAAACCAAATTCGAGTGGCATTGTAATAATCTTTTTGCCTTCAGATATGAAAAAGTTCATATCGGATGCTATATTTATATGCGGAATAGGTCGAAAAAAGGACTGATCCTGATCAGTTTTTATAAGGTTACTTATTTTTTGCAAAAACTTATAAAAAATTTTAAAAAAATTTGTGAAATTTTTTTTTATAGATTTAAGTGAAGATCGGGAATCAGTTTCATATAGGGGCTATGACTAAGAACTGTCCTATAAAATTTGTTTTTGGACTTCTGATAAATGGATGTAAGAAACATACACAAACCCAATTTGACCGAGATCTATATGATAATTAGATATTATGACAATTCAAGTCCATCTCATATTAAGACTAGGTCTGAACACGAACAAATTTTTACCAATTATAATAGCGTTTATCCCATGGTCGACATGGCCTGTAGTTTAATTAAAAGGTTTACATGTATACACAGACGGACGGACAGACGGACATTACTAAATCGGCTCAGAAAGTGAGTCGATTGGTATAATAAGATATATGACTAGGCCAAATATTTTGGGTAATTACAAACATCAGCACAAAGTCATTATAACCTGACCACATAGTGGTATAGGATATAAATATATTTTTCCATACTGTCACCTACAGATAAATCTCTTACACGTTGACCGTAAATAAATGAGATGATATACGTCTGAAACTAGAGATCAAATGGAGTAACATTGTGTTTACAGTTTTGCATTTCGTGATTTTTTTCCCATTTAAAATTGAACGATAACATTTAGCAAGAAAATGAATTTAAAAACTTTTACTCATCCAACAATGATGCTATCGGTGTTAAGTGAAATAGGAGAATCTTGGCAATATTATAAATTTAAAATGATGTAAATAACGTCCTTTAAAATTATGTTGAGATCCTAACTAACTAGTGACATATGAAAAAATTTCATCCTTTCAGCTTGATTCTTTAATTAATCATAGAAACTAGCAGAGCCCAGCCCTCGAAATTCGAGTGGAAATTCTAGGAAATTTTATTTTATCATTTATTAAATAATTTCATAAGAGCCTAAAGATATGCTAACGAATTTTACCCAACTCACAATTCATTATTTTTTAAATAAAATTCATTAAATTTCATTATAAATATTTATTGAACACACAGAAGATATATAAATGTGTTTGCTAATAAATAGTTTTAAAGGAGCGTAAAGGTGTGCTAATCAATTTCAGTAAATTCACAATTCAACACAGGGCTTTAGATGTTTATAATAGACACGCAGACGGTATGTGTTTCATGTATATATGTGCTAGTAACAACTTAAAATTAGCATTACTTTAAAAAACTGTTCCAGACGGTGCAAATCTGTAAATCTGGTGGAAGCTAAAAAGAAATACTTTTCAAATGAGTTATGCTTGGTCAAAATCGGTTATTAACTACAATTTTGATATGGGTCACAAGAAATCATCTTGTCTATTAATATTATAGATTTCAATTTTATTCCGAAAATAAAAATTTAATACATCGCCCATAGCAAAAATATTTTTTATTACAAATAAAAAAATTCTCAATGGTGCGTGGTAGAGCAGAAGAAAGCATATAATTCTTCATAACTACACTTTATTCTTAATCGGAGCAGTTTCAGGCATTTCAGCCAGAACTCATGAACTCAAATCTAATCATGTTAAACACGATCCGAATGATATACGACTAAAACTGATGACTAAATGCAATAAAACTGCGAAATTTCAATTTATTATCCTGTAGGGGATTCACAAGTTTTCAAGAATTATATTTTACAAAAAATATATTTAAATTATTTTAGTCATCCCATAATGGCACTATTGGTATCCTTCAGTATTCTTGGAAATTTTCGATAATTTTTTTTTTGAAAAAATTACGTTGAGGGCTTGAAAATATTACAGCACATATACAAATTTGATTACTGATTTTGTATTAAGAAGTTGAACGTTTGTGAACTTTTCAGTACTATATAAATGATTTTATGGTTCGTTAATAAATAAATATCGTACAATTTACAATTGTTGTTAATGTGCTATTTATCACACAGATCTTACATCACACATATCTATCTACCACAAAAAAAGCTTCCAGAGTAACAACTTCTTTCGATATAATTTCATGAAGTTATTAGGAAAAAACTAAAATTTTAAGTCTACACCATACACTATTTTAGAGCTACTGGACCGTGTACAAAGGAGTAAGTTTGTGGTCATTAATGACAGTAAGTAATACAACTATCTTGACTTGTTGGAACATCATCGAAATGTGGGTTGTGTAGCACTGTTCAAGTGCCCAAATTTCAGTTCGCTTAACCCGCTTCTCTGGAAGATCACATCCGTTTGTAGTCTATGGACCATTTTACCACACAGCACATTACTTTAAAATTCATTTATCAGTCGAATTAGCCATATATGGAAACTCCCCACACAAGTCTCTCCGAACAGTTACAATCTAATGAAACTTAAGCCCACAAACGCTGCTCCCCTTTCCTCCTGTCCATAACCTATTATCCTAAAATTAACACATTGCACTGCATTTGTAGGGACATCCCCCTGAGTGTTGGTTTTTAATACAAAAAATTTGTTTTGGAAAACTATTTCAAGTATTAAATTTTCTTAGTGTTTCTCAGAACATTATTTGATTTTTATTTATTGTGTTTTTATTTCTGTGAGCACAAATAAAAGTTATGGTATTTATTTTTCGACTTAATATAGAAATAAAATGCTGCCAAAAGAATCTTGAGAAATGTAGGAAGAAATCAATTTGCTGGCATTTAATATTAATGCCAATTAAAAATTCGAACGAAGCTCACTTTTTTTCTGGATATTTGTATTTGTATAAATTGAAATTGTAACCAGTGCAATAAGGTATAATATCTTTTAGATGTATCACTAGGAAAACTTATACAATAAAACTTATACATACAATTTTCATAACAACATATTATAATATAAAAATATAAATAATATTAAATTAAATTTATGTTGTTGTTTATATATTTTGTCATTAGAAGAAGTTGAAATACCGTCAACGAAACGTCGAGTGAAAAGGATGTAATAATTATCATCTTAATATTTAATTGACCATAATTAGCCCGAAAAAATAAAAATAAAAAAAAAATCTCATAAATAATATTGGTCACAAATAAATCTTAATAAATAAGTATAGTTAAAAATTATAACAAAAATATATAAATGTATGTAAAAAATATCTACGTAGATATAATGAAAAAAAAAACATTCCATTTGTAATAATTAGAAAAAGTTTGGACCCCGTAAAATGTATATATTCTTGAACCATATAACAAGTGGAGTTGGTATAGCGATGTCTGTCTGTCCATATGTAGAAATCACGATCACGTACACAATAGGTCTTCTGGACTTTTAATTGTTAGTGGGAATGATTCACTTACGTCCTGAGCAAGTCACAGTTTAAAACCATCGAAATCGGTTCAATACGTCCTGACATTTCAAAGAAAATGCAAAAAAAAAATCTTAAAAAATATGATTTTTCTGTTGTTCTTGTTATTGTAAACATTGTTTTGCGGGCGTCATAGCAATTGTATCATGCCCTGATAGAAGCCAATTTCTCTGTCAGAAAACTGTCGTTGTTTTTATATTAAAATAAATATTAATAATATATAATATTAATATGTAAGGCGATTTCTTGTGACCGATGATTTGTTAAACAGTTTTCTCACGATTTTGACCAAGCATATCTTATTTGAAAGGTACTTCTTTTTAGCTGTTCCCCAGATTAACAGATTTTTAGATTTTTAAATTTTTTTGAGTTTTGCTCATTTAAAATTGCTACTACTAAGTGTGTGTTTATTAAAGTTGATAATGTGTTTGCAAAAACAGAATGGAATTGATTTCTTCATTCACAATAATAATTTTGTTGAATTAAAAAATAATATTGGACATAAACCAATAACGCAATCGATATTTGAAAAGTATTGATTGTGAATTTTATTATAAAATAATTTATTAAATGAAAAAATTAAATTCCCTAGAATTTGCACCCAAATTTCGAGGGTTGGAATCTGCTAGTTATAATAAATACTTGTCAAAGAAGATAAATAATTTAATGTAAATTTAATTGGCAGATAACTAAATCTTTAATATTCAATTTAAATCACATGTGAGAGGATATCTAATCGAAAAAGTAACAATCAAACAATTATTTTAGGTTGTGAATTTTAGGATAAAACATATAATTGTTATGGTCCTTGATATTGAGTTTATAACTATTTATCTTGAAAAATCCCGCAAATCCTTTAAACATCTCCTCATGTACCGCTCATACCGTAAGACCAGATATCTCCATACAGGTTCCTGATTTTCCAGAAGTTCTAAGTGCTGTCATGGGTCTTATGGCAAATAAACTCCTGTAGTTGACGGTACAGCCCCTGAGATGCTCAAAGCCGGCTGTCAAACAACAGAAAATTTTCTGTTACCTCTTATCAAGAACTTTTGGCTCACCCTCGAACTTTATACGCATCTAAAGGAAGGTATTATCGTCAATATCCGCATAAAAGGGGATCTTACCAAGTGCAGAAATGGGAGAGGTATTACAATCCTTAGTGCAGTAAATAAAATAATAGCCCATATTATCAACAGAAGAATATCAGATTCTATTATGAATGATCAAAGACCAGAGCAGGCTGGCTTTCGCCCACAGAAATGATGCATGTCAATAATAATAATCGGATAATTTTAGAACAGTCTGCCGAGGGGCACCCTCTATATGATCTTCATAGACTTCGAAGAGGTGTTCGACACCCACTACCACAATGCAATATGGAGCGCCGTAGCCTGCAAGGGCATTCCTTCCAAAATTATCACATTAATTTCAGCCCTGTATAGGAATGTTAAATGCCGCGTAGTCCATGACAATGCACTGAGCAACAGCTTTAACGTGGTAACTGGTGTCCGTCAGGCATGCATACTAACCTCCTTACATTTTAACATCGTTCTAGATGTTACAGTGCACAATGCTATTCGTGTGAACAAAGGTATAAGGTGGGGTTCAACGAGCAACTCGAGAATATGCATACGATATCTGCCATTTCTCTCACAGTTATCGCGATATGGTAGCTTAATTTAAGTCCCTCGAGACGAAGCATCAAAAGCGGAATTGAAGATACGCATAGTCAAGATCAAAGTGATGCCTTGAAACACCCTTAACAACTCCAAATTCAAGATACAGGATGTTGAACTGGAAGAAGTTTAATTCATTTGCCATCTTGGCAGCATTTTAACGCATACTGGCGGCTCCAGTGATGATGAAAACTATCTAATCTCAAGAACTGACCAGTCCTTCGGAATGCTTCGCCCTCTATGGAAATCTAGAGTAATATCTCAACGCACCAAGATAAGCATAATTAACTCCCGCGTTAAATCAGGATTGTCAAATTGACTCCGTAGTCAACCATAGAGGCATTAGCCGGAGAGAAATCAAAAATCTGTCATCAAATCGACCCCGATGGAGAGACTGTTGCCGCCCTTTGTTCCTTACAGGAACCATAGGAAATAATATATAAATATATATTTAAAATAAAATAAATTCATAAGAATTGCTAAAAAAATATTAACGAAAATGCTTCGAATAAATTTATATTCAGAAGGCGTGATTTATAATGACCGCAAGTACTACCCAAGATGCATACATACAGAATCCATAAAAGACAACTTCCATCTAATGACAGTCCCATATTAAATTCATTGGTGATGATTAAAATTTTCACATCTTGATTTTTCATTTTTCTTGTGATAATATTATTTCGCTGGCTTCCTTCTGCAATATTTATTGTTTATATAAATATTTCTAATTTTATTATAACGAACACTTGCATACTTAGCAGCGTTGTGTGACTCTAAAAATGATTCAGCATATAATGAATTTTCTCTTATAAAATGTTCTTAGAATCAAAAACTTTTTAAGTACATTCTTCAGTTGTTTGTTTTTTAATTATATAAATTTTAAAATTTCTTTTCTCATAAACAACATTTTAACAAACCAGCCAATAAAATATATACAAATCAATTGTCTAACCCCACGGCTCTTGATTTTTATTTCAAAATCAAAGCATACTTTTAGGCATTTTCAAAAATGTTTAATTTAAATACTTTTCTGTTTTGTTTGTTTTAAAAATAAAAAATAACCTTTCAACGCTGTTTACACAAATATATCCTTTATATAAATATCTTACAATATTTACTATTTGCTAGCCAATGTCGGTCTTTTTTTATTTTTGTTATGGAATTTGAATTGATACCCAGGCAGCTTTTACTGCAATTGAACGTGACTTTTGTTTGCTAAAAAAAATGGAGTTGAGTTTGTATTTTTTGCCATTTCTAACATTGCAGTGGGTTATTTTTCCATTTTTATTTTGTAATTTTTTTTTTCGATTTACAACACGATTTCAATTTTAGATAGTTGTTCATTTATTATCTATATTTTACATACAAATTTTTATTTAGTAAATGTTATAGTATAAAAAAAAAATTAAGTGAATAGACTGGAAAAAATATTTACACTTGCTATTTTTGGGACTTCCTTGTATACTATTGTCAGAAAGTTTATGGCATTTTTGATGAAATCAAATATTTTAGGGTCGAAAAAACCGAAACATAATGAAAAAAAAATTTTTTTTTCTTAAATATCCTTTACATTTTCAGGGGATTTGGTCCAGTTTGCACCAAAAATAAGTCCGAACTTTGCCGTGGTATACCCCAAAAAAATTTGAACATAATATCCCATAATAGCAGCAGTCTATGGCATTTTAATGAAAAGTTTCAAAAAAATAATTCCAAATACTTTCCACACATAGTGTATGCAAACATCTGAAAGAATTTTCTATGCTTTTCAGAATAGTTATACAGTTTTTATTTTTTTCAAAAAGATGTTTGAACAGAAATTTCTAAGTGTTTTGCATTTTTGTGCGCAAAATTCTCCCCTTCAATGGTCTTCAGTCCTTTTTGTCCCCATAAATGGTTGTTTTTTATGATTTCGATGTTAAATTCTTTTATGTGAGCATACGTATCTTTTCATTTAGTTTTATTTTTATTCTTTACTGGCGTTATTTGTTTTTAAGCTTTGGTCAATTTAGTTTTGTTATTTAGTAAATATGATACACAGCTACACTGTTCTAATATTATATTATTTACCTAAAAGTATGCTTCAATAACTTTTAGTTAAGGAAACTGTATCTTGTATCTGTTTCTCTTTTACAAGTTCAACAAATAGTTCTTGACTTTTTCTTTTTGTTTTCCTTTCGGCTTTGTGCTGTTACGAACAACAAAATAACAAAAGGTTATGGTCTCTGTGGACTAGTTTAAATTATTTGCTAAAGAAGTTATTTTTCGGTAAATAAGTATTATAATGATATATTGAGCATACTCTCAGGGGGGTGGGCTGGCTGAAAAGTGTAGTTTGTGTCATGAAAATTTATGGTACAGATTTTCCGAAGTTTAAGATATTATGCTTTTGTGCAGGAAAGGATAAGGGAAATAATAATTGAAATAGTTATACCAGTTAACCTTTATATGAGCAGAGGGATAAAAATTACCTAAATTAATATAAATAAATAAATAATATAACAAATAATACAAATTTAAAAAAAAACTAAAATCATCAATAATTTTCAATGGAATCCATAGATAAATTCCTCCTCCAAGGATGTCAATATAAAGTTATTATGACAAACCCACTACTTTAAGTCATTCGACATCATATATGGGGATTAGAAATTAATATAGAGGAATCCTAAAAAGTTTAAAAATAAATTCAATAAAAAAAAATTTTTAGAATAGTTGTATTGGAAGAAGGTAAAACAGTTGGGTTGAAAACATGTAAGAGTATTAAAGAGTATTCGAGAAATCGCTCTCGGTAGGAGAAAACACCATGACAACCTTTTCGGATATAGAAGAGGCTTTTAACAATGTCACACCGGATTCGATATTAGCGGCACTATCTAGTCTAGGAGTGAACTCCGTAATCATCTCACTGATTGGAAATCTGACTGCCAAGAGGCCGATACAGTCTAAATTGGGAACGACTCTAATATCCCGATTTGTGAACAGGGGAACGCCACAAGGAGGCGTTCTGTCACCACTTCTATGGAACTTAGCGCCGAACTCAATGCTAGTTTTGTTGGAGAGACAAGGCTGCAACGTTGTCGCCTATGCTGATGACGTGGCATAGCCGTAAATGGGAAGTTTCTATCCACACTTAGAGATATTCCACAGAGGGCTCTCACTAGGCTATCTAGCTGGGCAAGTAGTTGCGGTCTGAGGATAAAGCCGACCAAAACGGAACTTGTTCTTTTCACGAGGAAGTATACTGAAATCGCCTTCTCTGATGGAGCCATGTATCTTGGCGTATTCCTGCACAGGAAGCTGAACTTCAGACGGAACTTGGAGGAAAGGGCGAAGAAGGCGACTATAGCTTTATACTCCTGCAAAAAGGCCATAGGTAGGCGATGTAGCTTCAGCCCGAAAATTGCTCACTGGATCTACACAGCGGTGGTTCGCCCAATTCTGTTGTACGGGGTTATCGTTTGGTGGCCTGTTCTAGAGAAGGCCTCCAGTACCAACCTTCTTGCAAGGGTACAGAGAATGGTTTCCATGTGTATCACTGTGTATCACGTACTACACCTACGGATGCCTTGAACATCCTCTTACACCTAATATCGTTGGACACATTAGGAAAGCAGTCGGCGGCCTCATCCGCCATTCGACTAAGAAGCACACTACAATGGCGTGGTCATAATTGTGGCCATGGATTGATCCTGACTGACAGGAACTTACCATTGAACGTGGATTACACTATTCCGAGGAGTGTATTCGAACGACACAACAACGCTCTAATACCGACCAGGGAATCTTGGTCAGGGAGGATTCCAGGTAGCGGGCGTTCCATAAGTCTCTACACTGACGGATCGAAATTGTGTGGTCAAGTTGGTTTCGGAGTCTATTCAAAGGAGCTTGGACTAAATCTGGCTCGCAGGTTGCCAGACCACTGCAGTGTATATCATGCGGAGGTACTGGAAATAAAGGAAGTTGCTGACTGGTTGGGTCGGAATATTCTGTCTACAACCGCAGTCAACATATACTCTGATAGTCAGGCCGCGGTAAAATCCTTGGAATGAATGTTCCTGAAAACAAGAACCACCCTTAACTGCCGCACGTCTTTAAATGAGATGGCCAAGCAGTTCGATATCAGACTCATATGGGTTCCAGGGCACAGGAATATACTGGGAAACTGTAAAGCTGATGAGCTGGCAAGACAGGGCACTTACAGGTACCAGCGGACTTGGAATGTGTTTGTACACCCCCTGGAATCATGCAAGCTGGAACTTCAGCTTCACACCGCTGGTATAACGGACAACAGATGGGCTAACGGATCAACGTGCAGGATCACGAGACAAATCTGGCCGGCTCTGAATCATAAGCGCAATAGTACGCTACTATCACTTCCCTGTGGGGAGATTTCAACAGTAGTTGCTGTTATCACTAGGCACTGCCTCATAGGGAAACACGCTAAACGCCTCAGGGTCTCGTCAAATGACTTCTGCCGTAGCTGCGTGGATGTGGAGGAAGTGGAGAGCATAGAACACTTCCATTGCTATTGCCCGGCGCTCTCCAGAACGAGACTTCGAACATTGGGATCGCCGTTTCTTCACGATCCCTCTCAAATGTGGAAATTTCACACATCAGGGGTTCATCAGGAGCTCAAACTGGTTTTACGGTGGGGACTGAGGGGAACACCTATCCGTCCCGTCGTATCACAACGGACCCCAGAATCTAACTAAGTGTGCTTTTCCTTTGGATTAGCAGCCACTTCTAACCTATCCTAACCTAATCTATTAAATTTGGCTGCATCGAATCTGCGATACCCTCCAGCCGTGCTCTATACAAAATATTATAACCAAGGTAGTCAGCACTAATTAACAAAAATTTTTTATATTTTCCAGCTTTCCTTAATTGAAAGCAATTAAATTCAATATCAATTTCGGCTGTAGGGACTTCAAATTCAATATCAACCTGTTAGAAATAATGACAAACAATATTGTTCTAATTTTAACTAGAAAAATGTTTTTTTTTTTTGTGAATAAGCCAGACTTTAACAGACAGATGGACAAACGGACATCACTATATGAACATGAGTTATTATAAGGATCAAGCATGAACACAGTCGTGTGGAGGGTATAAAATTGGGAATAATTTGACTTAGTTTTTGAAGTAATGTAGTTCAATCCAATGAATAAGTGTGATTTCAACAAACAGACAGATAGACGGACTGCCGGTCGGACCCACATTTCTATGTCGACTCGATTTGTTATAAGAATCAAGAATATATAAGTACTCTCTGAGGTCGAAAATAAATTATGCAATAATTATGCGATTACAAACTGAATGACAAACTGATATATACCCTCTCCTCAGTGGTGTGGAGGGTATAAGTACCTTGAAGTTCTAATCAAAATGGTTTCAAAAAATACCTATTCTGGAAAAGGGAAGTTCTATTTATAACATCTTCCAACAAGAAAGAAGTAGTTACACAACAGCTTGAAGTTAAACTTCGGAAACTGGAGCCTGAATGAAGTAAGCTTGCGCTTACAATTTTTATACCCAATAACACAATGTAGTCAGGTTAAATTCACTTTGTTCTGATGTTTGTAACTACAAAAAATGACCTAGATCCATCTTTTATTATACCGATCACTTTCCGAGTCGATTTAGCGATGTCCGTCTGTGTGTCCATGTAAACCGTTAATCAAACTACAGGACGAAAATATGAAATATGTGATGAAATTTGGTATATGAGCTTTTATCGGCCACAGGATGGACGCTACTGAAACCGGTGAAAATCTGTGCATGTTCAGACCTTGTACCCACACAAATGACCCTTATGAGATCGACTTAAGTTGCCATAAAATCAAAATTGTCGTATAGATCTCGGTCATTACATTATTACATCCATTTATCAGTGGTCCAAAAATTAAGCGTATAGGCAATTCTTGGTCATAGCCGCCATATGAAGCTAATGCCCGATCTTCACTTAAATCTATAAAAAAAACAAAAAATATTGCACAGATATTGTCTCTAGACGCATGGTGTAGGGTATCGTATAGGTGGTCTAAACCGACTATAATTTTCTTACTAGTTTTTGTATGTATTAGTAAATACATAACACCTCAACATAATTATTTTCCGAAAGAATTCGTTGGAAATTTCATCAAATATTGAAGAATAAAGATTTGAAAGGCTATTATTGACATCATTTTGTTACGATATGCTGAAATAAAAAATAAAAATAATAATTGCCCAGATTTTCTTCTTTCATTTGATACCACTGTTAGTATTGTTTTGTGAGTGTATAAGTATTTAAAAATATACGAGTATTTTGTACCCTGTAATACTTTGAATCTTTGTAGTCATTTAAAATTCTAATGATTGACAATTATTCACCAGGTTCTGTCCAAGAAAAAAAATATAAATCAGTAACTTTCTACCCTTTTTGCCTTTATACGCTTCAAACATTTTCAAAATCTCCAGCAAACTACTAAAAACTATAAATTTTATTTCTAAAACTATAATTGAATATTGTGTATTTGCAGTTTATTGTGTGTGTCCAAAAAAACCCCCTAAATAAAGTAACAAATGTAAATGTTTTTTTTTTTTTGTTTTTGTTTATTGTGAATGTACATCTGTAGACATTTTGATAAACATTTGGGGTTTTGCCAACAAAACAAAAACAATTAGTCTCCGGATGAAATATTGTATTAATAGCTCATGTCTTAGAGAACAAACAACTCCAGAAGTCGGAAACTTTCTGTAACTTGAAAGTTTATTTGTTCGTTATAATGGCTGGACAGAAAATATTGAAGGTTTGAGTTTTTAACAAAATAAAGACATTTTGAAAGCAAAAGTTCTTAAGAACTTTATTTAATTTAAATTTGATTGTTTACCCATCAATGATTGGTTTGGTTGATTAAGACGGAACTAACTACCGCCTTAGTTAATGCAAAAGAAAAGGGTTGTTGAGGCTGGTGCTCAAAAGAAAATCGAATTTTTAATAATTTATAAGAACAATATAAAAGTTTTTTTTCTTACTTCTTAGCAGCTGATGTTTTTCTTTTTGAAAACTCTAGGGCCATAGAAAATTCCATTAAAATTTTCCCATTTGTATTAAGAACCTTTAAAAAAAAACCATTTCACTTTTTTGTCATTTTGTGTTTTCTTTCATAAAACCATATGTTTGTCTTACATTTTTATATTTCGTTTTCCTTTTTTTTTTGGCAAATGAAGTGTCTTTGACAAACATTTAATCATGTGGTCAGTTATCTTTGGAGTACAATAAGAATAAGTCCTTTTTTATTTAACATTTTCCGTTCGTTTTTTTTTTTTTATCATCCATGAGACTTGTCAACAATCTAAAATATTTTTAATTCTCTCCCAACCCCTTTCTCTTGACAGACCAACAGTGGAAATCTTATTTGTACGTTTAAATTGCTTTTCAAATTTCAACTCAATTTCGTGAGTGGTTGTCTTTTATTTCCATAACCTTCACCATATGTTGGAAATATTTCTAACTGGGAAAGTGAATAGTTTATCATGGCGTTTGTTACATATTGAACTATGTTCACCCCTTAAGGTGTTTATTTAGTGGCTTTGTTTGACTATACCATTCGATTTTGTTTGGTAAGAAAAAAAATTTCTTAAAAATTTTATTCAATACTTTTATTTCGTTATATCAAAATATTTAACCTACATATTTTTTGTCCGTAAGAACTTTTATTTCGCATAAAAAATAATTTAAAAAAAAATTGACCAAAAAGTTACTAAGAAATTAAAAAAATAAAAACGAATACAAATAATAAAATATATTTTTATCAAAAAAAAAAAAAAATAATAATAATAAATAAATCAATTTAGTATAAAAATTAAATTGAAAACTGCCTCACAAAATGGCTGTTGCATGGTATTATTTATAAAATTAATTTATGCTAGCAAATTCCAGCCCTCGAAATTCGAGTGCACATTCTGGAAATTTTAATTTTTTTTCATTAAATAAAGACCCTAAAGATATGCTAATCAATTATAGCCAATTTGCAAATCAACCAAAAAACAAACTCATTTTTATTACAAACACATTGACAAATTTAATAAACACACACATAGCATTGTATAATTTTATGTATGTGTTAGTAGCAACTTTAAATGCAATTTACTTAAAATAAAGGAGAAAATTTAAAAATTTGTAAATCTGCAAAATGGCTAAAAAGAAATAACTCTCAAATAATATACGTGTGGCCAAAATCGGGATAAAACGGTCTATTAAAACATCGGTCACAAGAAATCGCCTAGCCTTTTAATATTATAGATAACAATAAATAGTTTTCATAGAATACATAGTACATATTTTATTACAAGAAAACAAAAACAAAATTATACCTTACAGAAATTTTGTTATTTTAAAAAAATTTTCGGATAAAATTTTTACTTCAAATTTTTTTATAAAAAAATTAGATTTAAAAAAACATTGATTGAAAAAATTTTGTTGTTTATTTTATCCAATTTGAAGTATTTTTATTTAAAAATTAAAATATTTTTTATTATTTTTTTTTTTTAAATTTTAATATATTTTTCCCTTTACTCCACACGAAAAATATTTTTGTAAAATATGGATTAAAAATTTATTAAGAAACAATTTTAAAAATATAATCTTTTTTTATTAGTTTTTAAATTTTGAAAAATTTTTCGGGCAAAAATTTTTTCTTAAAATATTTTTGAATAAAATTAAAAACGAATATTTTTTAATAAAAAAAAAGGAATTAAATAAAAATATTGATTGAAAATTTGTATGCATTTATTTTTCAAGTTAAATTATTTTTAATAAAAAATAAAAATATTTTTTTATTGATTTATTTTTTTTAATATTTTAATATTTTTTTTTTTTTCATTATAACTAAGTATTAGATTTTTCTTCTTTGTTTTAAAAATGTTGACTTAAAATTTATTAAGAAATAATTATAAAAATAATTAGGTTTTTTTGATAACAAAAAGAAAATTATATCCCAAAGAAAGTTTATTGTTTTAAAAAATTTGTCGGCCAGAAATCTTTTTCCTAAAATTTTTATGAATAAAATGACAAATAAACGATTTAAAAAAAAAAAATTTAATTTTATGAAAATATTGAATGAAAACTTTTATTTATTTACTTTTTAAAATTTGTATTATTTCCCTATTAAAAATAAAAATATTTTTATAAATTTATTTATTTTTTTTTTTGTGATATTTTAAATATATATATATTTTTTTTTGTTTTTCATTATAAACGAATATTAACTTTTTTCCTGTATTCCACATGTAAAATTTATTTAAAAAATGTTGACTGAAAATTTATTAAGAAATAATTTAAAAAATAAATAGCATTTCTAATTACAAAAAGAAATTTTGTTGTTTTAAGAAATTTTTTGGCCAAAAGTCTTTTCCTTAAAATTTTCTTTTAAATAAGAAATTAAATTAAATAAAAATATTGATTGAAAATTTTATTTATTTATTTTTTCAATTTGATTAATTTTTATTAAAAACAAGACTATTTTTTATTGATTTTTTTTTACATCTATTAATATAATTTTTTGTTTTTCATTATAACATGAATAATTTATTAAAAAAATTTTGACCAAAAATTTATTGAAAAATAATTTTAAATAATTTTTTATTTACAAACAGAAGATTGTTATTTGTATTTGTTATTTTAGGCCAAAATCATTTTCTTAAAAATTTTTTAAAAATAAAAAATCAAAAAAAAATTGATTTAAAACATTTATTTATTTTTTTTCCGTTTTAACAATTTTTTTTTATCAAAAATAAAAATATTTTTTATTTATTGTTTTTTTTTTTTATTTATTTATTATTTTTTTATTTATTTTTTTCAATTTTATTATTCTTTATTAAAAATAAAATTATTTTTTAATAATTTTTTTATATATTACTATAATTTTTTGTTCTTCATTATAACACGAAAAATTCATTTTAAATATTTGAACAAAAATTTATTAACAAATAATTTTAAATAATTTTTTATTTACAAAGAAAAATTGTACCCTAAAGAAATTTTATTATTTTCTTAAAATTTATTTATAATAAAAATATTTGGTCAAAAAAAATTTATTTAGAGCATTTATTTATTTTTTTCCGTTTAACGATTTTTTTTTTAAAAAAATAAAAATATTTTTTATATAATGTTTTTTTTTTTTTGTATTAAACTTTAATATTTTCCCTTTATTCCATATGAAAAAAAATTTTTAAAAACTTGGACTAAAAATTTATTAAGAAATAATTTAAAAATAGATATTTTTTTATTTATAAAAGGTAAATTATACCATAAAGGAATTTTATTGTTAAAAAAAATCGGCCAAAAATCTTTTCCTTATTTTTTTTTTTTTTTTATAAAAAATTAGATTACAAAAACAATTTTGATTGAAAATATTTAATTATATATTTTTTCAGTTTTTTTTATCAAAATTAAAAATATTCTTTACTTATTGTTTTTTTTTTAATATTTAAAAATATTTTTTTGATTTTCATTATAATAGACTATTAATTTTTTTCTTTATTCCACATGAAAAATATTTTTTTTTACAAATTTTGACAAAAATTTATTAAAAATTAAATTAAACCAAAATAAAATAATATTAAAAGTTTAAAATTGAAAAGGCTTGTTATTTTTTTTTTTTTTTTTTTTTGTAATAATATTTTGGAATATTTTTTTTTTTTTGTTAATTTAAAAACTTTTATTATTATATTTTTTTAAATATTTAGTTAAATTTTTGGTAAAATTTTTTAAAATTAATGTAAAATAGAGGAAAAGCCAACATTTATGAAACAACATATGTACATTTATTAAACGACATATTTTAAACATAATTAAAAGAAATAAGTAAATAAAATAAAAAAATTTTTATTTTTAAATATTATATTTTTAAATATGTATATTTTTAATAAATTTATTTATTTTATTATTAATATTAATTTAATAATATTATTAACAATTTTTTTTAAATTATGTTTGTTTAGTATATGTTGTTTTATAAATATTGACTTTTTCCTTTATTCTACATGAAAAATTAATTTTGAAAAATTTTACTTAGAATTTTACCACAAATTTAATAAGAAATAAATTTTAAAATAAACGCTTTTAAATTAAAAAAAAAAATATTAAAAAAATACAAAAATAAATTCTAAAATATTATTGCCCCAAAAAAACCATACTTTTTCTCTTTGAAACTATAAAAAAAAAATTATATTTTTATTAAAAATAATTCAAATTGAAAAAATAAATAAATTATATTTTGAAATAAATTTTCTTCAAAAAACATTTTGAATCAATATTTTTTTTTTAAATTAAAAAAAAAAGTTTTAAAATAAATTTCAACTTTGTATTACAAAAAAATAATTTTTTTTAATATTTTCTATTTTGAGTTGTACAAAAACAATATAAACAATTTCTTTGTAAACAGTTCTTGTAATGCAATAAAATTAATAAGGAAATATTTACTTATGAAAACTTTAAAAAAAATTTTTTTGATTCAAAAAAAGAAAAAATTATACTCTAAAGAAATTTTGTTGTTTTAAAAAATTTTTCAGTCAAAAATCTTTTTCTTTAAATTTTTAAAAAAAAATATTTTTCTTTAACAATTAATTATTTTATTGGAACACACAGTTTGTAAAACAATCGAAATTATACTCTAAAGAAATATTGCTGTAATATTTTTTTTTTTTTTTAGTATAAATTTGTTTAAAAAATGTTTTTAAAATAAATATATTATATATAAAAAAAGATTAAAAAATTTCAAATAAAAAACGTTACTATTGAAAAAAAAAATTGAAATAATTTTTTTTCTAATTAAAAAGAAGTCAGTTAAAAAACAACAAATTAATTTACATGGAAGATTTTCTTTATAACAGCATTAGATTTTATTGAAATTTAATTTTATTGAAATGTTGCAGAGAAATATTGTTAAAGAATTTTTTTAATAAGAAAATATATTTTAATTAAATATTTTATACTCAAACAATTTTTATTCAAGTAATGCGAGTACACTCTGAATTAGGCAGAATTTGAAAAAAGGAATTTTTTGAAAAAAAAAAAAATAATAATAAAAAAGTTACAATTATAAAAGAACATTTTCAACCAATACTCTTATTATTAAAAAAAAAACAAATTTGTGAGAAAATAAATATATGTGACCAATTTTTCATAAAGAAAAAATCATATAATAATTACTTTTTTAACGTTACAATTTGTTTATAAATAAATATTTTCAATAATAAAAATAAATTTTTATTAAAGATATTCTTTAAAAGTTGAATTTTTTTTATTTTTATTTAAAATGTTCCCTAAAAATAAAACACATACAGTTAAAATGTTTGTTTATTCTGCTAAAAAGTAAATTTTTAATTCCTTCCTTTTATTCCATGAAAAATTTATTTTAAAAAATTTCACCAAAAATTTTACTAAAAAATTACTAAGAAGTAAATTTAAAAACACACATTTTTTTAACAAAAAAAAAAAAAATATATAAAAAAAATTTTATAAGAAATATTTTTACACAATTAAAAGAAATAATTCAATTTGATTAATTTAATTGAATTACAATAAAATACATACATATTATAATACTTATACTATCAGAGTCCAACATTCAAAATTTGAGCGCAAATTTATTTTTTGTTTATTTATTTTTTATTTTTTCATTCAATTATAAATACTTGTTGAACACATAGAAGTTATATAACTCGGTTTGTTAATAAATAGTTTTAAAAAATTGCCAATCAATTTTATGTATGTGTAAGTAGCAACTTTAACTGCATTTTACTCCAAAAAAGTTCCAGACGATGCGAATCTGTAAATATAGTGGACAGCTAAAAAGAAATACATTTCAAATTGGGTATGCTTGGTCAAAATCGGTTGGTAACTAAAATTTTTATATCGGTCACAAGAAATCGCCTCGCCTATTAATGGTATGGATTTAAACTTAGTACAACTAAAAGAAAAATATTGGAGTAAAAATTATTTTAATATAAAAAATGTTTTTTTATTCCAATTTTTATATATAAAAAAATATATCCATACCTAAATTAAATTAGTAAAATAATTTTCCAGCCACAAATTATTTTATTTAAATAAAAAAAAAACATATTTTAATAAAAAAAATAAAAATAATAACCAAAACAACTTATTTAAATGAATTAAACTTTACTGAAAATTAAATTTATTAAGATTATTTTTTTTTAAATATCAAGAATAAAAATATTTTTATTGATTTTTTTTAATTTAAATATTTTTCTATATTATCACTTGTGTTTTTCTTTAAAAACTCCCATACTATAATTTAAAAGATGTAAATCTTACTGTATGGAAAAAAAAATAAAAATGAAAATAATAATGAAATAATAAATTTAAAAGAAATTATGTTGTTTTTTGTGATAAAAATATATTTTACAATTTGTATTTGTTTTTTTTTTTTTTTTGTAGTTGAAAAAAAAATTGAAAAAAACAATCTTTATTAAATAATATGGAACAAATTATGCAATTTAAAGTAAATTAGCAGTTTCCAGCCCTCGAAATTCGAGTGCAAATTCTGGAAAATTTTATTTTTTCATTAAATAAAGACCCTAAAGTTATGCTAATCAATTGTAGCCAATCAAAAATCAACACAAAAAAACAAACTCATTTTTATTACAAACACATTAACAAATTTAATAGCAATGTATAATTTTATGTATGTGCTAGTAGCAAATTTAAATGCAATTTACTAAAAATAATGGAAAAAATTTAAAAATCTCTGAATCTGCAAAACGGCTAAAAAGAAGTGCCTGTCAAAGTGTATACGTTTGGTCAAAATCGGGATAAAACGGTAGAACAAAACATCATTCACAAAAAAGCGCCTAGCATATTAATATTATAGATTCGAAATAAATTACATTTCCAAACAATTTTTTGGCGAAAAATTTTTTTATATATTTTTATTTTAAATAAAAATTTCAACAAATTAAAATAAAAAATATGATAGATAAAAATAGAATTATTATAACCTAATTTAAATTAAATTCTTAAAAATTAGGATATATTTAAAAACATGTTTTTTTATTTAAAACTTTCCTTTACAAATTGTGTCGCTAAAATGTCTGTTTTCACTTTTAAAAATTTTTATGCCGATAAAAATTTAATATTATTTTTTTTTTTAATTACTAATATTCATTTAAAAAGTTTTAATTAAAAACATTTTGTATATAAATTTTACAAAAATAATCTTTAGATTAAATAATGTTATTTAAAATGAATTTATTTTGTTTAAGATGTAATCGAAATAACACTCGATTTAACAGAAATTTTTCTATCATAATTTTTTTATTTTTTGTATAATTTTATTTTTTATTTTTTTTTTTAATTAAAAAATTATTTAATCGAGCTCAAGGTCGTATTTTCAAAAATTATTTCTTTATTTTTAAAATTTTTGAAAATACGACCTTGAGCTCAATTAAATAATTTTTTAATTAACAAACGACAGGTCAAATAAAATATTACTCCTTTTTATTTTTTTTTTAATGTTAAAAAATAAATAATGTTAACCAATTTTTCAAGTAAAAAAAAAAATAAAATTGTGTTAAAGGTATAATTTGCTTACGAATTTTTTTTTTTCGTTTACTTAAAATATTCTTTAAAAAAAATTATAGCTTAATATTTTTTCTGTTTAAAAATTCTTATATCCATGAAATAAAGCATAACTGTTTTAAGTCACTAAAACTTATTTACAATTTTTAAATCAAAAAGAATTTTTGGCTTTTAATTTTACAAAAACAATCTTCAGAGAAATAATGTAGTTTAAAATGAATTTATTTTCGTTAAGATATAATGCGATTTATTTTTAAGAAATTTTTCGGCCAAAATTGCTTTTTTTTTATTTTTTTTTTTTTTCAATTTTACAAATGAAAAATATGTGACTCTATTTTTCTAACATATTTGTTTTTAAATAAAATTTTTGAAAATAAAAAATATTTTTTATCTAAAAAAATTTTTCTGTGATTAGAAATTCTCATGCCAATAAAAATTAAATATCATTTTTTTTTATATCACTACCATTCATATAAAATTCACAAAAAACTATTTTTAGGGTACGACAAATGCGTCACTGATTGATTCTTATTTATTTTGTCATGGTGCTTAAGATTTTTCTTCGTCTTTTTCCAATATTTATTTAAGGATTTACCAATCATTCTGGGTATGAGAATTTTAAAATGATTTTGTCATTTTTATTATTTGACCAACCGCATGGTCCTTTTCGATAAAAACAGTTTATATATATTGATGTTGTTGTTTTTGTTTTTTTTTTTTTTTTGTTGCTGCAGCTTTCGTTTATTGTCAGTAATGTCTGTTGTCCGTAGTCTGTTTTTAAAATGTTTGTGGATTTAATCTTAAGAATGTGAATGTGGTGGTAGCAGTAGTATTTGAGTATAAGTGTGTTATTGACATTTTACAGGTATTAGTGCGCTTAGGCGGAAAATTGTTTTTGTCAGCTTTTTGGTTTATACAGCTTATTTATATAGTGAACGTGTTTTTATATTGACCACATTAGTATTCATCAAATGGATTATTATGTGTTGAAATTTAAGGTTTTCTTTTAAAAATATTAGATTTTTTTTATAGAAGGAAAATTGTCGGCTTTTTGGCTTAGCAGAAATTTTTTAAGATGTTAGGGATAATTTTGAAACTATATCCTGTTCGACAATGGTCATCTTTTTATAATTTTCTTTTCTTTACTTAATCTTAAATATTGATTCGACCCCATTTTCTTTTTTGTAGACATTTTCATGTCAATCGAATCTAGGTAGGATGGTGGACACATATAGTGGGTGACAAAATATTGAAAACTTTTAAAAAATTCTTAATTTTCCAATTTTTTTTTTTTTTTTAATTTCATCCTAAATTTATGTTATTTTTTGCGAAATCACTCTTGGGTGTGTTCTCTACCGAAAGGTAGCAAGTTCGTTGCAAAAAATATAATCTACAATATTAATAGGCAAGGCTGTTTCTTGTGACCGATATAAAAACTGTAGTTAATAACCGATTTTGACCAAACATACCTCATTTGAATGGTACTTCTTTTTACCTGTCCATCAGATTTACAGACTTGCACCATGTGGAACATAAAACGCAAAAGCCTTGGGTTGAATTGTGAATTGGCTAAAATTGATTAGCATACCTTTAGGCTCCTTTAAAATTATTTATTAACAAACCCATTTGTATATCTTCTGTGTGTTCAAAAAATATTTATAATGGAATTTAATGAATTTTATTTAAAAAGTGTTGTGCATCGGCTAAAATTGATTACCTTTAAGCTCTTATAAAATAATTTATTGAATAAAAAATTAAATTATATTTCCTCGAATTTAGAGGGCTGGGCTTCCGCTAGTAATATAAAAAAAGATTAACGAAAAAAAAGTATTTGTTTAGTGATCCCAAAACAATGGAAACTTTTAAACTGCTTCGCCATGGTTGATTAAAACAATAAAAATAGAAGAATATAATATATAAGAATATATAAATCTTATTCAAATTGGGTTTGTATGTGTTTATTACGTCCATTAATCAGTAGTCTAAAAATGATCTCTATGGGACAACTCTTAGTAATAGGCCACATATAGAGCTGCTTCCCGATCTTCACTTAAATCTATCAAAAAACAAAAATATTGCACTGATTCTTTTCAAATTTTGTTTGTATATATTTTTGTAAAATACAAGAGACCTTACCAAACATCAGTCCATTTTTGGGCCTAGTCCCCATATAGATATAGCATCCGATATGAAATTTTTCATATCTGCAGCCAAAAAAATTAAGAAAAATCCCACTCAAATTTGGTCTATGCTTATTTTCTATATCCAGTTAGTTGGATCTGAGAGATAGGGTCTCTAATGGCAAGAATAAAGATTTGTGAAGAGTTAAAAAATTTACAATATTAACAAGAGATATCATGAAAGAGTTACATTTAGGCGCAGGCCACGTAAAACGATTCGAAGACAGGATAATTTTATAGCAAGAGGGATTAAAAAGTATCTACCTAGATAGGTCTTGCACTGTTTCCCGATGAGCACTGGAGGCTGATCTTGATTTTTGTCCTTCTGTGAAGCAACAACTGATATCAGAGAAGAATAATTTGGCCCGCATAAATTTTCTAAAGGACACATGACACATGGTCAAGACGGAATTGCAATACTGTTCACTTTTGAGACGGGTGCAAGTTTATTTTAAGAGGCCATTATGGAAGAAAGTTTGTAAGACGAGCAAAGGCAAAAAGACTAGACCCAAAATATACAAATAAAACTGTTAAGTTTGGCGGTAGCAATTCTATGGTATGGAGTTGCTTTTTGGGCAAAGGGATTGGATCCAATTCATTCTTAATACAACTAGATACAGCAAATACAAATTGACGAAATGTATCCTTACGCATACGAAAATATGCCCCTCGTCTGAAAATTTAAACATGAAAATGACCCAAAACGCACCTGCAAAGTTGTAACCGAATAGCTACAGTCTAATGTAGTTAGTGCTTTGGATTGTCCATCCCAATCACGAGATCTCAATACAATAGAAAATCTATGGAATGAAAGATACCAACATTAAACTCATTAAATCCAATTAAATTTCAGTGGATATCATGATATTAATTGACTCCATGGCTCGCATACCCAACGAATTACTGAAACCAAAAATAGAGACAAATGTTGCCATTATTGTATAGTATACGGGGCGATTTCAAAATCACCCAATTGACAAGGGAAATCGGATTCTAGGGATTGAAATAGGAAACTTTGCCCGAGAAACCATACCTCTAAAACGAATTCTGATGTCCTAGAATTTGTGTCGAACTTTTGGGTAGGGGCAAATTTTGAAAAATCCCACTTTGACCCATTTAGAGTGCTCCAATCGAGTCCAAATGTATGACCGACCCCCACTAACTTTGGAGGCCGGACCCACCCATGCCAGTGTCACACCCCCTGGAACTCCCCTGGGGGTTCCCCATACAAACATATCAAAAAATCGCCAGTTTTGGCACTTTACATGAAAAAATCAGCGAAATGTCTATGTTTTTTTCTTAATTTTTATTTATTTATTTATAATAATATTTATTATTTATTTAAAATAAAATCTATTTTTTCTATAAGAAATTTATTTAGTCACAACATATGTAAATGAAAAAATTAATTAAAGAAAAGAAACTAAAGAAAATTATTGCTTGAAGTCTTCTTTGCTTTCAAGTCTGGGCAATTTCGCACGGCTCTCTAATGTCGTCGCCAAAACAGCCTCTATACTTCCCGGTATAACTCGTTTGGAAACGCTAGCTAGTAATTGAACGTGTCGTTCCGTTCCTTGTATGTGTGATGGAATTTTTTAAACGGTGGATTTAAATATTCTTTCAATGTATCGTATGGAATGCTACACGTGAATGGTGACTCAAATACGTAATTTATATCATTCAAATTGATCATTTCCGTGTAACTTGTGCAATTGAAGTTTATATCTGGTTTTTATAAAGTTTAAGCTCCGTAAGGTCGTCAACATCGGTTCGATAGCGAAGAATTTTCTTTATAGCACAGTCGCGCTTTTCTTTGCTAACATCAACCAACATTGATAACAAGATATTTTCCGAATGCGCATAATATGAATTATATGAATTATCTGATTGGCAATTCTGCGTAAACGAGGTTCTAGAAATCGTGACCAGCTATTGAACTTGAGAGCTAATGAACGACAGAGCTGTAATACTTGATATTGAAGTACATTGGCACATAACATTTAATAATAAATTCAACCAGAATTCTTAAATTCTCATCTAGATTTTCCGTTGTCACATATAATCGTAATAATCTAGCGGCCTTGGTGAGCCACCCAGAATGTACAATTTTCCCTGGTTTGATGTTAGCCAGATCTACCGAAACCACGCCGCTAGAAATTACATGGGCCATGTCGTATAAGTACTTCGAATCTGTGGAAAATTCATTTTTTTCTGGAGCAGGGGGCATATTTTTCAACTCAATTTTCTGAAAGCCGTCCACCACCTGAAAATATATAATAATAAAAAACGATTGACAATTATAATAAATGAGTGATAGCAATAATTTACAGGGAGAGTTTCACAAGTTTCGATTTGACGGCGCAGTTTTCCGGTTGCCGATCTTGGTTCAGTGCTGGTTGATTTATCCAAAGCTTCAAAGAAATGCTGAAACGAAAGCTCGTTGAAGTGTAGACGACAAACGATCTTATGCAATGGTTCTAATTCGAATCGTCGTATAATTCTACCGTGTGGGCCAGTGTTTGTTGGCTCACCGTCAGTGCATATGCCAATTAATGCATCCCGTGATATATTTTTATCGTTGAAAAAATCATTTAATTTTGTTTTTTTTTTGCATTCAGCGGTTTCGTGTTCCAGTCTTACGTAACCAATCAATGCAGAATTCGGTTCTCTCAAAATAACAAGATGAGGTTCTTTTACCATCCCAGTATGATACTTCTCATCAATTTTATCTCTCGTTAAAGTGTCATCTTTTCTGCCTTTGAATGAAGACGCTAAAAAATTGGTATCATCTAACCGTTTGCGAAGCACTTCTTGTCTGCATTTCACTTTTTCTGTGCGAACTTTCTATTTATCCATGATGAGAGGTTTATCATGCTTATCTTTCATTTTAAAAGCTTGGAAAAGAGCGGTTCCCAATGCTGCTGTACTCTATCAGGCACACCAAATCTGTCACATATCAAGGCAAAGTTAAAACAATCGTATCTTTCTGTGTATTGTGAACTTGTGCTTCTATCCAATCTTCTTGAACCGATGGCGGTGCGTATGTTGAATCATCGGGATCTTGGTATGTTGGCATTGATGACATAGGCGTTGCTCCGTGCTCTTCAATTTCCATCACAAATGCATCCACCGTTAGTTTTCTCAGATTATGTTGATCGTGCATAAACTCTTTGGGGCGTTCTGGAACCAAGCCGCATGTACATGGAGCTGCCTTCAAATCGCATTTACATGTTCCAATGTAAAAAAATTGTTTCCAGAGATTTTACTAACTGCAAATTTTGGGTTTTTTTTGCTTTCCAACGATATTTTTAAAAATATATAAATAACTACCTGTGTAATCAACAACATTTTCTTCAGAGAAGTAGGTTTTTCATCTCTCCGTGACTGTGCGTGACTATGTCAAAGTTAATCTTTTTTCACAGCAAGTGTATGGACCAAGTTTCAGATCGACCGGATGAGGGGAAATGATATTTAGGTCACTCCGTGACTATGCGTGACTCTGCGTGCCTACCCCAAAATTAATCTGTAGTCACAACAAGACTATGGGCCAAGTTTCAGATCAATTGCATGAGGGGGAATGGGGTTGCCCCATGGCAGACAGACAGACAGGTCGAAAGTCGGGACATCAGAATTCGTTTTCGAGGTATGGTTGCTTGGGCAAAGTTTCTTAATTTGATCCCTACAATATGATTTTCCTTACAATTCGACCCGCCCTATTGTATGCTAAAGGTTTTCACAGTTTTGTCAGCAGCATAAAAATTAATACTTTTAAGATTTGTGATCTTTTTCTGCAGTTAAGCTATTTTGTATTAAAATTTGTTTAAAATAAATAAAAATTACGAATTTTTCAATTAAGAAAAGAGTTTTTAATTTTATGATTCAATTTTTTAAACTCTTTCTGCCTGTCTGCCATGGGGCAACCCCATTCCCCCTCATCCAATTGATCTGATACTCGGCCCATAGTCTTTTTGTGACTATAGATTAATTTTGGGCTAGTCACGCACAGTCACGGAGTGCTTTAAAACACATTTCCCCATATCCGATCGATCTGATACTTTGTCAATAGACTTTTCGTGAAAAAGATTAACTTTGACATAGTCACGGAGATATTAAAACCTCACTAAACCTCATCCCATCGATCTGAAACTTTGTCCATAGACTTGTTGTGGCCAAAGATTAGTTTTAAGATAGCCACACACAGTCACGCACAGTAACGCATAGTAACACACAGTCACGGAGTGATTTAAACCCCATTTCCCCGCATCTTCTTGTGACCAAAGATCAACTTAAACATAGTCATGCAAAGTCACACACAGTCACGGAGACATTCAAAACTCATATGAGTACTAAAAAAAAAAAAGAAAGAGTTTTAATAAAATCTTTGTTTTTGTGGGTTAGATTATTTGTATTGACCGAGTTAAACGGTCAACAATATATTATGTTAAAAGTTTCCATTATATTGTCACTCACTGTATTAAAGTATTTGGCTGTTTTTTGATTTGTGGAAAATAACTTATGACATAATTTATTGGATCCTTTGAACAATCTTTGATACAGCCAAAAATGTTGATTTTAGAGCACGTAAGATTCACTATTGCAGCTTGATCCAAATATAGAAGATAAAATGTTTAATGTACTTTACTGAAAAGAAAATCAACAAACCTTGATATATCGTCAATGTTGATACATCATATTCTATAAATTATTTACTTTGTCAATAAATATTCTTCTCAACTCATTAATTAATTAAATAATTTATATGCTGCATTAGATTTTTAGTAAGCAACACAAGATTAACTGATTGGTTAAAGGAAGCGATAACGTGCTTTTAATTAAGCTAACTTTCGGCAAAATAAGTTATTCGCATTTAATTTATAACTAGCAGATTCCAGCACTCGAAATTCGAGTGCAAATTCTAGGAAATTTTATTTTTTTATTAAATAAAAACGCTTAATTTTAAATGAAGAAACCAAATTCAATACATTAACACAAACACATTAATAAATTTAATAAACACAAACATAGAAGTGTATAATTTTATGTATATGTTAGTAGCAACTTTAAACGAATATAACTCCAAAAAAATATTCCAGACGATGAAAATCTGTAAATCTGGGTAACAGCTAAAAAGAAATTCCTTTCAAATGATATGTTTTTTGTCAAAATCGGGGTAAAACTGTGAAACTTACATCGGTCACAAGAAATCGCCTTGCCTATTAATATTATAGATATCCTGTCAAAGTTAAAAAATCTGAAATTCATACGATGCGTATGATTAACATTAATTGTACAGTTTATTAACTAAAGCGTTTTTTACATAAATAACAATGAACCATTATTAATTAAGTAAAAAAAATATGACAGCTACTAAAGTAGTCTTCTTGTAATATTACAAAAATTGATTAGCATATTAGTTTTTCGTTATGCTTGATGATGATTTCAAACTATATTTTTACACCATGTTTATGTCAAGTCTGTCAATAATTAAAAGTGTTATATGAAATAGTAAATTACATAAGAAGTAATGACTATTATCAATGTATAGAGTTGATATAACTACTACAATTAAGATAATAAAATTCGAACATAATTGTGTTTTAGTACAATCAGTATAAGTAAACATAAAACAACTTGTGTTACTTTAAACCCATAGGCCTATTTTAACAAAATATTTATCTAGGTAAACCATAATTACTTTAAAATATACCATTTTACAACTGTACTTATAACTACATAAAAATCTCTATTAAACCAACAAGTCCCTACCAGTTTTAAGGTCTTATTTTAAACCATTAACCAATTTATATTTGAGAAAAAAAAATCGAAATCCTTAAACACACATTATTTAAATGACACATGTTAGACATGTGTAACAGTCTTTTACTCAACTCTGGGTTGATTTCTACTACTTCTACCACTTAGTTGCCATTATTTTGTAATGGTCGGCAACATTCTTGTCATTTGTAGTTTGTGTTATATTCGTTATAAACAATTTTCTAAGCAACAACAACAAAAGCAAAAAAAATTTTGTAACTACCTAAACAATGGCACACATACATTATGAATAAACATTGCAATGAGATGTAAAGTTAAATGAAAAAGAATGAAACGAAAAGTACAAACTTTGATTTAAATCAAGGCCCCAGAAAATACAACACAATGGCAACAAAAATAATATAAGCTAAAACAACACATACCGACAATAAATTGCGTATGTATACTAGGCCTTAACTGAACAGGGTAAGAGTTTATGCCTGGGACTATATAATATTAAGGAGTATTTTCTTTTTTAGAAATATTATGAAAAATTATACTATTAACACAAAAAAACTCTACCAAACTTATTATACAAATTATAAAATAAAATTAATTTTTTTTCTTGCAAACTTCTACATTTGGCCTTATCTAAACGCTCTGTGATAAAACTTTTAGAAGTTTTTAGTTTGCACATTAATAGCACAAAGATAATAGCTTTCATTTTCCATTTATAAACCCAAAATTTCGTTGAGTAATTACCATTTTATACGTTATTATATGAAAATGTTCCTTAATTAATATTAATCATACTTCGGGTTCCTTTTGAGTTTAACATTGGAGTAAAATAACAGAAAATAATATTTTTTTTAGTTTAATTATTTTCTAGCTATATGATCTTTCATTTAGTAAGCTATAACAGCTAGTTTTAATTACGTATTTAAGAAAATATGCCTAAAATAAAACATGTATAAAAAAAGCCATTTTAATTAAATAGTAAATTTCGAAAATGACCCAGTTCCGATTCTATAAAAATTTTATTTTTTTGCTGTTTTTAGAGGTAAACATATGGACCGCTATTTTATGAAAAGGAAGGGATAATATCTGATTACCAAAGCGGTGAAAAACGGGAGGTTTTTAAAAAGATAATAGGCCGTATGATTAATATTTAACATTTTAACGGTTGAGAAATATCTATAATATTAATAGGCTAGGCGATTTCTTGTAAGCGATGTTTTGTTCTACCATTTTATCCCAATTTTGACCAAACGTATATTATTTGAAAGGTATTTCTTTTTAGCGGTTTTGCAGCTTTACAGATTTTTTAATTTTTTCCTTTATTTTGAGTAAATTGCATTTAAAGTTGCACATATATACATCAAATTGTACATATGCTATGTGTGTGTTTATTAAATTTGTCAATGAATTTGTTTTCTTCATTCGCAATAATAATAAACCAAAATAGCGTTGGTTTGTGAATTGGCTAAGTTGAAAAATTAAGTTGCCTAGAAATTGCAGTCGAATTTCGAGTGCTGGAATCTGCTAGTTTAATTAAATTCACTGCAAATATTTTACCTTACAGGAAGCCATGTCTATGCATTTCAGTAAAGAAAATCGTGGGGAATTTAAATATTTTAAGTAATAATTAACTGAATATTCCGAAAAGAGATATTGCAGCTTAAACGTAAATTTTTTGCATACTTAAGCTAAGTCTCTTTCCGCCGACCCATTTCTTTAGGTTTGCAAATAGTAACTGGGGACTTAATCTAGAGAATGTGTCAAATTATGTAACAATTCGTAGCTCAAATCATGGAATTCTGGCTGCCAGTGTGGGTGCTTTACGGCGTTTCACCAAAAATCTTTTTTTTTTTTAATTTGCAACCCTCTAAGCAGAACATGACCCAAAAAAAATTTTTTTTTAATATTTTCAGATCTTTTAACAACGGTGCAAGATCGCTAAAATCGATATTTTTCAAAAGATTAAGTATTAATATTTTTATTTCCTTCTCTGTTGCTTTATTTTCACAAGACCAGAGATATGTAATTTTCGTTTGTGACCATTAAATGTAGAATTGCTGTTGTAAAAAGGAGTGTCCTTACGGGCCAATGACGGTCAGATTTGGTGTAGATAAAAATATCAATTTATTTTTCAAACTTTTCAGTAGTGTATATTTTTATTTAAATTCATTCTATATTACGTCCTTACTTCACGACACAGAAATTGTAAATAAATAAATAAAATAAATAAATGATGACAACACAGTACAGAGATATCACAAATTGATCTTAAATTTAATATTTTTAAGTTCCACCCTCAATAACTTGAGAAATAGGTAATATACGGGCACAAAATAAAATCCTTTAAGTCACCGAAATACCTTTAATAAGAATCTATAGTTTATATGAAATTTTCATATGTGCTGGTAAAAATCTCATTGAAATTTTAGATCAAATTATGATTTCGTTTTATTGTCTCCAAAATCAACAACAGTTAGATTGATTTCAAGTTTAATTTTCTAAACTCAGAAAATTTATTCGACAAAATTATTTTAACTACCAGGGCCTAGCACTCGAAATTCGAATGCAAATTCTAGGAAATCTTATTTTTCATAAATTTTTTTCTTTTAATGCGGTTTTAAGCTATATATATAAAAAAATTATGAATAATTAAATAAAATGCATTAAATTTCATCATAAAAATTTTATGGACACACAGAAGAACTCTGTGGTCACAAGCGATAACCGCCTAAGTCGATTTAAGAACGATTTGAGTTATGTATGCTGTCATATTCTACTAAAAACTTTTTATATTTACGTGAAATCCCCATTTCTCTAACACTTTTTATTAAAAAGTTATTAATGAAAACATACTGACCTAAGTCGTAACAAAGCCCCATTACATTTATATAAACAGTTATTTTTCTCGAATGAATGATTTTCGCCGATTTGAGTTATGTATACTATCATATTCTACTAAAAAAATCTTTATATTTACGTGAAATCCCCATTTCTCTAACACTGCTTTTTAAAAATATATTAATACAAATGTTCTGACCTAAGTTGTAATGAAGCGCTATTACATTTATATAAAAAGCTATTTTTCTCAAAAGCATGATTTTCGAGTTAGGCGGTTATTGCTTGTGACCACAGAAATATAAATGGGATCGCTAATAAATAATTTTCTAAGCGCCTTGAGCTATGCTAATAAATTTTAGGCAATTCATAATTCAGCATAGGTCGGTTAAATGTACTCTTTTGAAACCATCAATAATAAGTGCACAGGCGATGAATTCTGAATTGGCTAAAATTGACTAGCATACTTTTATGCTCTTATAAAATTATCTATAATATTAAAAGGCAAGGCCAGTTTTTATGACCGATATAAAAATTGTAATTAATAACCACTTTCGACCAAACATATCTCATTTGAAAGGTATTTCTTTTTAGGTGTCCACCAGATTTACAGATTTGCACTGCCTGTAACATTTTTTTGGAGCAATGCTCATTTAAAGTTGCTACTAACGAATGTGTTTATTATAAATATCAAAAGCCCCGTGTTGAATTGTGAATTTGCTAAAATTTATT